>CM038222.1:49681077-50236918 GCA_021442155.1 Cymbidium sinense
CACAATTAATGATTAATTAAGCTAAACAGTTTAATTTAAGTACTTTCATAACCCTTCCCACACATATGGGTTAGATATGACTTCCTTAAGCTACTTAGGTTATTGAACACCTAAGCATCTACCCAAGAAGGAATTGATTAAGTTGATTGATTTGATTTTAAAACTTTGATTGATTAAGCCATTTAATAAAGTGATTAAACTATTTAATTAATTTATACCTTAATTAGATTTTATCCAAATGAAATAAATTTAGGGGAAAAGATTTAGGAGAGAACTCTAATCTCATTCCCTAAGTCCATTCACTTCTAAGATAATTAACAAACTTAATTAATGAATTTATTACTATTTAATAGGTTAATTAATCATTTAATTATTAAGATAGTGATTATGAGTGAATCAAGCAATCCCCTAATTAAACCATTAATAAATCCCAAGAAAATTAGAGGCGTAAGTCATCCCACTTAATATACCTGAGAAGTTTGGAATTAATCAATGGAATAATTAGGGGTAATTAACATAATTACATTTCCAATAAAACCAAAATTGCATGAAATTTACTACTTAAAATCAATTAAACTTAATTTTGTATTTTTCCCCTTTAAAATATCTTCAAAATGTATTTTTGTATTTTTTTTTTTTTACATTTAGTTATGTAATTTTGAAGTTTCTATGATTAGAATAATTAAAACCTAATTATATATCCATCGCCATGTGGACGCTGCACTTTCCACATGGCACAATCGGATTGGTTATTTAAGTTATCACATCAGCTACACACTCACGGCTGCTTATTTTTCCTTGACCATCCGATTAAAGATTGAATGGTCAAGATCAAACCCATGGTATTAAAAATTAAATAGATCTCACATGTTTAATCAATCATCCATCCAAAATATGTGGATGGATGGTCTATGATTCATCCTTGCCTCTAATGGAGATGGTGACCTTCCATCCCTTAGGGCTTGATCCGAGCTCGATGATTGAGTAAGGATTGATCATACACCATCAAGAAGAGATAAGCAAGACATCTACCAAAATTCACTTGAGGTCACACTTCTCTCACAAAGGACCAATTAAAATTTAGCCTAAGCATCGATTTTGAATAGTACACTCACGAGGCTATCACCGGTGCTCCCAACCGTGGAGGTAGCTTCATTAAGTGGAGACGAAGCCCTGTTGAATATTTGAAGGCTTGAGGTTGAGTAGATCCTCTAATATACCAAACTCCTCCTAGGCTGCGGCTTTGGTCTAGCTCCCTTGCTTATGAAGACTTGGGTGAGCTCGATTGAGTCCTCTGAAGGTGCTTGAAGGAGGAATTGAGCTATGGTGGTGAATTGAGCAAAGTGGAATTCGTTCCTGCCTCCCCTATTTTGGGTTGAAGAAACCGAGAATGGAGAAATGGGAAGTGCTTGAGGAAGCTTGGAGGAACTTGGAGAAGCTTGCTCTAAGTTCCCTAAGCTCAATCAGAGTGTGAGTGATCTCAATTCAAGTGAAATTAGGGGGAGTATATCTCCCCCCATAAGGATCAGATGGTCGAGAGGTGTTTTGTCATTTTGATCAAATTGATCCCATAGAGTGAGTTGGTTAGGCCATTTTCAGCTTCAAATGATTTAATTTTGGCAGAGGAGTGGAGTGGTGAAGCTTCCATGTGCTCATTTGAGTGGAGGAGTGATCCCAAATGGAGAATTTCCTATTGGGTGGTCGATTTTGGCCTTGGGTTGGGTTTGGCTGACCCAAACCCATTGGTTCATGTGCACCACACTCATTAGTATCCACTTGGTCTACTAAGAGGGTGCCAAGTGGCCATGAAAAGGATATGACCAAATCCTAAGTGGAATTGGCCATGGGTTACCCCTTGACCTAGAGGTGAAATGGTCATTTGGCTTTAATTTCACTTTGGGCAGATTTAGAATAGTTTGAAATTAGTTTGGTCCAAATTTCAAAGAATTTGGAGTTGATTTGATATCATTTGGTTCATGTTGACCCATTTAGGCCAAAATGGGTCAACTTGGGTTAAGTTGGTCAAATTTGGTCAAACTAAGGGTTGGGTCAAGTTCATATGACCATTTGAAATGTGTTGTCATCATTGGTTTGGTTCAATTTGATTTATATTTGGTTTTGGTTCATTTGATTTCATTTAGGTCAAATCAAGTTGACAATTTGACCCATTTGACCCAATTGGGTCATGGGTTGGTTTAGGTTTGGTTGGTCATTTGAAATATATTGCAAGCTTTAGTTTCAATCAATTTTGATTTGATTTTATTTGGCTCAATTTGACCTTTTAGGCTAGGTTGGGTCTAGTTGGCCAATTGAGGCTTTGGTCAAGTTCAACAAGTGGTTTAGATGAATTTGACCCATTGGTTGTATTCAATTTGGCTTTGATCAATATTTAACACATTTTGACTTTTTAGGTCAAGTTGGTCAACTCGGGTCAAGTGGCTAATTGGGCTAGGTTAGGCTCAAATGATGACTTGGTCAAGTTCAAATATTGATCATGAATTAGTTTTGATCAATGGTTTCAATCAATTTGGCCTGGATTTTGGATGTTTTTCAAGTTGACTTGATTTGACCCAATTTGAGTGATTGATCATCTCATGATGATTGTGCTCAATGTGAGGCTTAGGTAGTTCAATCCAATTTGGGTAGGATTAGAATTTGGCTCAAAAAGATACTTTAGGTCACTTTAAGTCAAGTGAGCCTAAGTAGGTCAATTGACTTGATCAAGGCTTAATTCAAGTTTGGTTGAACTCACATATGGACTTATGATTGAAATATAAATCTATTTACAAGTGATTTGGAGTCAAATGGGTTTTGATTCATTTGAAAATTTCAACTTCAAAGGATGCACATGAGTTTGACTTGGGCTTAAGTTTTGAATTTAGTTTTGGTTTGATGATTGAAGGATTGATTGAATCATTAATTTAGTTTTAGGGTAGATTTGGGTTTGAGTTTTGAATTTGGTTTTGATATTTGAATTTATATTTCATTTATATTTGTGAATATAAATGAGAATATAAATGGGTTATGAGAAAGTTCTTGAATTTGAATTGATTTGACTTTGATTTAAAGGAGTTCAAGGATTTAGTTTGAAAGGTTGGAGTTTGATTGGATTTGGATTTAAATTTTGAATTTATTTTGGTTATTTGAATTTATATTTCATTTATATTTGTGAATATAAATGAGGATATAAATGGGTTATGAGAAAATACTTTGAATTTGAAGTGGTTTGAATTTGATTTGGGTTAAGTCTATAAGGTGAAATCCGAAGGGGCTTAGGAAAGATTTTAGATTTGGTTATTTGAAATTATATTTCATTTATATTCGAGAATATGAATGATAATATAAATGGTGAGAAAAAAATCTTTGACTTTGAGTTGATTTGGAATTGATTCTAAGTCCATAAGATGTAATCAAAGTGACTTAGAAAGATTTTTTGAATTTGGAATTCAATCATGAGATTCAATTATTTGGAACAAATTCACAATTTAAGAAAATCCATTGGAATTGATTTAAGGTTTATTTTGGAATTGAAGTTGATTTGAGTTTGAGGATGATCTAGATTTGGAGTTTGACTTGAAAGAAGAGAGTAAGGTTTTGGCCATGGGGAAGGCAAAATTTTTCTAACACCCTAAGGCATAGCCTATTCCTATGGCTAACTCTTCTAAGTCTCTAGGGTTAGGTTAAGTGTTCACTAATCACTAGAAGTGTCTTAAGATTAAGGAACTCTTAGTATCTAAGAAGAGTCATATGTTTAAGATGGAGGTTGAGAGCTCATTCAAAAAATGAGGTAAACAATATCATAAGCATCCCTACTTATCTTCCTTTGGCTGATAATAACTCCCTCCTCTGATCAATCCCACTTGATCTTCTAAAAATAAAAATAATTGATTGATAGTCCTATCTTTGAAATCTTTGGAGAAAATGATCATTTACCTTAATAGATAGTATTCAAGGAATCAGCATTCAATGTAATTAACTATCTTGCCTCATAGAACTATAATAACCAAAACTTTACTTTTCCATGTAAAAGTGGAAAGAATCTCGTACATATGAAGACCCATAGTCCTAGGAGTCCTTATTGAGGTGATTGGGTCCATCGTAGGATAGTGACTTATGTCTCGAGATAGTACACTATTCCTCAATATCATACCATCACCTAATAAGAACATCGTGGATCTATGGAGTCCCAAAGCAATTTATATTTTTGTTTTCATTTATCCTTTCCAAAAGATAGATGAAGATAAGAATAAAACTCACCAGATTTTCTGACTCGCTAGGGAGGTTCCTCTCTCCATCTTTGGTAAATGATCATTATCTCAAGTATCGAGTGGGTTTATACTTTGTGTAAATCCAAGACTATCTTTCTTTTCCATTAGATTAGTTTATTTCATCCTTAAGCTAAGCTAGCCAACATCCAGGTTTTAGGACCTCACTGTAAGTCTTAAAAATTGGTCAAAAGGTAAAAAATAAAAATTTAATAAAAAGGAAATAACCAAAGACTTCCTTCTTACCATTTCTATGGTAAGGTGAGGTTCATTCAAAATAATAATAATAATAATAATAAATCCTTTATAAAAATATCAATTTCCAAATTGCACTTTTTCAAAATACACATGATAAAATGTTTACACAAATTTTTTTTCATAAATCAACCTCATCTAATAATCTTCATGATGTTATATGTAGGATCTTTTCAAAAATCAAGTCAATAATCATTCTTTTCAAAAGCACAAATGAACTTCCTCATTCAAGAATGAGGTTTCATTTTCAAAAATAAAATCAACAATCATATTTTCCAAAAGCACTAATGAACATCCTTATTCAATATATTTTGATGGAGATTTCACTTTCAAAAATAAAATTCGAAATCATATTTTCTAAAAAGCACAAATGAACATCTTCACACTCAATTTATTTTGATGGAGATTTCACTTTCAAAAACAAAATCAATAATAATGTTTTCTAAATAGCACAAATGCACATCTTCACTCAATTTATTTTGATGAAGATGTTATTTTCAAAATAAAATTCAAAATCATGTTTTCAAAAAACACAATGAATATCCTCATTCAATTTCTTGAATGAAGATTTCATTTTCAAAACAAAACCAATGATCATCTCTTCAAAATTAACAATCATCTTTTCAAAATCCAAACAATATATGGATCTTTCATTTAGCATACCCAAACTTGCTAAATGAAAATCTTCTTTTCAAAAATCAAACAACATTTGGATCTTTCATTTGGCATACCCAAATTTGCTAAGTGAAGATCCACTTTTCAAAATCAAAAATCAAAAAAATGAAACACATTTGGATCTTTCATTTAGCATACCCAAATTTACTAAGTGAAAATCCTCTTTTCAAAATCAAAATCATAAACACTCATGGATCCTTTATTTAGCATACCTAAATTTTCTAAGTAAATTTCAAAAATCAAAATTCAAATAATATTTGGATCTTTCATTTAGCATAGCTAAATTTGCTAAGTGAAGATTCACTTTTTAAAATCAAAATCATCCAACACAAAACACATTTGGATCGTTTATTTAGATTACCTAAATTTGCTAAGTAAAGAATCTCTTTTCAAAAATCAAAACAAAAATACATTTGGATTTTCTTAGCATACTTAAATTTGCTAAGAATCCTTTTTCAAAATCATCAAAATAAAACACATTTGGATTTCATAGCATACTTAAATTTGCTAAGAATCTTCTTTTCAAAATCATCAACACAAAACACATTTGGATCCTTTATTTAGCATACCTAAATTTGTTAAGTAAAGAATTCTCTTCAAAATCAAAACATAAAATACATTTGGATTTCTTAGCATACTTACTAAGAATCCTCTTTCAAAATCATCAAAACAAGCACATTTGATTTCAAGCATACTTAAATTTGCTAAAAAATCCTCTTTCAAAATCATCAAATAAAACACATTTGGATCCTTTATTTAGCATACCTAAATTTTCTAAGTAAAGAATCCCTTTTCAAAAAATCAAACACAAAATAAATTTGGATTTCCTTAGCATACTTAAATTTTCTAAGAATCCTCTTTCAAAATCATCAAAATAAAAGACATTTGATTTCCTTAGCATTTTTAAATTTGCAAGAATCCTCTTTCAAAATCATCAAAAAATAAAACACATTTGATTCTTTATTTAGCATACCCAAATTTGCTAAGTAAAGAATTTCTTCAAAACAACAAAACATTTGGATTCTTCATTTAGCATACCCAAAATTGCTAAGTGAAGATCCTTTTTCAAATTCACATGATTCACAAACAAGCAAAGAAGAAGAAAATTGTTTTCAATCACCTTACAAGCATACCCAAATTTGAATTCCAAAATCACAAAGCAAAATAAAATCAATTGACCCTTTACTTTAACATACTCAAATTTAAATAAAGAATCCTCAAACTCAAAATCAAATTCAAATATGAACCTATGGAAGCATCCATCTCTCCAAAGACATTTGAACCCATTTTTAACATACATAAATTTATTGAAAATGGATTTTACATTCAAAAAGTATTCTTTCCAATCAATTTCAAAATCTCTCCAAATTCATTTGAGCCACACTTAACACTTTCAAGTTATTGAGTATGGGTTCAAATTCTAAATCAAAATTCAAAAATTAACAAAGTAATACCAAACTTGTTTTTCAATTTGCGACTTTAGTCAATTTCAGTGGTTCAATGGCTACTATATGTCTTTACATTTCCTTTGATGGATTTGGCCTTAGATGTTTTATTATTGATCATCCATTTTAAGGCTTTGCAAGATCAATGAGGGACCACCTACAATCAAAATATTGGTGACCTTATATTGATAAATACCATGATTCAAAGATTTTCATAAGAGGAAGGCAATGAAATTCACAAGAGCAAAATTATAGTAAGTGTTTTATATGAAAAACCATTATATTTTTAAAACTCATTCCGTGGATAGCCTTCCTAACATAGGGTCTAGTTTGATTATTAAAATTGAAACAAGAAAAATGATAAAATCATACACATACTACACCACTCAGAGGAGATACCTAGGATATATCTCCTCTAAGAGAATAAGTTCCATCTTTGGTTCGATAGAGGATGTTAGAGGATTTCATTTAAGATTGATCTAAGGTAATCTTGCTCTTATATTTATATCTTATTACTATGGAGGAGCTTTTCAATTATTTTAAAGAAGCATTTTAAGCTTGATATAGAAAAATTAAAATGAATTCTTGCATTTTTTACTTGATTTATATGATGATGTACAATTTTTTTTGGAAAAGCTTCAACTCATAACAATTATTAAGATTATTTTAAATTCAATATCAACTCATAAACCTTAACTCAATATATGCACTTAACTTGAACTATTGATTTTTCTATTAATGTCCATCTTTGACTTTCTATCTCTTATAGATAAAATCAAATCATCATTAGATGTTTGAAAAGCTAAATTTTATCTATGGCCAAAAGACTTTAGGGAAACATAATAAGCAATCAATATCTTGCTATTAGTGTCATGAAGGATTCCTAAAAAAATCATCAAGATCATTAATAATTTTGTTCTAAAATTTTGTTTCATGAAAACTATAGAAAAATATTTGTATATTATTTCCTAGAATAAACATATTGAACCAATGATTTTGATGGTTTAGAATCTATAATGTTGTTTATTTATCAAAGATATTTCACTCTAGATTTAAAATACAAATAACTTAATTTTATTACTAGGATAAATATATTATTTTATAGAATGTCCTTTAATTTATTCATTAGTTAAAATAGATGTATGTTTATGTCACCAACAATATTTATAAGAGTATGTGTGTTGAATATCATACGTTGTATATTTAATTTAAAACATAAAAAATTTAGACATATGTATCCTAAATAACTATGTTTGAAATTTAAAATTATAAACTAAGTGTATAATTTAATAAATAAATGAAGATAAATTTATTTTTTTACACTTTCTTTGCCTACTATTAGGATGTTATTAAAGGTACATATATTTTTTATTTATCATTTTGCAACCTTAAATAATATTATTATTTTTCATTCTTACAATGTTAGAATTTGTTGTCACATTTCTTGCATATTTAATTTTGGCAATTACTATATATTATTTTTAATATTTAAGAATTATAGTATAATGTCTTGTTAACTAAGTGTATGTGTTATATATTTTAAAATAAGTGTCTTAGGTTTGTGTCATTATGTTAACTTGTTCCTTATTTGTAATGATGCATCCTAGGTGTCTATATAAATATATATTTTTATAAGACCACATATCATTAAATAAAACTTTATTTCTACAAATAATAATATTAATTTAAAAAATTATTATAATTTTCTTTTCATTGGATCAAAGTTATTTAGTGAAGAACCTAGATCTTACTTTAGAATGAAACCAAAATTTAAGAACAAATTAAAAGCTAGGTCTTGGAAAATCTTATAGGTTTAGTAGAATCAAGCCAACCATTTTAAAGTTAAGAAGAAAAATTGAAAAGAATTGAATACAATTCACACACACACACACACACACAAGAGAGAGAGAGAGAGAGAAAACAAAAGAGATCAAATCAAGTCAAAGTGCAAAAAATTTTCTATCAAATTATTCCTCTAATGCTCTTTTTATAGATGAAGATCCAAGTGTATGTAATTAATAAAATTAGTATAATTTGAACAAAATGGAAATCTTAGTGTAGCTAGTATGAAGCAAGTGAGTTTATTTTGGTGATTTGAAGGTTATTTAAAAGATGAAAATTTTTTAACATAAATTAAACAATGAGATATTATTTATTTAGTCTAATGAGTTTATAATTTTTTTTTAGTAAAATATTCATTTAATCACTATTTATAGAGCATGTTTAATATTAATTTCTATTCAAATTTTAATTGTTACACTAAAAGACACTATAAAATGTAAATTTAGCTTTATTCAATAAATTTCATATCTTTATAAAGTAACTATGATTTTTATAAAATAATATAATATCCACTAAGTAGGTAATATTAGAAACAAATTTAAGAGGTATTTAAAATGGACAAATATATCTTTATAATATTATAATAATATAATAAGATATTGTATTTTTTTTTTAATGACTACATATTTTGTTCCTTTATGTATTTTTAGATCAATAAAATATGCTTATATAAGCAAACTTATTTAAAGATTTAATAAATAAATTTCAAATATTATATCAAAATACATCTTGATATTTAAAAGTTCAATATCATTCTACTTATAGTAATAAATAAAATTAAAAATTCAAACAATTATGAACTTTATGTATCTTAAAAGTATTTTGAGAGAAATCTTCATATAGGATCTTGTATATCAACTAGTACTTTGGGTGAATACATTCATTTTGTTGATCAAAAATGCTTTCAAAGAGTAATCAATTAGATCATTCATTTGAGTTCACCATAAGTGTTAATTATTATAAGATTCTTATAATTTAATGATGTATAATAACTTCTTAATTATAAATACATATTTCTTTTTTAACTAAGAGATTTAGTATGTTTCAAACTAATTATAAGTTCAAAATTATCATTATATTAAAAAAGAAAAAGAAATGAATGTGAGGTCCATTATAACATATCACAAGAAGAACCAGCAAAGCAAAAAGTAAAGAGATAAATATAAATCAGGCTTGTGAACAAACTCATAACCAAGAGGAGTAAAATAACATACCAATAAAAAAAAATTAAATAACAGAGAAGTTTAAAACTAGCTCGATAGAGTCCAAAAAAACTTCAATGGTTGTAATGTTTTGGTGATTAATAATTATTATAATAAAAGGGCATTTACATACATATCACATATTTTATATATTTATATATGTAACATCTAAATATAAATATTTATATATATAGCATCTAAATTTATATTATTACAACAAATATAGTACTTTTCTTACTTTTTTTGAAGTTAAATTTACTTTTTGAAGCATAAAAAGTACTATGTTTGTAAATATCAAATTTTAGATGCTAGATATATAAATTCATAAGAATTATGTGCTATATATATATATATATTTTCCTATAATAAGGCAGCAGCTTTTGCGTTGGGACATATGTACATTCCTCCCCTCAATCCATCTCTCCCTCCGTTAAAGAAATCCGAAAATGAAGCTCATCTTCCTCTATAAATTTTCACTGCTCTCCTTATACATTTCACCTCAAGTAATTACGTCAAATAGATGTTTAAGCGGTCGATATAAATCAATCTACCTTCCCCTTCTTCCTCAAATAATAATTCATCCTCCCTCTATTCTCCTTGCTTCATCTCTTCTCTAACATGGATACCAAATACAGTGAAGAAGCCCCCGACAATTTCTACACGGAGATCGAAGCTCGGATCATGCTCGTCATCTCGGACAAAGAGGATGAAGAACAAAAAAAAAAAGGAAAATAGAGCTCTGTTCACCATTAATGGAAGGAAACTACTTTTTTTCCCAATGCCTAAAGTATTATTTGGTGTGAACTGGTATAGATCGTTTGATATCAGAGTGAAGCAACGGCTAAGGTATTTTGGGATAGGGAATTGAAAGAAGTTGTAAATGGTATAAAGCGCTTGGATTGAGAATGTATGGCGAAGCGAGGAGGAACGGAGTTTTATTCCCGATGCTTAATGCTCTGCGATCGCTATTGATCGTAATTGGAGAATTATGGATGATTCGCTTTAATAATTATATTATAAATTATTATATATTATTTAGGTTTTCTTCATCCGTATGTATATAATTTGTTTATTATCAAGGAACTATTTGTTCTTTGTATTTGGCGATTAAATAAAAGAAGATTACATATCATTTTAGTTTTCATGTACTTGGATTGGAATAAAATAGATGCAAAATATATTATTATATATTTTTATTTTTCAGTTATTTGAATCGCCATTCCTGCATATATATATATATATATATATATATATATATATATATATATATATATATATATATATATATATATATATATATATATATATATATATATAATTTAAATATGCTTTAAAATGTTAAATATACTATGGTAGTAAAATGCATATTTTCTAAAAAATAAATATTTATTTTGTATCTCACTTAAGATCTCATTTGTTGAAGCTAGAAAATTTGCCTTTAAAAAAAATTAAAATTCACAATTTGAGTTGGTGAATTAAAATTAACATTAGCGTTATTCTCTATTAAATTATTTTGAAATTAGCTCAAATTTTATAATTTTAACTTCATTTAATCTCATAAAATTGAACTTCACACAAGCTAATTAAATCTCATATATTAGGAATACAATTTCACAATCAGCGTCACAAAGCACTCCTTTTTTTCAAAGTTCTCCATTTCTTTTCATTATTTCTCTCCATTAATAGCAATCAACTAATAATTAATAATTTGATCAGAGTTTTTGAGAATAATAATTAGAGCTTAAGGCCAATTTGAAATATTTTTGTATTTTTATTATTTTTTGTTTTAAAATATATCTCTCTAATATATTATTTGTATATTTTTATTTTTATTTTCAAAATAAAATAACTTATTTTAAAATACTCAAAATAAATTTTAGTTGCTTTAATTATTTTAAAAAATGACTATTAAGGCAATTAACATATTGATTATTCAATAAAAATAAAAAAAATATTTTAAGATACTAAATATCATTTATTTCAAATCAAAATATACATTAAAATTTTAAACTTAAATATAAAATAGAAATAATCTCAAAAATTTCATTAACTTATGTGCCCATAAGCTCCAATGAGCTAGCTATGTAGCTGATTCCACCATGAGTTCATTTTAAGTCTTTTTTTTTTAAAATGAGTTCATATTTTGTGTTTAGAAGATTTTTTTTAATGATCAATAAAAAAATATAAAATGGGTGACTCTAATATTTGATCTTATAAATCATGTACATAAGTTCTCTTCATTGGTCACATTTATAAAGCTCAAATTATAGTTTTTCTTTCACCATCATTAGCCATATATATATTACTAAACATTCAAGATAGATTTTAGATTGTTGATAATAGTTTTTAAGATTTTAGATTGTTAAGTTTTTAAGATTTTAATAGGTAATCATATAGTCATTCATAAGAGTTTATAAAGACTTGGTTAAAAATATTAAATAAAAAATAATCATTTTATTTTTTTATTATGTTTAAAAAATAGTGAAGGTAATTTATTATATTTAAATATGTTGCTTTGATTTCATTATTATTTAATTAGGATTTTTAATTAGTTTAATGATTATCATATTTTAAAAATAGTAAGACATTTAAATAGTCTACTTATAATCCCTTTCATACATATTAGTATCAATTATATCCTAATTAATTATGATTACTTATCTTTTATTAATTTTAAAGTAATGTTAGGGCAACTAAATAAAATCTAATTATTATTAATCATCTAAGTTAAATATTATTAAAGCTAATTTAAACATTAATTAATATTCATGAATCTATTCATCTTGCAAATTTGATTTCGATTCCTTCTTAGATTTTACATTAATTTTACAATCATTAAAATTATAAATCCTTAAAATAGATAGTTAAATAGTTAACTATGATTTAACATGTGTATTATAATATTTTTTAAATTTACACTTTTAAAATTTAATAAATTTAAATCTTGTTGTGTTGGAATATTTAAGATGGTAAAGAGTATGCGTTTAATATTTTAGTTTTATATAAAAATCTAGCATTACATACAAGTTAAGAGAAGAGTTGTAAAACTAATAATTTTATGTGAAAACTCAAAAAAAGAGCTATCATAGCTAAGAGATGGAGGTTGAGCAATTGTAGTTGAGCACTATGATCAAGTGAAGGTCAGAAAATTATAATCATGTTGTTATAGTCAAATGATGATGATTGGGCAACCATGATTGTGAGACTATAGTTAAGCAAATGTCTTTGAGTGAGAATTGTCATTAGAGATGAGATGATGGGTATAGGTTGCCAAGTTGTTCAAGACTTCATAGTTCTACCACTCCTGATCAACCTATCAGAACCATTTTGCTAAAGCTAAAGGGCTTTATGCTACAACTTTTAAAGAGTCTAATTAATAGTCATTAGTTGCCTTCTTTCAAGCATCTAAAGTAAATAGATGTGGGTTTTGACGTGAGACATCCCATTATGATAAAATGTAGATTCACTTTGGATAAAAAAGGTTTACAAGCACAAAAGTAACTGATGGTAATTTAAAGGTTTTGCTTGTGATTGGCAATGGTTCATGAAGATTTTGTATTGTATTTATGTGTTTTCTCATGAAGGGAGCGTTGAGATAAGTTAAAATTGTTACATCAAGGAGACAACTTTGATATATGATTGATTAAGATGTACTTCATTAAGTGATGGTTTTATATAAACAAACCAATTTTAGGGCTCGTAGAATTGGTTTGTGAGCTTAATAATTTTCTACTATTGATTGATTTGTATTTTTATTAACTTTAAGCGATTTAAGAGTGGATTTATTTTATGAATTGATTTGTTAGAGTTGATTTTGAAAAGAGAATTTATATTTTGGAGGAAGACATGTTACTTATGGAAGCAAAGATTTACATCATAGGTGATGCAGAACGAACCAAAGTTAGCATTTGTTGAAAAGATAATATGCCATGCTTTTATGTAAATAAATTTTTTTATTCACATAAAAAAATTACTAATTAATTTACATGTCAATATTATAATTGTATTTATTAATGTGGTCATTATATCCACAATTATACATTTATTTTATTATTTGTTTCTACGCAATAAGCTATAAAACCTAACAAAAAGTTGGTTTTTTCTGTAGTAAAAAAGAATTGAGGCAGCCATGTAGATTTATAAAGATGCTTTAGTTCGAGTTAGAGGAATGATCAATTAGTGTTTCACATCATCTTCTTCACTATAACTATCTTCCATTCTTATTATCTTACAAACAAAAATTAATATTCACGTGAAAATTAGAGTTTTTATGTTCAATGATGCTCAATCTCTTTAAAATTTGCAACTTCAAAATAGTTGCTTATTTTGATATGGCTCTCTTTCAGACTTGGGTCAATGAGGTTATCAATTGGGCTAGAGAAAATATTCTAATTTGAGTTGGGGTACATCTATGATATATCTACCTACCATTGGCCTCGCATGTAGATGCAAGTGTGATATTTGCGCTTAATAATTTCTCCACAACATGATTAACATATGAATATTATGTCAGTATCTAACAAGTCATTTATCCCATTTTGATGCTTTTACATGATAAGGTTGAATGTACCTTATTATATTACTTATGTATTAATATTAAGTCAATACCTAACACCACAAAAGCAATTCTTCACTTTTATTTATTTATTTATTTTGATAGATGGCTACTTACATATCTTGCACAAATTCACCCTCTAAACACAACTTCTCATACGATGAAGTTAAAAAAATTAATAATAAGGAGAATGATTAGATCAACTATTGGCTCGTTTGGATCATGATCAGTTGGCCAAGTAACGAGTGTAGCTCATATCAAACCTAATTGAACTTGAGATTCGATCTGATCGAACTAGTATAAGACTATATTGAAATAGTTCTTTTTATATTTGTTATTTTTGAATTAATGTTTGTGTTGTTAGAATTATAAGAAAATAAAAAATAAAGTAATTAGATTGAAATAGCCTTGGAGGGTGGTATGCTGATGATACTATCCTTTGAGAAGATCAAGCCTCGAGTGCACCAATTTGTTGTTCTTTTTTTACTCGTGTGATATAACACATCCCCATGCCTTGATTGTGCATGCACCACAACAGATTGACAAAACTTCAAACTAATATCGTGTCTCTTATTGCCCAAAAATGAAATGAAGAGAATAACAAGAAAATATATGAATAGGGAAAGGAAGAGAGAATATTCAGATTTTCTCACGTCATTCAAGCTCACATTATCATCTATTTATAGGTGAAAGATGAGAGTCAAATATAAAATCACATAATTTTGATTTATAGCCATTACTAGCTAATATTTAAAGTTATAAATTAATTTATTCATATTCATTTAATTTATGTTATAAGTTATATAATTAATATTTTTATTGTAATAACATTTTAATAATAATATTAAGAATAACGTTATATAGTGTAACATTATTATAACGTTATAATTTTTTTTACATTATTTTTTCCATCACAATTTCCTCTCCAATAACAAAAATATTTATAAATAAACTTGAGGTGAATAAAATATGAGATCAATAATCAAAATTTTCATTTTGGACAACTTTTATCATGCATTCAATGAAAGTACCTTCAGGTTTGAACTTTCATAGTATAACCAAAATCTGACAATAATAAATACCATAGTAACCAAAGTTTTGAACTAAGTATATAAATTATTATATCATTTGGTATACACATGATATGAGACACACTATATGTTCTACTCAAGGGTGTGCTTTAAAGGACATCTGCTTTCATCTCAATTCATAAGTATTTTTAGGATCTTAATAAGATCTCTGACTTTCGCAACACTTATATAGGTGAGATCTCCAAGATACACTACAATTATAATATCTCACAAAGTTTTTTTGCCTTTGATCTCATTAAGAGCTATAGCTCAACCTTATTTTCATTGTAGTTTAGCATAAATATATATAAGGATGATATTTATAATATTTAAAATTATGCTTTCACTAGTCATTCGATCAGCTTCATATTTACTACATTGAATCTTCTATCTTGGTGTTTCCAATATGAAGGTTGGGTTTCCACTATTATGACTATTTTAACCCCATCCCTTCTAATGATCTCAATATAAAAGCCTTTGCAAGCCCTTTTGCTAATGGATCTATAGTATTTTTCTCAAGGAAAATAAAATAGTAAGTGACACCACATCTTTTATATAATTCATATAAAGAATCATGTCTTATTCTCATATGATATTTTTATCATTGCATTTTGCACTTTTTATTTTTACTATTGCGGCTTAATTATCACAATTTATTAAAATAATGTATAGGTTTTCATTACAAGGTAAACAAATTAATAAACTTTTAAGCCACTCGACTTTGAGTAATAATATCAAGTGCTATAAATTCTACTTTCATAATATATCTAGAGATTAATGTTTGTTTAGTAGATTTATGTGATATTGCACCACCATAATATGTGACATAACCACTAGTATTTTTGCTAGTGTCATCACAATATTCTTCTATTCTTACATAGAAAACCATAATGAATGTAATAGTTTATTGTACCTTTTAAATATTTAAAATTCTAGTGCTTTCAATTAGTTTCACTAAGGTTACTAGTATATCTTAATTTTCTTATAGCATAAGCAATTTCATGTTGAGAATAATTTTCTAGATGTATAAGACAACCAATTATTTGAGAATATTTTAATTGTGATATATTATCACTTAAATTATTTATAAGATATAAGCTTATATATATAGTGCCTATAAGACTCACATCTTGATAATTAAATTTTTTTAAAGATGTTTTTGAATATAATGTGATTGAGTAATATAAATATTATTTTCATTTCTATAAATCTTTATATCTAGTATTACATTAGCTTCACCTAAATTTTCATATCAAATTGAGTTGATAGAAACTCTTAATATTATTTATAATATTTAGATTTGTACCAAAAATTAAAATATCATCAATATAAAGATATAAAATAACAAAATCATGATCAACAACTTTAATATAAACACATTTATCATCGCTAATCAAAAATTCATATGTCAATACTACTTTATAAAACTTTTCATGTCATTGTTTAGGAGCTTGTTTTAATCCATAAAAAAATTTTACTAATTTAAAAAACATCATTTTCTTGACCTTTTATTATAAAACTTTAGGTTGATCCCTATAAATTTCTTCATCTAAATCACCATTTTAAAATACAAGTTTTACATCTATTTGATGGATAACTAGATTATATAATGAAAATAAAGCTAAAAGCAAATAAATTATAGAAATTTTGGCAACCGGAGAATAAATATCAAAATAGTCAACACCACTTTTTTGTTTATATCATTTGGCTACTAATCTTGCTTTATATTTATCTATAGATCCATCTGATTTTAAATTTTTTTTTTGAATATCCATTTACATCCAATAGGTTTACAATGTGGAGGTAAATCACAAAGTATCTAAGTCTTATTTGATATGATAGAATCTATTTCATTATTAATAGCTTCTTTTAAAATGGTGCATCTATAATTCATAGCTTCATCAAAAGTAGTAGGATCATTTTCTAAAATAAATATTTTAGTTAAAGAGAATAAAAATTATCACTTAAAATTTATCTTTTCTAACTCTTTTACTTTTTCTAATATTTTTATCATTTTATTAGTTAAAATAAATATCATCATTATTTATTATAGAATTTTCTATTTAAGATTTTTTTATTAATAGATTTTGTAATCTTATTTTATAGAAATATATTTTCAAAAAATATAGCTTTTCTAGATTCCATAATTGTATAAATGTCACTTGATCAATCTATAAGTAGGATAAGAGAATATCCAATGAATACACCATATACAATGTTAGATCCTAATTTTCTCTTTTTATATTCTAAAATAAATATTTTAGCTAAACAACCCCAAACTTTTAAATACTTCAAATTGGGTTTTTTATTTTGTCAGAATTCTTATGATATTTTATTAGAATCTTTATAAGGAATCTGATTTAAAATAAAACAAGCTGTTGTTGACCTCACTTTTGGAGTGAGGATTCAATCTTCCCATCATAGGTCTAGGAATCTTCTAGACACTAAGAACTCCTTAGTGATAGGACACTTGGCTAAGTGAATACTTAACAAACCAGAGACTTTAGAAGGGTTTTCCATAGGATTAGGCTAAGCTTTAAGACTAAGGAGACTACCCTATACTAACCCATGACTTGCAATTATCTAAGTCCAAATAAAATCAAATTAAATCAAGACTAAACCAAATTGAATCAAACCAAAAGTACATAATCATAACACAAATGAACTCAAAAATAAATTCAAATGAGGTTCAAAGTGGTAAATAAGTCATTTGACCTAGAGTTGACCCATGTGGGCCCTATTAAGTCAAAAGTCAACAAACAAAAAATTGTCCAAATTAAATCTCTTTAAAAGATCAAAATCATCAAATGAATATGTTTAAACATAAAACTAAACAAATCTAAATCAAATGAGATCTCAAATGGGTTAATTGGATCATTTAACCCATTAAGCTCAATTTGGATTATAAATTCAAATCAAAATTAACATCAAGTCAAATAAAACCAATCACTCTAAATCATCATAACCACTTAATTAAACATGATTAGAACTTAAACACATCTTGGTTGAGCTAAACAAAACATTTAACTCAATTGAACCGATTTAACCCATTTGAACTCAAAATGGGTCAAATCCAAATCAAGCCAAATTAATCTAAGTTAAACAAAATTAATCAATTAAAACTACAATAAATGATAAATTAAACATAATTAAAGTAAATCCAAAGCCAATGAGTCAAATCAGGTAGCTTGAACCGAACCAAACTCATTTGGGTCAACATGAGTTGACATAATCCAATTAACCCCAAATTAGACAAAACACTTAAAGCATCATGTAAAAGTTAAAATCAAATCTCTATAGCTCAGAGAAACCAAAAGAGAGAGAGAGAGAGAGAGAGAGAGAGAGAGAGAAAGAGAGAGTGAAAAGAGAGAAAGAGAGAAGAGAAAACACACAATCTTGCAAAATCCCCACATTCAATCCTCCCCACACCTCTTGCACTTAATGGAATTGACCACACAATAGCAAAGGAAGACTTGGAATCTAGAATCCAAGATCACTAATCATCCATCACCACACAACCATTTCCCATCACTATTAATGGTGATTTTCAGCCACCATTAGGAACATAGGAAAAGAGGCACTAAAGTGATTGAATTCTGCCATTATTCACTCTCCAAGAGCTCTCCCAAGCAACCAGTAACCATTTCCCCACTTCTTTTGAGCTAAAAACACCAAAATCGGGTGGATTTCGGCAAGGTGATGGCAACTATTGATGAATACAATATTCCAAGGGGAGACAAGAGGTTGCATTCATTCAAAAGCTTCCTCTTGCATCAAGGAGCGTGCTTGGATCAACACTGCTGCTGAAAATCATCCCTGGTGAGGTAATTTCATCAAATTTTGCCGGCAGTAGGATCTCTTATTTGTGATTCTTGCACAATTTTAAGAATTTCCCTTATAAATCACTTGCATTCTTCATTTTATACAATCCTAATGCAAAATAGAAGTTTTTCAGCGAGAATCGGTGCAAAATTTTATGGTTTTTGCTAGTTTTCACAATTTTCGTTCACACAGTGCACTATTCAGATGCCCCTTTCATCGGCTGGGAGGCTAGCGAAGTAGCAGCCATCCGATCTCTGATTCAGGAAAATGGACGGCTGGGATTTAGTGCCAGATCCTTTGATTTAAGCCCTAAGATCACTATACTTGATTTGGACTGTCCGATCAAAACCGTGCCATCCTGCACGATTTCCCACTCATTTGCCACATGGAACGGCTCTGTCCAATCACCATGCACCACTCGGTATCGGGTGCCATGCAGGACTGCGTGGCCCAATTTGCCACTACCATGTGAAAGCGCATGGTGTTGACTAGATTAAGTAAGAAATTAAGAATTTTTTGATTTTAAAATTTAATTAAATCACCTAGAACTATAAAAATTTATAAAAAAAAATAAAATACTTAACAAAAAAAATTGTCAATAAGGGCTCGTTAGACTGTATTTCAGAGAGAAATCTAACAAACTCAAAATCTTCAAATTTCACTAAATATTATGAGCTGAATTTAAGTTTTAGTTAAAATAAAAATTTATTAAATACTCTAAAAATACAAATCAGATTGAGTTGAAACTTTCACGGATTGAAGTTGAGCTTAAATATATATATCATAAAAATTTCAAACCTAAATGACTTCCCGATTGGGAGATATTTAATTTTGAAGCTCAAATAGTCATTTTAATAAAATAAATTAAGAGACTTTATAAAAATTATTTAAATCAGCTGAAACTTTGAAAAATCATGATAAATTGTAAACAAAATCTAAAAAATGTAAATAAATACTCATTTTAAAGGTATTTTAGGAGAGGATGTAATAAAAATATTTCTAATTAATTATAAATAATAATTAAGGCTTAATTAGGGTTTAATTATAAACATAATTAAATTACTTTTTTAATTGACGTGGGATTAAACTCTTTTTGAGATTGTCTAAGAGTTGACCTCCCTCCCTAATTTTCTTAGGATTTATTTCTTGCTTAATTAATAAAATAATTAATTAACCTTAATTACTCTCATAATCCAATTAATGATTAATTAATCATGCAAACATTAATGAATCAAGAAATTAATCATTTGAGCAATAGTGAATGAGCCTATGGAATAATATTGAGACCTCCTTCTTAATCTATTCCTTCAATTTCATTTAATTAATCAAGTTAATTATGACTTAATTAATTAATTGAATTACTTAATCAATGAAACTAAGATCTAAATCTTTCCAGAACTTAATGACTTAAGTCTTGGGTAGACTCTTAGGTGTTCAATAACTTAAGAGAATTCTAAGAAAATTATAACTAACCTACATGTGTAGGAGGGTTATAAGAGTACTTAATTAAACTCTTTAACTCATCTAACTAATAATTGTGAACCAATTTTATTAGGTCCTTTTATTTTCATAGGATCATTATCAATTTTATTTCCAAAGCATGTGTATATCATGTTGGCTCATAATCACTTGGATAATTATGCCAAAGTGGCATAGGAAAGGGGTAATTAATGGACTTAACTCATATTACAATCTAATTAACCCATAAAATCAACCTAATTACCTTTTCATTAAACTAAATTGAACCACAAACATGGGAATGGATTAGGATCAGCAAACTTTCCCTCATTTCATTTAATCAAGTCAAAACATAAAATGAAAGATGGTATTATCAAGCTTTGATTTTCTTTAAATGCTTTTATTTAATATGATTATCCTCAGAATTAGTTTGATTGAATGAGATTATATGTTTATATTTAGTATTTCCTTTCTAATCATGTTAAATATTGTATGTCATTTGAATCATTCATTCATGTCATTCAAAATAAATCAAATGAAATTTTCTTTATGTTAAACTTGCATGTGTTGAATTAAATTTATAATATGTGTGACAATTATCACTATTAAATCAAGTTCTTTTAAAAGTGTATAAATCAACTATAATATTTAGAGTGATAATAGTTATAAATATCTATAAGCTTGCATGTGATATAGCTTAGAACATGTGATATGGAGTTCTCTTTCTTTAGTCTATATGGATTTACATAAATTTTGAATGTTAACAAATGTATAGTCCATTTGAAAAGGACACAACATTTGTTTGTATTCATTCCTATGTATTTTTATGTTTAGATTTAGATAGAACTTTAGCTCACATGTATAAATAATTCGATTAAAATAAATACAACTTTCACATAATTTTTCATTATTATAGTCATTTGTACATTTATGTGTATTTAAGAATAGAGGGTATATCTAGTCTAGACAATCCAGGGATGCAAGACCTTAAGTAGCCCCAAGGAGGTCTTTACCTCACTCTCCTGGTTTAACAATGGTGAAGTATCCACTTAAAACTTGTATATACTTGTATGTGCATTTAGCTAATGAATGAAGATCTCCTTTCAATTGGAAGAAATATAATTTTTGCATAATTTTTCATTCTTGTAGTCATTTGTACATCCATGTGTATTTAAGAATAGTGGGTATATCTAGTCTGACCATTCCAGGATGCAGTATTGACCTCATTTTTTGGATGAGGTTTATATCAATCTAAAATTAGTAATTATGATGTTCTAATTCCAAATAAGAATGTCCTAATTTAGTGCTTAGACACTATACTTAGTGCCTAGGAATCCCTTGGATTTATTCTAACCTAGTTGACTTAGGTGAGACCCATCTAGCCAAAGTCAACTCATCAAAATTGAACCTAATTAAAATTCAATTCAAAATTGAATATGAATCAAAACTCAATCAATCATCAATTTAAGATGATTGAATTCAAATTAAAGGTTTAAATTAAAATCCAACACTTTGAATTCAACTACTTGGTTTGATTTCAATTTCTGAATCCAAGTCAAATGGATTGAAATCCAATCTCAAATCAATTTGAGATTAATTTGGGCATGTCATACGCCAATTCAAATTAAGATGATAATGCCATAAATCATAAAACAATAAAAGGAAAAAATGTGGAATTTCAAAATCCAGAAGAAAAATGGGAAGAAGGGAAATGCAAATTCCACTCTTCCCATGCAAAGTCATCCCACCTCTTATGGATGGCTACCTTCAAGTGAAGTCCAACCAAGCATGAAAAAGCCAAGGACAAGTTGGCTTCTCCCAAGGGAAGGAAGAAGAGAATAAGAAGCAAAAAAAGAGAAAAGAGAGGATCCACCAAAAGGAAAATCAAGCAAGAATCCTTCCTCTCTCTCATGTGAACATCCCAACATATTTACAAGGCCAAGTGGAGTTAATCTACCCTTGGGTTGGCTTGCCGTGGTGGAGTTCTGACCAAAATCCTTCAATATAGGATTTTCGGCCACCTATGGAAAGTGGGGAAGGGAAGCCTATTCCCTCTCTATTTTCATTCCAAAAGCTTCACCATGGAAAGAGATGAGATTCCCAACCATTCCTCGAACTTCTCGGTGTTAACACGTTGGTGAACAGACGAAGGTTGAATGCCCTCCAATGGTGAAATCTAATGGAATGGATTTCACCCCAAATTGAAGTTACCAACACGTTCTAGGGGTTGAATCAAGCTTCAAGCAAAAAACCCATCCCTCACCATCGGTAAGCGAGAATGATCAACGCCACCTCGGACCGAACCCATGTTGGTTAAGAGAGCAATTCAGAGGGAGACAACTCATTTCCTTTGGCGCAAGCATCATTCGCTAATGGAATGGATTTCATCACTAGAGATTGTCGAATTGGAGGTTCTCCATTAACGTACTCTCATTTTTTCATTAAACTATCAATTTTCATCATTTTTGAAGGAAACTTGATCCCAAGTGTGATCAAGCTGCTTAGATTGGTAGGATTTCCTTCCACGATTGTTTTGCAATTGAAATCATGTGATTTTGTTGCTTAGATTGCCAAAAATCAAGCAAAAACCATGGATGGCTCTCGGTTTATGTAGTCCGGATAAGAGACACAATCTTTGTCGTCCATTCCATCTGAAAGGAACCGACGGCTCAGATCTAGGCGGGCCACTCAATTTATATCCCTTAGGACTCACAGATTGATTGGATCGGACGGTCCTGCACTAAACCGCATCCCGATCGGGATCCACATGGATCTTGCATGGACCAACCAGCATACAAAATGTGACAGTCTGTCACATCAGTGTTGACTGGTTTAAAGAGGAAATTCAGGATTTCTGGATTTAAAAAATTACAAAAATTACTCAAAACTTCTAAAAATCATAGAAAATAAATATAAATAAAAAAAAATTCAAATGAAGGTTCCATGGATTTTCCTTGATGAGAGGGATCTACAAAAATTAAAATCCCCAAATTAATTTGGGTATTGTAGCTTTAATTTGGGTTTAATTGAAAACCATTAAATCTAATTACTCTTAAACAACAAATCAATTGATCCAAACTTTGGAGGGAAATTAGGTTAATAGACACATTTTGTAAATTTTTTATAATTTATTTCACTATTTTTATGGAAATAAAAATTTAAACCCTAAACCTCAATTTTGATTAAATAAATTAATTTAAAATGAAATAATTAATAAAAAAGAATCAGAAAACTTTAAATTAACCTAATGAACCCTAATGAACATTAAAACCATAAGGGAACTCAATTAAATTTAATAAATCATAATTTGTCTTAATTAAGCCATTATTTTAATTAATTAATTCAAATAATTAACTAGAATTTAATTAAATCATAATAAATCAACCAGATATCCAAAAATTATAAATAAACCCTCATTGCAAACATATTTCAGAGAGGAATCAATGACAAATGAAACCTTTAAATAAATTTTGTTAAATTAGGCAGAATTTAAGTTTTAATAAAATAATTATAATTTAATTACACCCTAATTATGAATCTAATCAAGATAAAACTATGGAAACATGAAACTGGCATGTTGCTAGAAATTTTTGAAACCCAATTGATCTTTGGATTGGGAGTTGTTGAATTTCCAAATTCTTAAATCAATAAGAAAATCCATTAATTCATTAACTCATGAAATAAATTGAACTAATCTTAATCAAACATAAAAAATACTTAAGGTAATTCTCCAAATAGCCTAAGTCAAAGGATTAATCAATTTCAAACTTATGGACTAATTGAATTAAACCTTAAATTAATGAATCAAATATTAAAACTTAAATCACCAACTCTTAATGAATCCTTACATCTCCAATGAATCAAATCAAATGAATGCAAACCTTAACCTAAGTACTTTAGGTTAACCCAAATTAAATCAAATGAAATCAACATGACTTAATCTAAAAGATTAATATAACCAAATGAACTAATTCAAACAAAATCAAATAAAATAAATTAAATCAAATAATCTAATTCAAATAAAATCAAATGAAATAATTCAAACCAAACTAAATTGAAAACTAAACCAAGAATGAAAATCAAATTCAATTTCCAAAGAAAAGAAATGAAATATCAATTCAAATCCAAATTCAAACAAACTAAATGAAATCAAAAGGATTAATTAAGATACTTAAGGATCTTAGTTGGACCTTTAGAATGAATCTTCATCTTAGGATGATGATTTCATTCTATTAGGAATTAAGATGTTGAATAGGGTGAGTTCCATCCAAAAATGGAATCCATTCTACTCTTCAGTCTTGAAAATCTAAATATCACTTTAACCAAATAAAGTAAAATAAAATGAAACTAAATCACTAAATCATTTGAATTGAAACCTCCCAAAGGTAAAATTCAAACAAACTCAAATCCCAAATTGAAACTTGAACTAAAAGAGGCTTAGTAAAGACCTACCACACAAGCCTATCTTCTACACACACGAGATCATTTTGGTCATGGACTTTAGATTTAGGTTAGATCATTCGATTCTTTTATAGTTCTCTACAATATGTTGTGATATGATGTGCTTCACTTATCTGTGTGGTGTATTACTTTAGATTGAATGCCTAGGCTAGTTTGCCCATTAGACTGGATGGTACGACATTCTTTCTAGAATTAACTCTATTTTCTACAGTGGACATTTTTAGAGAGATTGATATCATAAATAAATAAATAAAAATTATAAAATTATTATTTGCTTGTAGGTGCTGAAAATCCCTTAACATAATCCATAAGATAGGTGGGGTTGGCAAGCAACTAATGCTAAGCTCGTATGTTTGTAAAATATAACTATTGTGTGCTATTTATATTTCCTAACATATGTTTTGCAGGACTTAGGATTTCTTTTTGAATTTTAAAATGTAAATTTGAGCTTAGAATTAGGTTAAGATCTATGTAGTCTAGGATTAGTAGGAGTTAACCATACCAGGAGATGGTGAAGTGGTCCCCTATGGAGCCTGATGGATGTCCTTGAAGAAGGAGATGATGCTAGAAAGAAGACCCATAGATCTAGACTTGTGGTTCTAGGCCAAGCTATTTATGATCAGAGCTTTCGCCCTTTTTTTTCATTCGGGTATAGTGGTACTGCTTATAAATTTAAATTGGCTTGATTTATTTAGAATCAACATACTTTTATAGGTTTCTTTCAGTGTTTTCTTGTGAATGAAAGAAAACTAAATTTTCCACCCAACTTAAATCTAAACAACTAAAATAAAAATAAATACTTGAAACTTCATATAATTAAAGCCTCAGGCACAACATAAAATGAATTAGAAACCATCAGGTTTAAAATCATGAAATCATATAGTTTTCATTCTTTAAATTAGGCAACTTCACCCATTGCACATAAGGGGCATTTGTCTATGAGGATGACCACCTTCTTAGGGAAGTTTTCCTTATTATTGGCCTATAACCATTTCTAATTGCATGACATTAGGCATAAATGCATACCCATGGACTAAAATAAATCTTGAGTAAAATTTATAAAACTTGAAAAATATTCATTAATTGCATCTTCATACCCTACATGATTCTAGGGATTAGGGAGTGAGTCTATGTTCATTGATTATTTTCTAAAAAAATAACTTAGCCATCTTACATTCATGAGACTTAGCTTCATGAATTTAAAATGCACTTAGGTGGTGTTAGCGACCTCTAGGCGGGTTATAAGTCCCAGAGACTCGATAGGTTATATTCCTCAAGTGAGAGGAATGACCGATAATTTCCAAAATAGAACTAGGTCGAGCATCTAATATGTGTTAGAAGCACATGTAGACTAGGTTTTGAAGCATCTTGTTCAAGAATAAGTCTTCAACACTTGGCATTTCTGTAATCTTGTGCTACAAGAATATAAGTCCTAGATTTCTAAGAAAATGTCAACTCAAAATCTAAACTAAATTCCAAATTTAGAGCCTAATTATAGGATAGTTGAAATGTCTACTGGGCATCCCAATCAATAAGCATTTCATTCAATTGGCTTCCAAAATAACTCTCTCCAATTTGGAATGTTTAAATTGAAATTCTAAAAATCAATCCTTTGAAAATCACCTTAGAAATCTTTAGAAATAATAACTTATTTCTTTAATAGAGAGTATTCTTAGGAAAGACCATTCTTAAGATTTAATTAACTAAATGAGCTTGCCTCTATAGGGAATCATGAACCCAATTTAAAATAAACTCTCTCTACTTTCCCATGTAGTTCAAGGAAAAATTTCTCATACAAAAAGTCATTAGCCTTTGAGTATTTTATTGAAATGATCAAATCCATTATAGGAAAACATGTTTATCTTTTGAGATAATATTTTTATTACTTAATGATATATTTGAGCATCTAAATAAGAAAGTCCTAAACTCTATGTGGTGTCCTAAAATTTCTCCACAATGAGGCTTTATGTGTCCCCAAGGTGGTCCTTACCTCACTCCCCTGGTTAACAATGGAGAAGAACTTGCTCAAAACTTTTATACACTTATATGAACATTTAGCTAATGAGAGAAAATTCCATTTTCTAAAAAATACATATATGCATCCTTCATTTAAAGTGTGCTAAAAGAAATATGTTGCATGTGTAGTTCTATCTAGAATTAAGTCATATGCATGCTACATGTGATGGGAAGGAGTAACTTGATGTATGTCATATGATAGATATTCAATTAAGTTAATTTTAAGAAACTTTTCATATTGAATGGAATTCTTTAAAGTGAACTTGAATTTAAGATTAATTTAAAAATGTGTAATAAACTATTAACTAAAGAATTAAGAATTATTAACATGCTTTAGGAATGGCTTAAGGTAGGGATAAAGAGGAAATCCTTTTTCTTCTCTTTATAACACTTAGTTGCTAAGTGTAGGATCATATGAAATAAATGAAATCATAAATTAAAATTTGTGAATCAATTAAACAACTTAAAGTGAAACCACCCCTTATAAATAGTTTAATCTTTCCACACTTAGAAAATTACAACTGTAAAGTCTAGTAAGGACATACCACACAAGCCTTAAGACACACACATTAGATTAAGTCACTACTTCTAGCCTTATGTTTAGGTGGTGTATGGTATTATGTATATTTTGTTTTGTGATGTAATATTTTACTCTGGATGTTAGAGTGTATATTTCATAGACTAGATGTTAGGATGATATTATCCTAATCATATTTTTCTGTAGGGGATTGTGCTTAAAGGGGCTGCTATAAAAATAAATATAAATGTTTAGCTTGTAGGTTGTTTAAGCCCTCTAAGAATAATCCAAGTTAGGACAGGTGGGTTTGGTTACCCATGTGTGGGGTTTTAAGTCCAAATTATAAATATAACTGCTTGGGTTATATGTATGTTTAGCTAAACTCTATTTTACAGGTATAATTAAATTTGCTTTTCCTATCTTAATGTAATTTTGCATTAGGAATTATGATTAGTGCTAAGTGTATTTTGGATGAGCATTGGCTAGAAGCATTTGTCATGGGTGCCATGTGGTGCTTTGAAAGCCTACCAAATCAAAAGGAGCAAAGACATGAAGAAATGAAAGAGACATGAAGAATGAAGACCTGAAGACCCCCCCCCCCCCCATAGAATTTATTATTTGTAATTAATTATTTTTTATTATTCTACCGACCAACAAAATAGTGTTGATTGAGATGTTTGTGTATAAATACATGGAGATAGTGATGAATCTCCAAAGTGGACTATGAGAGCTCCAAGATTGGGCAAAGAAAATGAATTACTTTAGAGCTGAGTTTGCTTATGCTATTTTTTGTTTAAATATGAAATAACTGAGCTCTAAAATGTTGAGTGCAACAAGGTTGTTGTGCATATGAATAAAGTGGTTTGAAATTTAAATGTAGATCATCTTTGTATTTATTTATGTTTAGGGTGCTATTATAAGCTTTTTGTACATGCTATTTATCTATGTTGTGCATGTTATTGTAAGCTATTTGGAGTTTTTTTTGATAATTTGGTACAGTTTCTTCATTTTCTCAATTTTTCTTAATTATGGGGCTTGCCATATGTTTAGTACATTCCATTGTAAGCTGTTTATAGTTTAGTTCTTGGGAATTTGGTGGTTTATGGAGTGAGTTTATGGGGAATTTTAGCTATTCTACATTATTTTTCAATTATATGTTTAGTATATGCTATTATATGCTGCTTGGAGGCTTATGAGTGGATTTTTGAAGCTATTTTCAATGTGTATTCTTTGTACTCTCATGAGGGTACACCCCATTTTTTCAAAAATTTTAAGTGAACAATTTTTGAATTATATGTTTTATAGATGCTATTCTAAAATATTTGGAGACTTCTGGGTGAGTTTTTGGAGCTATTTTTAATGTGTACTCTCTATACTCTCATTAGGGTACACCCCTTTTTTTCAAAAAATTTTAGCTAATCTACACTATTTTTTAATTATATGTTTAGTATATATTGTTCTAAGCTGTTTGGAGGCTATTTGGTGGATATTCAGATTAGTTTTTAATGTGTACTCTCTGTACTCGCATGAGGGTACACCCCACTTTTTCAAATTCTTTCACTTATTCTACCCTATTTTTTAATTATATGTTTAGTAGATGATATTTCAAGCTATTTGAAGGCTTCTTGGTGAGTTTTTGGATCAGTTTTTTAATGTGTACTCTCTATACTCTCATGAAGGTACATCCTATTTCTTTAAATTTTTTCAGCTAATCTACACTATTTTTCAGTTATGTTTAGTAAATGCTATTTTTAAGCTATTTGAAGGCTTGTGGGTGGGGTTTTAGAGCGATTTTCAATCTGTACTCCTATACTCTCATGAGGGTACACCCTTTTTTTTAAAAAAAATTTAGCTAACTATTTTTCAATTATATGTTTAGTATATGCTATTCTAAGCCGTTTGGAGGCTTCTGGGTGAGTTTTTGGAACTATTTTCAATATATACTCTATGCACTCTCATGAGGGTATACCCCATTTTTTAAAAAAATTTCAGTTAATCTACACAATTTTTCAACCAGATATTTAGTATATGCTATTCTAAGCTGTTTGGAGTCTTTTGGGTGGGTATTTGGATTAGTTTTCAATGTGTACTCTCTGTACTCTCATGAGAGTACACCCCACTTTTTCAATTTCTTTTAAGTATTCTACCATGTTTTCAATTATATGTTTAATAGATGCTATTTTAAGTTGTTTTGAGGTTTCTAGGTGGGTTTTTGGATAAGTTTTTAATGTAGACTCTATGTACTCTTATGATGGTACACTCAATTTTTTAAAATCTTTTAGCTATTCTACTCTTTTTTTTTAATTATATGTTTAGTAGATGCTAAGCTATTTTAAGGCTTTTAGGTGGAGTTTTAAAATAGTTTTCAATGTGTACTCTCTATATTTTCATGAGGGTACGCCCTACTTTTTCAAATTTTTTTAGCTATTCTATACTATTTTTCAATTATATATTTAGTAGATGCTATTCTTGTTTGAGGCTTTTGGGTGAGTTTTTGAGCTATTTTTAAAATGTACTCTTTGTACTCTCACAAGGTACTCCATTTTTTTTCAAATTATTTTAGCTAATCTATACTATTTTTCAATTATATATTTAATGATGCTATTCAAAATTTGTTTGAGGCTTTTGGGTGTATTTTTGGAGCTATTTCTAATATGTACTCTCTATACTCTCATGAGAGTACACCCCATTTTTTCAATTTAAACCACGATGGGGCTCATTATATGTTTAGTACAAGCTATTCTAAGTTGTCTGTGGAAATTTGGCAACTATTTGTAGCTCTTTTTGATGTGTGCACAATTAAAAAATTTTAAAAAGGAGTACACTCATGAGTGTACAAAGAGTACACATGGAAAATACCTCCATACATCCCCAAATTTTCCAAGACTAAACTCCAAACATCTTGCAATAGCATAGACCAAACATATGACAAGCCCCATAGTTGAAAAGAAAATTGAAGAAAATGGGGTGTACACTCATGAGAGTACAAAATGTCACATGAAAATAGCTCCAAACAACCCCCTACTCTCTAGGTAACATCTCGAAACTGCTCAAAAAATTACCAAATTCTCCAGTTGAAAATTTCTCAAAAAAAGAGTGTACACTTAAGAGTGGACAGAGTGCACACTTTAAAAATAGCTCCAAAAAAATAACCAAATTCCCCAAGAAACAACTCCACACTTTGTACACCGTGGAGGCATTTTCAATAAATTTTGGTGTAATAACCCAGACTCTTTTGACAAGAATTTTCGGTGATTTAAAGTACAGAATATTAACAGTATAAAAACATAAGCAACATAAGTCAAAGTACAAAGTTTACCTTCAAAGAACAACATAGTAACTATTGATTGGCACACTTTCAATCAAATTGACTTTAAAGTATATACATTCAAAGAACAAATATCAATTAAATAATATCACACATTATAATGTTTCGCTATAATGATATCCATCATCAGCTTGGTGTATCCTTCAGCAGACTAACTAATTATAGAGCTTGAATTATATTTCTAAAATAGAAGTACATCGTATCAGTTGGTGATATATAATAGTAGGAATGAAGTGTTACATCTGCATGTCTCTGAAAAGCACTCTGACATAATAGAAAAAGGTGTTGTAATGGGTGACCCTTTATTTTTTCCACCTCTCGCAGGTTGTTCTTTCTTCTCTGTAACATTAAAGACATAATGATTTAAATTTTAACAGTAATATTTGAAGACTATAAATTTAGAGTCAAGTAGAAAATTACTCTTGGCTTTCTTGTTTCTCTCCCAATATCCTTTCAGCCTTGCATTAGAAAAACACCCTTTGGCCGTTTCTTAACTGAATCCTTTACTAAGTTAGTTCCTTTATCTATTATAGTAGACTTCTTCTTCTTAGTTGTTTTGTCTATTAGGGGTGAATTCCCACATAATATGGAATCAACATTATAAAATAGTTTTTTTTAAGGAATTCAACATATACTCCTCAGCTTTCTTATTATCTTGTGCTCTGGTGCTTATTTGATATGCATATCGACTGATGTGGTTCCAAAAAATAATGTCAGTTTCATTTCCATCATTACCTTGCACAACTTTTAAGTTCCTGTAAGCACTATCAAAGTAAATATCCCTTATTTCTCTAGTTGACCATCGCATGAGAAGATACTTCTCATAATGCACATAATATCTTCCTAACTCAAAACTCGGATATAGTGGGCACAAAGCACCCCCATCATTTCAATTTTTTTACAACTATAAGTTATACTTACCATGTCTTGTCAAAATAGACAATCTCTAATTTATAAGAAGTATAGTTATACTCTAACTTTCTCATCAAATACTCTATGGGATTGGCATCTAAAAAAAATTTAAAAAAATGACATGTACCCTAATGAGAGTATAGAGAGTACAGATAGAAAATAGCTCCAAAAACTCTCAAATTCTTGAGGAAACATCTCCAAACATCTTACAGTAGAATGTACTAAACATATGATAAGCCTCATAGTTAAAAAAATTTGAAAAAAATGGGGTGTACCCTCAGTCGAGTACAAAGAGTACATATGAAAAATAGCTCTAAAAACTCTAAAATTCTTCAAAAAATATCTCCAACTGCTTACAATAGAATGTACTAAACATATGATAAGTCCCATAGTTGAAAAAACTTAAAAAAAAATTGGGTGTATCCTCATGAGAGTACATAATGTATACATGAATAATAGCTCTAAAAACCCCCCAAATTCTTCAAAAAATATCTGCAAACAGCTTACAATAGAATGTACTAAACATATGACTAGCTCCATTGTTGAAATAAATTAAAAAAATAGTGTGTACCCTCATGAGAGTACATAGAGTACAAATAAAAAATAGCTCAAAAAATCTCCAAATAGCTTACAATATAATGTACTAAACATATGACAAGCCTCATAGTTAAAAAAAAATTGAAAAAATGTAATGTACACTCATAAGAGTATAGAGAGTACACATGAAAAATAACTAAAAAAACTCACAAATTTCTTAGGACTAAACTCCAAACTGCTTACAATAGAATGTACAAAATATATGACAAGCCCCACCATTAAAAAATGAAAAAGGGATGTACATTCATGAGTGTACTGAATGTACACTTGAAAAACTCCATAAAATCTCCAAAGTCCTCTTGCAAAGAACTCCAAAAAGTGTAGAAAATATATATATTATAGAAAATAATTTCAAAGAATATTAGTGACTGTTTTAAAAAAAATTGTATATATAAAACAGTGGAGAAAACTTATCGATGCATTTATATTTAAGACATCATCCACTAAATTGGTCGCAATATCAAGGCTACAACTTTCAAATTTGTTTTCTATCATCGCAGTTCTTCCCAAAAATTGAAATGAGATTTTTTTATTTCTCTTCTCTGAGGTCAGTTCGTTTGAAAAATAAAATCATATTATGCCCTAAATCCATTTATATATTATTTTTAAAGTTTTCCCTCACATTCAAACAACGTTTCTCCTGTTGTTTTAATGATCCGGGCCTGGTCGGATCCTAATAATGTTAAAGGCATCATTATCATGATATTTAGTAAAAAAAATCATATTTTATTAGTGGACACGTGTTAAGATATGGTTGGCATCCGGACGTAAAGCTACGTTATTGCAAATGATAAGCTTTTTCAATAAAATGAAAGTTGCTTTTCTTTATATTTACTTGCAAGCGCATTAATAATTTTATAAGGTATATTATAATGTGTTTTGATATGAATCATTGATTGATAAATTTGTTGTAAAGAAGTATCAGACATAATGAAAAAAATGTCTAATCATAATATTTAGATAAAAAGGATGTTTTTATTTATATGTTTTCGTAGATATTTTTTATTTATACGAAGGTAGGTCTACTTTGATCTGATGGGAAAGTTGGGTGACAGGGTCGGAGGCTAAGTCATTGGGCAGCCTCTAAGACTATTCATTTGTTGAACGGGGTGGGAGAGAGAGAGAGATGTCAAAGGTTGGTCTGCTTTGATCTGCTGGCAAAGATGGGCGTAGGGTTAGAGGCTAAGTTATCGGGCAGCCTCTAATACTATACATGTGTTGAAGGGGGGTGGGATGGAGGGAGGGAGAGAGAGAGAGAGAGAGAGAGAGAGATGAAATTCCATTTCGCCAATAAATTTATGATGTATATGTATTGATGAAAAGGTCGTAATTTTAAATTCCATTTGGTGGCTAATTTTTCACGAATAATAATGGCATAAGAGTTATCTTGGAGAACAAAAGGGTTGGAGTTAGTATAAAAATGAATTTGTTTATATTCTTTGATGATGATCTAAATAGATGAATTGAGAATATAAATTGATTCCTAGCTTTAATCTTTAGAAGCATCTTTTAAAGATATTAGCTAAAAGAACGGTGAAGATGTGATCTCCATGGACATTCTTATTCTAGATTTGTGACAAAATACTTATAAATAAATTTGTGATTCTTTAAATTAGAAACCTATGTTGAAGTGTTGAGAGTTGAATGATCGAGAAAGCGGGAAGTACCTTAATAGAACAAGAAAAACTTTCTAACCAAGCTACATTAACATGGACTCTATCCGCTTAACATTACTATAATCTTCATAGTTAGATCAAGAGTATAAAGACCAAATGTAAAAAAAATAGATCTACTTGTCGGCATCAAATAGTGTTGCTGAAGTCCAAAAACTTTTGATTGGGAATGGGATTGTCACTAATCTTTTCAAATAGAAATCTATAATAAATGATATTAATCATAACAATCTAAGAACCAAAAATAGAGTTACTTATAGAGTCAATAAACTACTAATACTTTATACATTTCATATAAAAGTTGGTCGCATATACAACAGTGAGAAGAAAAAGGAAGGCTGGAACTCATACAAAGTAGAGCATATATGACTTGTTAATTCACCAAAAAAAAGAAATGTACTATATTTTTAATTCATTCAACTTAGAAATAGTTGGTGGGATATGTTGAAGGAAGGGTGATTAACAGATGAACACATAATTTAATTTTTAAATATAAGTTCAAGTCAAGGTTGTAGGAAAAGATAAGATTCTTGTAGATAAAGACTTTGTCCGTTAATGAAACCTCCTAATATTCCAAGTCCCTAATGATGGGAATAACATTGATTGGTCATTAAATTAGCCAAAATGTATGCATTTGGCCATTTTGGGATTTATGTGACTTCCTTTAGGTTGCTTGATTTAGCTAATGAAATTCTACTTCATTTAAAAAAAAGTATGTTCATCTCAATTTCATGATAAATGAGACATCAAAAAAGTTTTTAATATTCTAAATAGAGACTACCTTCTACAACTTGAATGAAAGTTTTCCTTCTCATTTTATTATTTGGATTGCATCTTATATTTTTAATGTTCTTTACTCTATATGTATTAATGATTTTCTAGATGGCCTTTTCCATTTTAAGATTGATCTAAGGTAATGTTGCTTTTTTTATATTCATAACTCTTTTTATTACTATAGAGGAGCTTTTTCAATTATTTTAAAGAAGCATTTTGGAAGCTTGATATACAAAAATCAAAATGAGTAGCTCTTGCATTTCGTACTTAATTTATACTGAGGATGTACACATTTTTGAAAAGCTTCAACTCATAACACAAATGGGCTTAAGATTATTTTAAATTCAATATCAATCTCATTAAATTACCTCTAACTTAATATATGCTCACTTAACTTAAGGTATATATACATTTTATTTATCATTTTGCAACCTTAAATAATATAAATTTTTTCATTCTTGCAATGTTAGAATTTGTTATCACATTTCTTGCTTATTTAATTTTGGCAATTACTATATATTATTTTTAATATTTAAGAATTATAAAGTATAATATCTTGTTAACTAGCTGTATGTGTTATATATTTTTAAAACAAGTGCCTTATGTTTGTTTTATTATGTTAACATCTTCCCTTATTTGTAATGATGCATCCTAGGTGTTTATATAATATAAATTTTTTATAAGACCACATATCATTAATACGAATTTATTTCTACAAATAATAATATTAATTGAACAAAAATTAAATTATTACATTTCTTATCATTAGATCCAAAGTTATTTAGTGAAAGAACCTAGATCTTACTTTAGAAATTAGCCAAGCCAAAATAAGAGCCAATTAAACAAGCAAGGTCTTAGAAACTCGATAGGGTTTAGTAGAAATCAAGCCAAATCCATTTTAAAGTTAAGAAGAAAAATTGAGAAGAATTGAGGAAATACACACACACACACAAAGTGAGTGAGAGTGAGAGAGAGAGAGAGAGAGATCAAATCAAATCAAATCAAAGTGTGAAAATTTTCCATAAGATTATTCCTCTAATGCTCTTTTTATAGATGAAGATCCAAGTGTATGCTATGTAATTAACAAAATTAGTATAATTTTAAATGACAAAATGGAATGATCTTAGTGTAGGTAGTTATGAAGTGAGTGAGTTTGTTTGGTGATTTGAAGGTTATTCCCAACAAAGAAGAAAATTTTAAAATAGCATAAACTCTTAAACATTGAGATATTATTTACTTTAGTCCAATGAGTTTATAATTTTGACCCTTTAGTACAAGGGCCACTCATTTAATCACTATTCCCATATGAGCATGTTTAATATTATTATTTCTATTAAAATATTAATTATTACACTAAAAGACACTATAAAATGTGAAAGTTTAGCTTTATTCACATAAGAAATTTCATAATCTTTATCACTTAAGTAACTAATGACCTCCTCACTATCATTAACCCATATTTATCCACTAAGGTTTAAGAGGAATCCCCTACCATCTTATTTCAAATATATCTTTGATAATATTATGACAGCCCAAAGTCTATAATCATTAAAATATTTTACTTTTATTCTAATGGCTACATGATTTTGTTCCTTTAGTGTAGCTTGTTAGGAGATCATCCTTCCTAATATGCTCCTATATGAGCAAACTTATGTTTAAAGATTTAATAAATTGAATTTCAAATATTATATCAAAATACATATTGATATTTAAAAGCTCAGTATCATTCTACTTATGGTGCTTCATAATAATAACTTGATGGTTAAAAATTTTAATTATTATGAACTTTAGGTATCCTTAGTAAGTATATCGAGAGAAATCTTCATACAGGATCCTTTATATCAAAAGTGCTTTCAAAGAGTAATCAATTTCTTATATCATTAATTTGAGTTCACAATCACATTAATTCTTACGTAGAGTTCTTAGGCTACTTTTAATGATGCGACTAATAATAATTTCTTAATTAGTGAGGCTTCAAACTAATTATAAGTTCAATAACTTATTAAATCTATTTTAAATTCTAAACATGATTTAATTAACTTATCAGAATTAAGTGAATATAGATGTATACAAACTTATTATATGTGACTTATATTGTATATGTATTATTTATAACATTAAAATCATTAAAAATACACACAACAAATTATTTTTCTCCTCATTGTTTTCACATTAATTAAAATCGTAATAAATCTGAAAAAGTAAAACATTAAAATAATAATGTTTAATCATAAAAATTGTGTATGTTAAAAGCATAATAGCTCTATTAGAAATGTATAAATATTTATTAATGGTTGAAGGATAAAAATGGGTTTGAAATTGGATTTAAATAAAATCTAGTGATGTTTGTTTGATTGGTCTGTATTTTAGCTTTATTATTTATTAATTATTTTATTAATTTTATTATCTCATAATCATTATTCATTCAAGCGTGATATTGTTCACCATAAAGTGGCTGAAAATTTTAGAAGGATTTAGTTTTAATGTTATGTGGGACCTATCAGCCTCCCGGATGGTATGCCAGCTTGTGATGATCCGTGGACATGGACGGCTGCGATTGATTCAACTCGATAATCCATTCTGCGTGGCTTTATTGAAAAAAATAAAAATCAAAAGCCAGTTGACATTTGGATAAATTGAAATAAATGGCCAACTGAAACGCACGAATTCTACTGATCAAAAGGTTTGCGGATTAAAATTGTTCACATGAATCCGGTGACAAAATACACTCAGCCTCAAAATACTTTTATCATAAAATTAGTTCCATCAATCCGGTGACAAACTCACTCTAGTCAAAAAAATAGGCATTAATAAAATATTGATGTTTAAAAATAGGTCCGATGAGCCTAGACTCGCTCCTCCAAGAGACCATGACTCCAAAATCCTATCATCTCCTCTCGACCCCTCGATCGCATAATTTAATAATTATTATAATAAATCTCTATGGCAGCAGCAAAAAGTGCTCTGCATTCAGACATATGTATATTCATCCTCTCAATCCATCTCTCCCTCCATTAAAGAAACCCAAAACTGAAGCTCTCCATCCACGTAGGCTCATCTCATCGTCCTCTATAAATCTCCACTACTCTCCTCATATATTTCACCTCAAGTAATTACATCAAATAGATATTTAATTGGTCATTACAGGCACATTCCACCTCTTCTTACCCTTTTGATATCCCTCAGATATATAAATCAATCCACCTTTTTCATTCTTCCTCAGCAATAATCCATCATCCTCTCGCTTATTCTCCTTGCCTTCCTCCGCTTTCTCTAACATGGATACCAAATATAGAAGAAGCTCCCATACTTACAAGGTGATCCAAGAGCGGATCATGCTATCTGATGAAGAGGATGAAAAAAAAAAAAAAAACAGCTCCTCTATTCGCCTTTAATGGAAGGAAACTACTTTTTTTCCAATGCCTAGAGTATTATTTGTGTGAACCTGGTATAGATCGATATTGGAAGCAACGGCTAAAGGTACTTTGGGAGAGGAATTGAAGTGAAAGAATGTGATAATGAGCTAGATTCGAATGACTATGGGTGAGAGAGGAACGCAGTTTTATTCCTATACGCTTAATGCTCTGCGATCGCTTTTGATCGCAATAGGAGAATTATAGACGATTCGCTTTAATAATTATATTACAAATTATTATATATTATTTAGGTTTTCTTTATCCGTGTGTATATTATTTGTTTATTATCAAGAAACTATTTGTTTTTTGTATTTGGCGGTTAAATAAAAGAAGATTGCATATCTTTTTAGTTTCATATACTTGAGTTGGATATATATATATATATATATATATATATATATATATATATATATATTATTTATTTATTTACTTATTCTTTAAAATTCTGTTAAATATACTATGGTAGCAAAATGCATATTTTCTAAAAAATAAATTTTTATTTTGTATCTCACTTAAAGATCTCATTTGTTGAAGTTAGAAAATTCGTCTTTAAAAAGAAAATTAAAAATCACAATTTGATTTGGTGAAATTAAAATTAACATTAGCGTTATTCTCTATTAAATTATTTTAAAATATCTCAAATTTTATAATTTTAACTTCATTTAATCTCGTAAAATTGAACTTCACAGAAGCTAATTAAATCTCATATATTAGGAATACAATTTCACAATCAACATCACAAAACACTCCTCTTTTCAGAAGTCCTCCATTTCTTTTCATTATTTCTCTCCATTAATAGCAATCAACTAATAATTAATAATTTGAGCAGAGTTTTTGAAAATAATTATTAGAGCTTTGGCCTATTTAAAATATTTTTGTCTTTTTTATTATTTTTTGTTTTTAAAATATATCTCTCTAATATATTATTTGTATATTTTTATTTTTATTTTCAAAATAAAATAACTTTTTTTAAAAAATACTCAAAAATAAATTTTAGTTGCTTCCATTATTTTAAAAAATGACTATTAATGCAATTAACATATTGATTATTCAATAAAAATAAAAAAATATTTTAACATACTAAATATCATTTATTTCAAATCAAAATATACATTAAAATTTTAAACATAAATTTAAAATAGAAATAATCTCAAAATGTGCCCATAAGCTGCAATGAGTTTATTCCACCATGAGTTCATTTTAAGTATTTTTTTAAATGTGTTCATATTTTGTGTTTAGATGATTTTTTTTATTGATCAATAAAAAAAATATAAAATGTGACTCTAATATTTGATCTAATATGATTGATTATTTTTAAATATAGAGAAAGTCATAAACTTATTAATAATACTATATATATATATATATATATATATATATATATATATATATATATATATATATATATATATATATATATATATATATATATATATATATTTATAGAGAGAGAGAGAATTTAGTCATAAACTTACATATATAAATAAATAAATAAATAAATAAATAAATATATATATATATATATATATATATATATATATATATATATATATATATATAAGATCTCACATCTTGGTTGAGAGTATAGGCATCCAATAAACAAGCTACATGATTGATTCCTATATATATATATTTATGATTATATGTGTTGAATGTAATGTAGGAAGTGCATTTTATTAATATAACTTAAGTCATCCTCTTATTTAGGATATCTCGCTAGATTGAATATGTATAAAAGTATTATGATACATATTTTGCTATTTCATTTCTCTCTATATAGGAATATAAATGAATAAAGGGCGAATTAATAGTTACATGTAAATGCATGGATTATTATTTCATATTACGGATTACGAACACTAATATAAAGCAACAGCAGCAAATCTGGTATTTTATCATTTTAATTATTAAATATTTCCTTAATTTAATGATATTATGATCTATATTATATTTCTATTACATTAAAAATTATACCTTTTTATTAACTATGCTGCATATGATATGCCTTATTATTTATATTTTTAATGAATAAAAATTATCTATTGAGTTTGCATGATAAACTCATTTACTAATAAAAAGTTTTTAATATAGTGTATCTAACTGATTGATAAATTCATTAGTAATAAATAAGAGTGTAATTGAGTCAAGCTGCACATGAGTTGGCTCGAGCTCTGCTTGATAAATGGCTCATAACTTGAACTCGATGAGCCAAGAAGTCAAGCTCAAGCCAGCTCTAACTTGACTCATTATATATATATATATATATATATATATTTATATATTACTAAATATTCATGATAGATTTTAGATTGTTGATAATAGTTTTTAAGATTTTTATCAGTTAAATTAGTTGATAATCATATAGTCATTCATAAGAGTTTATAAAGACTTGATTAAAATAAAATAAAATAAAAATAATCTTATGTTTAAAAAATAGTGAAGATAATTTATTATATTTAAATATGTTGCTTAGATTTCATTATTATTTAATTAGGATTTTAATAAGTTTAATGATTATCATATTTTAAAAAATAATATCCTAATTAATTATGATTACTGCTTTTATTAATTTTAATGTAATGTTAGAGCAACTAAATAAATTCTAATCATTATTTAATCATCTAAGTTAAATATTATTAAAGCTAATTTAAACATTAATTAATATTGATGAATCTATTCATCTTGCAAATTTGATTTTGATTCCTTCTTATATTTTGCATTAACTTTACAATCATTAAAATTATAAATCCTTAAAATAGATAGTTAAATAGTTAACTATGATTTAATATGTGTGCCTAATATTTTTAAATTTAATTAATTTAAATTTGCTATGTGTTGGACAATTTAAGATGGTAAAGAGGATGCTTAATATTTTAGTGCTATATGAAAATCTAAAGTACATACAAGTTAAGAGAAGAGTTGTAAAAACTAATAATTTTTATGTGGAAAACACAAAAAAAGAGCAATTGTAGTTACTTTGATTGAATGAGATTATATGTTTAATTACTTTTTAATTGACTGTGGGATTAATCTCAAATTTTTTGAGATTTCCTAAGGAGATGACCTCTCTACTAATTTTCTTAGAATTTATTGATTGCTTAATTAAGAAAATTAATTAATTAACCTTAATTACTATCATAATATAATTAATGATAAATTAATCATGTGAACACTAATGAATCAAGTAATTAATTAATCATTTGAGCAACAAAGTGAATGAGCAGATAAGATTGAGACCTCTTCTTAATCTATTTCCTTCAATTTCATTTAATTAATCAAGTTAATTGTGGCAATTAATTAATTGAATTACTTAATCAATGAAACTAAGATCTAAATCATTCTAGAACTTAATGACTTAAGTCTTGGATAGACTCTTAGGTGTTCAATTACTTACTAGAATTCTAAGAAAATTATAACCCTATGTGTGTAGAAGGGTTATAAGAGTACTTAATTAAACCCTTTAGCTCAACTAACCAATAATAATTGTGAGCCAATTGCATTAGGTCCTTTTATTTTCAAAGGATCATTATCGATTTTATTTCCAAAGCATGTGCATATCATGTTGGCTCATAATCACTTAGATAATTATGCCAAAGTGGCATAGGAAAGGTGTAATTAATGGACTTAACTCATATTACAACCTAATTAACCCATAAAATCAACCTAATTTCCATTTTCATTAAACTAAATTGAACCACAAAACATGAGAATGGATTAGGATCAACAAACTTTTCCTCATTTCATTAAATCAAGTTAAAACATAAAATGAAAGATGGTATTACCAAGCTTTGATTTTCTTTAAATGCTTTAATTTAATATGCTTGTCCTTAGGAATTAGTTTGATTGAATGAGATTATATGTTTATATTTAGTATTTCATTTCTAATCATGTTAAATATTGTATGTCATTTGAATCATTCATTCATGTCATTCAAAAATAAATCAAATGAAATTTTCTTTATGTTAAACTTGCATGTGTTGAATTAAATTTATAATATGTGTGGCTATTATCACTATTAAATCAAAGTTATTTTTAAAAGTGTATAAATCAACTATAATATTTGGAGTGATGATAGTTATAAATATCTATAAGCTTGCATGTGAAATAGCTTAGAACATGTGATATGGAGTTCTCTTTCTTTAGTCTACATAGATTTACATAAATTTGAGATTAACAAATGTATAGTAGTCTTTTGAAAAGGACACAACATTTGTTTGTATTCATTCCTATGTATTTTATGTTTAGATTTAGATAGAACTTTAGCTCACATGTATAAATAATTTGATTAAAAGAAATACAACTTTGGCATAATTTTTCATTCTTGTAGTCATTTGTACATTTATGTGTATTTAAGAATAGAGGGTATATCTAGTCTGGACATTCCAGGGACGCAAGACCTTAAGTAGCCCCAAGGAGGTCTTTACCTCACTCTCCTCGTTTAACAGTGGTGAAGTATCCACTTAAAACTTGTATACACTTGTATGTTCATTTATCTAATGAATGAAGATCTCCTTTCAATTAAAAGAAATATATTTTTTTGCATAATTTTCCATTCTTGTAGTCATTTGTACATCCATGTGTATTTAAAATAGTGGTTATATCTAGTCCAACATTAGGGATGCGAGTATTGACCTCATTTTTGGATGAGATTTATATCAATCTGAAATTAGTAATTATGATGTTCTAATTTCAAATAAGAATGTCTAATTCAATGCTTGGGACACTTTGTAGTGCCAAGGAATCCCTTGGGTTTATTCTAACCTAGTTGACTTAGTGAGACCCACCCAGAAAGTCAACTCATCAAAATTTGAGCCTAATTAAAATTCAATTCAAAATTGAATATGAATCAAAACTTAATCAATCATTCAAGATGATTGAATTCAAAATTAGAAAGGTTTAAATTAAAATTCCAACTTTGAATTCAACTACTTGGTTTTGATTTTAATTTCCCAATCCAAGTCAAATGGATTCAAACCCAATGTCAAATCAATTTAAGATTAATTTGGGCATGTCATACATCAATTCAAACTAAAATGATAATGCTATAAATCATAAAATAGTAAAAGAAAAAAAATGGAATTTCAAAATCCAAAAGAAAAATGGGAAGAATGGAAATGCAAATTCCACTCTTCCCGTGCAAATTCATCCCACCTCCTTTGGATGGTTGCCTTCAAGGCCAACCAAGCAAGCAAGGTGACAAGTTGGCTTCTCCCAAGGGAAGGAAGAAGAGAAGAAGAAGAAGAAAAAAGAGAAAAAAGAGGATCAACCAAGGAGCCTTCTTCCCTCTCATGTGAACATCCCAACATATTCACAAGGCCAAGTGGAGTTAATCCTACCCCTTGGTTGGCCTTGAAGCCATAGGCGGCTAGAGTTCAGTGACCAAAATCATTCAATATAGAATTTTTTGCCACCTATGGAAAGTGGGGAAGGGAATCCTATTCCCTCCCCCATTTTCATTCCAAAAGCTTTACCAAGGCAAGAGATGAAGTTTTGACCATTCCTTAACCTTCTTGACAGACATGACGGGTGAAGGCCAAATGCCCTCCAATGGTGAAATCTAATGGAATGGATTTCACCCCAAATTGAAGTTACCAACACGTTCTAGGGGTTGAATCAAGCTCGAACAAAACTCTACCCATCCTTTGCAATGGGTTGTACTGAGTAGTAGCCATGGAGGCTAAGACCTAATTCAAATTTACCAATCCAAAGTGGTAGTCTACTAAGCATACAGTAGGACTAACCAACCAAAGGGATGCCTTTCGATATGCAGCAGTTGTACTAGGAAGAATGCGCGGGGACTCACATCCTCCAAAGTAGAGATCAGTTGTTGGGGAAATCTATTAATGAACTAATAATAACTAGTAATGAACTAATAAAAACTAATAATAATGAACTAATAATGAACTAATAATAACTAGTAACTAAAACTAAAGAACTAATAAACTAAAACTAAATAACTAACAAAACTAATAACTAATAATAACTAAAATACCACTGGAGTGATTAGTTGCTTTGGGTAACAAATCGAATCTGACCTAGGGCTGCCCATCGGTTTGCGACAATCATGCTAGAAAGAATGCATCATAGTCTTACATCTTTGAAGGCGGAATGATCACTGTGGTAACCTGCTTGTGGTAAAATAGATTGAACCCAACCTAAAGGCAACTATGGAGTGAGTACCAACCTAGGGATTTATCTCAACACAGGTAGTCAGGAAATTCATATAGGAAGTTCTACTGACACAACCCTAAAGATAGGATGTTTGCTTGGGACAAGGGGTCCTTTGGGGGGCTTGAATCCTAATCCACAGGCGAATTAATTTTTGTTTGTTTGTTTGTTTATTTTATCATGGACCATGTTAGTTTTTGAGGGATCAAACTGAGAAGGAGCTTATATCAGCTAAGACTTATCTTAGATTTACTGAACTAAGGAAGAATTTACACATCCGTTGAATAAATTTTCCAACCGCAGGGGTGGCTACTTGGAAAGGGGAACTGTCCAATCCAAAAGTAACCCAGGTAGTGTCTAAATGAGGTCGCAAAGGACTTGATCCAAATAGAGTGCCCACAGGGGATGGGGCCAGTAATGGCTTAATCCAACACCCTGGAGAAAATAACATGGCTAGTCATAAATTCAATAGGTATTTGATGTCCTACTCAAGGAGAAAACACGGGGACTCATATCTGCCAAGAGTGGTGTACTCACCGAGTGAGTAACTATTAGCATAGCGAATATCAACCAACCTAAGGTGCCCTTTGGTTTGGAATAATCAGCTTAGGAAGAAAGCTCTGGGACTCACATTCTCCTATAGTGGAACTGGTTGTTGGGATAGTCTATCTTCGGCTCGACAGGTGCTATCCGACCTAGAGGGACTACTGAGTGAATGCCACTAGGGGATTAATATCAGCTCAAAAGTAGTCAAGAGAAAAGGAGCCTCTTAGGGGACTTATCCTAAACCTCAAATATACTCAACCTAGTTAGAGCATGATGGTTTAGTTCAAAAAGAAAGCACGGGGACTCGTATCTTTTTAAATGAAGTCAATATGAGGTAGCTTACTGGATGGGTAGTGAAGCATACCATACTAATAATGCACTCTTTGATTTGTAATGATCAAGTTAGGAATAAATCAGGTGGACTTACATCCTCCAACAAATGAACACTAAAGTGACATACTAGTGAGGTAGTATGTAGGCCCGACCTAGAGCAGTGAATGAGTGAGTGACACAGGGGGCTTGCTCTCATATCAAAATAGCTTGAGATAAAAGATTTGTATTTATGTGCATAAAAAACAGGGATCATAGAAATGAATGATGCCACAGATAGAAACAAGAATTCCCACTAAGAAAGGACGTCGCTTGGGTTCTCTCACACCTAACTTAGTTATGCTAATCAAAATAGAATGCCTCTCGAGTTCTCTCACACCTATTCTAAAGCAACGGGAGATTGTGTTTGTGTTATGAAAGAGGGATAAAATGCCACTAAGGGACTCTTACACCTATCCTAAACATGTCATGTGGATTAAGAGCAAAACAATACTTGAAGAAGAAAAGATTTAATGAATGGAATCGATATTGTTCTTTTTTTTTTGTTTTCAAACAAGATTTATTTCAAGGGTAATATTTCTTTAAATAGATCCCATTAATTGGAAGCATTGGGTGTTCTCCTTTACAATCAATAAGCTGATAAGATCCTCCTTGGTAGGCCTTCTCTATGACATAGGGACCTTCCCAAGTGAGTTCAAACTTGCCTCCCATTTTCGATGTGCAATAATTGATCTCCTTATGACCAAGTTCTCCTAAAAGATTGAGGTGGACCCGGTGAGCTTGAATCATTTTGGCCTTGGTCGAGGTTCACGGTAGTGACTTTCTTTCAAACCCAGCTCTTCTAATGACTTTGCATTTCTCTATGATCTTGTCTCAATGTTATCCTTAGTGACGGGAGTTGAACTTCTAAGGGAAGAATGGCTTCGGACCCATACACTAAGGATAATAAGGTAGACTGAGTTGGAGTTTGGTATGTGGTGCGGTTGGCCCACAAGGCTTCAACCAACTGCTCGTTCCACTGTCATTAGTTATCATCAAGAGTTTTCTTTAGTATCTAGATGAGTGTTTTATTGAATGCTTATGGTAAACCATTAGCACTGGGGTAGTAGATGGTGGAGTATCTCCAATCTATACCTGTCTTCTGGAAAAGCTGTTGATCTTTGTGCTTTTGAATCCTATATGATTATCAGATATAATTCATCGAGGCACCCCAAACTTATATATGATTTGGTTCCTGAAAAACTAAAGTACATGGTGAGTTGTGATCTCTTTGAGTGGGATGGCTTCTGCCCACTTGGAAAAGTAGTCGGTGGCAACTAAGATGAATCGATGGCCCATGGAAGAAGGAGAATCGATCGGACCTACAATGTCGATACCCAACACTCAAGTGGCCATGAAGCCAATGTAGGGTGTAGAATGTTGGGTGGGTGGAGGACCACTGCTGTACCTAACTAATGCATCTCTCTACGTCCATGTAATCTATGATCATAGAAGACCGGTAGTATCCAAATCTTTTGATCTTTGACTTCATCTTTGGATCAATGTGCTCCACATAAACTTGAATTATATGAGCTTCATGTTTTTCTAAACAACATAAGCACATATGGTGAAAATATTGATGCTACAGGGTTCCATCAACAAAAGCATAGGAAAGAGCTCTCTATTTCACTTGATGGGCTTGAGATTTCTCCTGAGGTAGTTTGTCGATGTTCAAGTAATCTATGAATGGTTGCCTCCAATCCAGCTCCTTGTCTATTTTGGCAATGACAACCTTCCCTTCAAGAGAAAGTCTCTCAATGAGTTTCGAATCAATAAGGGATAGGACTTGTCTATTTTGGACCTTTATTGAAATGGATTTATCTTTCAGACATGCCAACTCTTTGGCAAGTTTCGCCAAGGCATCTGCTAATGCATTCTCTACTCAAGGAACCTTGTAGATAGTGACTTTGAGAATGAACAACTTCATGGTATACTCATAGTAATAATGAAGCTTGGGCTTGAGGATGTGGTAGGACCAATGGTTGATGACCAGAATCCCCAAAGATGTGATGCTCTTGATCGATAATGATGGCTAACTCCAAACCACAATCAAAGCCTCATACAGTTGTTGGTGCAAGAGTTGGATGATAGTATGAGAATCTCATCACATCATTTAGAGTTAGAAGAACTATTCCCCATGTCATTCCTAGGATAATGGTGTGTGCTAACCATAAATACATCTCCCATTGGTGATTTTTCCCCTAAGTTCATGATTTGTTCATCGGAGATCATCACTAAGCGGAGAATCGTAGGAAGTGGGTGTCTTTGCTAAGAAATCTTGCTTGACCTTTTTTCGCAGAGGGTACAAAAGTGATATCAAAGCTGAGAGTATCATGGACCAATGAGCCAAATGTGGAAAGCATTGGCGTGTCATGGTACTACATTAGTTGGTTCAAGAGATCAAGTTCACCTTAGAAAGCATGTAGTTAGCTTTTGAGATGCAAAGATCAAAGCTAGGCAAAGTTCTCAATAGGTGGATAGTTTCTTAGGATCAAATGATGGCTAAGATAGTAGAGTGCTTTCCTTCTCCTCATTGGCTTGGGCCAAGAGTCGAGAGTCATCCAATGCATAGTGTAACAAATGAGGCCCTGATAGGGCTAAAAGCGGCTTCACCAAGTATTCTTTGATATCTTCGAATGCATGCTGACACTCATCATCCCACTTGAACTTGACATCCTTTTTGATAAGTGCGGAGAAGGACTTGCATCTCCCAGATAAGTTTGAGATAAAGCGTCTTAGATACGCCAGCCATCCTTGAAAGGATTTGAGTTGAGTTAAACTCTTAGGATGTGGCATTTCTAAGATAGCTTTAATCATTTCAGGATCTATTTTTATTCCCCAATGTCGAATAACAAACCCAAAGAATTTTCCTGAAGTGTCTCCAAATGCACACTTCAGGGGATTCATCTTGAGGTTATATTTTCTTAATCATTTGACTCAAACTACTCAAAGAGATGGTCTTCCTTTTCTAAACTTTTGACTAGATCATCAGCACTCAACGATGGATGAGTTCATGAAGATGAGTCATGGCCCATTGGTATATGACAAGCATTTTAAGGCATGAAAAGAAAATTTTGATTGGGGTTCAAAAGAAATGTTTCTTTCATCTTGAGACATCTTGATTTGGTTATAGGATGACCATCCATGAAAAAAAAGACTAGATGAGATGAGGCAATGTCCACCATTAACTCTAGTATATGAAGAGGAAACTCATCCTTAGGATATGCCTTGTTTAAGGTCCTAAAATCAACACAAATATGAATTTGGCCATTCTTCTTCTTAATTGGGATGACACTAGCTGTAGGATATTTTTCTTCCCTGATGAATCAATCGATTTATTGACTTTGAAATGACATGTTGTTCAATTTCTAATGCATCTAGGAGCATGCTTAATAGGGTAACATTAGGTCTTCTAGGTTATGGATTGTCGTGAGATAATCCGGGCTTCTTCATAACTCCATGTGAAAGTCTTTAAACTCAATAGTAACTAAGTCATTGGTTTCTTCTTCATTTGACAATGAACTGAAGTATGTCGGGCGAGGATTTTCTTCTATCTCGAGATTGATTTCTTATGGCTTATCAATTGTTAAATGAATCTCCTCTTCAAACTCTGGCGGTGCCTCTTTGACTTAGAGATCATCTAGATCATCTGAAGTTTCTAAACACACATTCTCATAAGAGTTGGGGATGTGTGAGAAGAACTATTAGATTCCAAATGGTTGGTAACTTGGTAATAATCTTCTCATCCCGACCCCTATATGAATCTAGTCCTACTTTCTTGTGCTTCCCTATATTATTTCATAATTTTTTCAAAATATGACTTAGACCAGTGAGGAACTAAACCTTTCACAAGATTTTGAACACAAGGTGAGTAAAAGTCTAAAGGTAATTCCATTAATTATTTAAAAGTATCTTCCTCAAGTCCTACAACTAACTCTAGACTTGAGAAAGATGAACCCAAAAAGAACCTTTTTTGCTTCATGTCACTAGAAGGCTTAGGGACTTTCTTAACTATCAAACCATTCAACTTTTTTAAGTGAGTGAGAAGAGCTAAGGTTTCCAAATCTGATAGTTCTACATAAACTAGATTGAATACTTTTGCTTGGAGCTTGGTCTTGTCTCTAACTAGATCAAAAGTCACCTCCAATGGAACCCAGGAGGGGTTGGTATACTAATCACATTGGACTCATCCTCCATGGATTCAAGTTTATGTGAATAGTAGGGTACTTTTATGAACTAGAACATGACCTCTTATTGGTGGCCAACTAGTCTCTCCTCCGAACTACCTCTATTTTCTACTCTACGGAGGTTGAGCCATCTACACACATGTCCATATGATGAATAGGTGGAATGTGATATGTGGATCCACTTCTTCTTCAATTCCCCTTTCTTGCTCATTTGGACTTTTCTTTTTCTTTTCATTTTCTTTTATCTTTTCTTTTGCTTTTGCATTTGCATTTGAATTTTGTCCAAGTTCACAAGAAATGGTGTTTTGAGAAAGATTGTAGGTCGCATCCTCATAAATTTCAACCTCTTAACGAGAATGTCTTTCATCCCCAATAACTCAATTCCATCTTTTAACTTGATGCGATGAAGGGAGGATGGAATGATTTTTTTATCCAAAGCCTACCAAGAAAATAAGTGAAAAGTATTATGATCAATGATGTAAAACTTGGCTCTTCCAATCCAATCTCCAACACTATATAACCTAAAGCCTGATCATTGAATCCTCTCTCATCATCATATCTCCCGAAGAGTAGAGATGTCGATCTTCAAATAGGTAAGGGTCTTTAGACTCATAATATTTACTGATGCACCTGAATCCATGAGATTCCTGGTGAGTATGAACCTATCCATGTCAACTATGATTTTTAAGGGATGGTTGTGCACCAAGTCCCCCAGTAGAAGGATTTCATCTCTGAAGGTGATCCCTTAGGCTTCTTTTGCATAGTGTGCTTTGTCACCTATAGAGTTGTGAGCTAAGCATATCTCGGATCAAGAGCCTTGATTAGTGAGAGTCCCTCATCTCTTTGGATAAGACAAGGGCATCATATAAGCTTAGCTTAGATGGCAACTTTCTTAGATGAGAAAGTTGTACCTTGATGGTCTTCCAGCATATCCAAGGGTGGAGCAATGTGGAAGGGCTTCTCGATCTTGTACCAATGACTTGTTTCCTCATCTAGAGTGCTGCCTAGGAGGTAGAACTTTTCCACCTGGAGGTTGACTTGATAATCTTGGAGGTAAGGTGGAAGTTTTCTGCACTTGCTCATCAACTTCTCCTATGGGACTCGATGATTCCAAGTCTATCTTAAGAGGTGAACCCAGTATTCAAAGTTGGAAGATCCAACTCAATCATAAAGAAGAAGATTAGAATTGTTATAGTTAATTAGACTTGAAGAGTTATTGCTAGGAATAGAAGAAGATAACTCATCAGAGGAGACATAGATGTAATTTAAATCAGCTTTATTCTTCAAATTCTTGGAAATTTTTGGAGGTACAAAGTAGAAGTCAAGTAGAGTAAGTGGAGTAAGGGATTTGATGGCCTTATCTGACTGATACAAGAGTTTTGCTAGAGGAAGAAATAGAAGAACTAGCTAAAATGGAAGAAGTCGTGTGGAAGTGCAAGGGGAGGCAAGACATCGTGGTTGTGCTAGAGGCTATCTCGGCACATGTCGCTACTCTCTATTGAGCCCTAACTTTCCTAGAGTTGGCATTGGCAACTTGCAAACCTTCCTTGGTGTTGGAGGTTTAAGCTGACTCAACCACCTGCAAGGAAAGCTTCTTGATCTTCTAGATTATTTTCTTAGAGGTTTTAGACAAAGAAATGTCCCAACCTTCTTTGGTTTTGGTAGGATCATTTGTATCCCCAAGATTACCTAATGGCTGAAGGTTGTTCTACAAGGTATTTCTTTAGGATAATGACAGCACCGATCTTGAAATTATGTTCAAGCCAATCCTTAAATGTAAAGCAATCCTCTAAAAGTGGCCTAGCATATGGTGGTAAGGGCAAAAGTTAGGATGATGACTTTTACTACTTTCTTCAATCTAGGCTTTGGTAGAAAAAAATCGGTTTCTTTAAGAAATTCTTAAAGATTTTCCTGATTACCTCCCTCTTAAAACAATAAGGTTTGTTTAACTTATCTAATAGAGTAGGTGGATCATAGCTACCTGACGGTGGGTATGCATGTCATTACTACTAGTGGTATGGCTGAGGTGTGGCTGTGCTGGCCATGGAGGCTAAGGTGGAGGTCGGTATGGCTGCGTCGGTGGTGGCAAAGGAGGTGGAAGCTGTTGAGGTCGTGGTCTCTTATGACCCTAGTGGTACTTCCCCTTGTCACTACTACTCGGTTTCTTCTCATAGACCTTCTAGGATTTCTTCTTTAGCAATTGATTTAGAAAAGGCAAATGTTTGGCCTCTCCTTGTAGACTAGCCACCTTGTTGATTAGCTTCTCAAATGTCATGGTGAAGCCCTTAAGCATGAAGGCGACCGGGCCATGGATATTCTTCAAGAGAATTTCAATGACATGATGTTCAGAGAGTTGTAGTTCACACTTCATACTTAGGTTACACCATCGAAGAATATAATCAATAAGTGACTCATTGTTGTTGGGCAATGAGATCACCTAGTAACCTTTTGAGCTCCAGAAATCTCTTGATGAAGAGTTGCTCTAACTCGAAAATGTCTTTAATGAACTATTGATAGTTTATACCAATCAAAAGAGATACTAGGACTCGAGTCTCAAGAGTAAATGGTCACCACACGTTGCAATAATTAAAAGTAGCTATATGTCCTTTCCCATTGCCATTGAATCTCTTGAAGGAAGGAGGCGAAACCCTTGGGATGTGAATGACATCAAATTCTCTAGGGTCTACCCTTTGGCATGATCCAGGGCTTGAGCCAAAGCTTCCTTCACTCGCTCAACCATGGATTTTAGATCTTTTTTATGTATGGAGGTACTTTCCACTACCTTCCTATACATGCTAGTGCTACCTTGCTCAACGGTAGGTAGAGTCTTAATTGGATCTAAGACATGCACTAGCTCAGGCTGATTGACATCGACTGTACTAGGATGAACAGAAGGGCTTGCTTGAGCATTGCCCATTACAAACAAAGCACCTCTTGTGCATCCTATCAATCTAGTCATCTTTCCACCTTACTGTAGGTGATGGCTGATTTGATGGTGTCTCTTGATCCCTCATCACCTTCCATGGCTGCTCTCCCAGAAGAGAACCTCTAGTATATCATACCATGAATCCCCATCAAGTCATCTTCATTGGGATTGACTCTTTCTTCATCGCCATGCATACCCTAAGATCTCCTTTTCTCCATAAAATAGTGTATAACTATCTCATCTAAGGATTGATCTAACTCGGTAGGTATAAAAGCTTGGGGACTAGTGTTATCATTGATGCGAGAGGCCGGATCTCATCCGAATAGAAATTGATCGTAATGTACTCACTAGAAGAATGATAATCTTGGTATTATGTAATATAGTAACAATCTTGGGATGATCCACCCACTCATTGAAATTCATCCGGAATATCCATGATATCACCATCTCCACATCCTGAATGGGTGGAGTTGGTGAAGGAACCATAACGATGCAGGTTGCCACTCTTTAGCACCACCATCAAGGTGAAAGCAAGAGAGCTTGGCCCTACCACAATGGGTGGTGTAGGAGGAGTAGGATCCCTTGGCTGTAGCCTGATCACCAACAGGGTACATTTCTCCCTAAATATGGCCTTCAAGGCCTTGGATAAAATGGGTGATGCTAAAACCTGCACTGGAGATGGCGGACATGGGGTAAAGCAGTGGGGTGGAGACTCCACCAACTCTCTGTGTATAGGGGCTGGCCTCTTGTGATGGCTGGTCACCATGAGGAGAATACTATCAGTATGGTCGGCACAGGTAGCGCACGAAGCTGGAATGATGACCAAAGTAGATGCGGATGATTGATGGTTGAACCTTCATTGCTCTCTGCTAGTAATGTATGATGTATGGGCCTTACAAGTCCTCTCCTAGCAAATCTATCTCCCTACACTACGAGGGATAGAAGATTGTAAATCATCAAATTGCACTGGTCGTGTCCATGCTCCTACTTGGCAGAAGAGAGAAGGCACGTAGACCTCCTACTCAAAAAACGCTAGATAGATGCACCGAGGAGGTGATGAACGGATCCTCCTGGTATCCTCTCTATCTAATCTTGAGAGAGGATGTAATTGGTTCTTCCTAACTAGTGGTGATGTGATCATAGTAGACTCATCCATGGTTGACCTGGCAGCTGCCTCAAACTCTCTAGTTATCCTAGTATAAAACTGTTTGACCATACAGTTCTTATTTTAGCATTGAGTGCAACTAGGATGAGAGGAGTGTGAGCTAGACCCTTACTCAAATGTAGGGAAGGCAAGCTAAAAACAAGGGAGCCTTACCATTGAGGGTACAAATGATAACGCAGCACACACCAAGGAAACATGTGCAACTCGAGGATGAACTGCCACCGAACTGAACTGGGTCGGTATTGAAACCAAAGTCTATGGTACGCACGCTTTCTTTAATGAGGAGATCTCAATCGAGGGTAAGTCTACCCCGATGACCTTCTCGCCACCACCTTCTTCCTACTGACAGTGGTGAGGGGAATGCCCACACACGTGATCCTGGCCCCCTCAAATCAATGGCTGAAGTGGATCAAACAGGTATGATCCAAATGAGGGAAGTCAGCCTAATCTAAAGCAAGGTCCATGCTATGAGGGAAGGTAAAGACAAATTTTTCCACCGACCGAACCGATACTAAAATTGTACAAAAGAATCGCAATGAGAAATATACTTGCATCAATTGCCTACATAGATTTTAAATTTTTGAATTTTGAAAATTTAAATCCATATCCAACAACTTGGAAGTGTTAAGTGGGGTTCAAATGAATTTAGAAAGACTAATAGATTAAGGAATTTGAGTATGAATCCAAACTTCAACAAATTTGAGTATGTTGAAATATGGATTCAAAATTTTGATAAGATGCTTCCATAGGTTCATTTGAATTTTTTTTTCTTTTGAATTTGAATCTTTGTGATTTGGAGGACCCTTTCCTTTAACAAATTTGGGTATCTTAAAGTAAGGGTCAAATGATTTTGTGTTGTTTGATTATTTTAGAAATTTTACTTAGCAAATTTAAGTATGCTAAGAAAAGTAAAAGTGATTGTTTCATTTTGAAAATTTTGTTTTATTTTGTTTTTGGAAAATTTTGGAATTCTTACTTGAAAATTTTAGGTATGCTTTGTGAAGAATCTAAGTCTATTTTGTTTAATTTTTAAAAATAGGATCCTTAGCAAATTTAGGTATGCTAAGAAAATCCTAAGTGTTTCATTTATTTGGAAAATCTTGATTTTTGAAAAGGGTAGGATCCTTTAGCAAATTTGGTATGCTAAGGGGATCCTAAGGTGCTTTGTTTTGTTTTTTGAAATGATTGAAAGTGGAGATTCAAATTTAGAAAATTTGGTATGCTAAGGATGAAGTCTCACTTGGTTTTATGAAATGGAAATTTCACTTAGCAAATTTGAGTATGCTAAATGAAATTCCAAATGGTGTGTTTAAAATTTTGATTTCATTTTTGATTTTGAAAATGGAAACTTCTCCTTAGCAAATTTTGTATGCTAAGGGAAGAAGTTCCAAAGGTATTTGAGAAATTTTTGTTTTGAGTTTGGAAACTTCACTTAGCAAATTTTATTTTGCTAGGTGAAGTTCCAAAATATGTTTTGAAAATTTTTTAATTTTGGATTTGGAAACTTTAATTAACAAATTTGGGTATGTTAAATGAAGTTCCAAATATATTTGAAAATTTTGAATTTTTGGATTTGGGAACTTCACTTAACAAATTTGGGTATAAAGTGAAGTTCACAATGTCTTTAGAAAATTTTTGAATTATGATTGTTGAGTTGATTTTGGATTTTGAAACTTTACTTAACAAATTTGTGTATGTTAAATGGAGTTTCAAAAATATGTTTAGATAATTCTTAGATTTTGAATTTGGAGACTTCACTTAACAAATTTGGGCATATTAAGTGAGGTTCTAAAATGTGCTTTCAAAATTCTTTAAATATGATTGTTGATTTTAGATTTTAGATTTGGAAACTTCACTTAGCAAATTTAATTAAACTAAGTGGAGTTCTAAATGTGTTTTGAAATTCTTTTTGAATTTTAGGATTTGGAGACTTTACTTAACAAATTTGGGTATGTTAAGTAAGGTTCCAAGTGTGTTTAGAAAATTTTGCAATGTGGTTGTTGATTTTAATATTTTGAAAAGAGGACCTCCATTCAACAAGTTTAAGTATGTAGGATGGAGATCAATTTTTTTATTTTAAAAAATTTGATATTTTTATTTTGTGTGTGATTATTGCTTTTTTGAAAGAAAGGAATTCCAACTTAAAAACATACGTGGGATATGTTTATGTGGGATTTCTAAATGATATTTTATTTTTAGTTGGTAATGAAATCTTCATTTAATAAATTTAAGTATGTTAAATGATGGTATTCATATGTGCTTTTTTTTTGAAATGTTTTAATTTTGTTTACAAATCAACTTTCCATTCAATATGTGTGAATGTATGAAAATAAAAAGATTCATATGTGCTTTTGAAAATTTTATGATTATGATTGTGATTTTTGGAAAGGATGATTGTTCATTTATTTTGAAAATGACATCTTCTTCAAGTGAATTGAAAGAAGATGTATATTTGTGCTTTTGGAAAATTTTATTAATTTTATTTTTGAAAATTCCTTCATGTAATAATTATATGAATTGTTAAATGAAGGTGAAGAAAGTTTGTGGAAAATATTTATTAAGTGCATTTTTCAAAAGGTGCTTTTGAAAAGAAAAATTCTTTATGGAAGATTTATTATTTTTAGGATGAACCTTTCCTTATCATGAAAATGATAAGGAGGAAGTCTTTAAAAGATGATTATTTTTATTTAAATATTTTTTCATTTTACCCATTGGAGAACCCAACGGGGGTTTTAAGACCAATAAGGAATGCAATCCTAAAACCTAAAGATGTTGGCTAACTTAACTCAAGAATGAAATGAGCTAAGTGCCAACGAAAAAAAAGAAGTACAAACCTACTATTGATACTCAAAAGATGATCTTTTACCAAAGATGGAGAGAGGAACCATCCCCAGTGGAGTCGCCAGAAAAATCTATGGTGAATAAATTCCTATTAGGGAGTCGCCTTTCAAATCTGTGGAGAAAAGAAAGATGAGACCTTATAGAAATTCATCTTGGTAAGACGCCACGTAGTTTCGTAGATGTACTTATTTAGGTGATCAGATACATCATCAAGGTATAGTATACTATCTTGAAAGATAGAAGTCACTACCCTTTAATGGAACCAATCACCTCAATAAAGACTCCTAAGGATGATGCGTCTGCATATGTACCAGAGATTCTTCCCATACTTTACACAAAAAAGTAAAGTAGGGTTTATTTTAAATCGAGTTTGTTAAGTTCCCTACAGGGGCAAGCCCCCATAGTTAATTACATCCTAAAGGACAGGATCCCTTAGTACAACTCTCGATTAAGGTAAATGATCGTTATCTATGAAGATTTCACTAGGGAAGGACTATCAATCGATTCATTTATGTTTTGAAGATCAAATGGGATTGATCAAAAGAGGGAGTTATTATCGAAGCCAAAATGGGAATAAGTAGGAGATGCTCACGATGTTAGGAAACCTAGCGAGCATCTCAAACTATCCTAAAATTGAGCTTTATATTTTAGAAATTGATTTATTTTTTTGAGTTATATTTTCACTAGAATTTTAGGACTTAAGATCCCTTAACACAAGATTAAGGAAATTCCTAAGAGGTGAGGAATTATGCTTTATGGCCCGCATAGGGGAAAGCAACCTCAGAACTTAAATTTAGGGAGCTTCGACCAGGGCCGAAAGCATAACCTAAATCTAAGGCAAAAAATGGGTAATTAGTTTGCCTCCACAAGAGAGGATAAACCACCCAAAAATTTGGACTTACAACCTCTTCGGGGTGGTCGCCAACTAACTCGTCCTCCAATTTTAAATACTTGTAGGCAAGTCTTTATGCTTATGTAAGATAGCTTGGCTATGTTTATTTAGAAAGAGACTAAGTCCTTAAACTCACTCCCTAAAGAGACTAGACCATGTAAAGGGACATGCTTCAAATGACCTAAAATATAATGCATTTTAAATTTTATTTTATTTCATTTTTGGATAATCATTTTGACTCAGGCTAATATGATTTTTATGGCTAATGTATGACAAATTAGATGGCACTTAGCTCATTTCATTCTTGAGTTGAGTTAGCCAACATCTTTAGGTTTTAGGATCGGATTCCTTGTTGGTCTTAAAACCTCCGTTGGTTTCTCCAATGGGTAAAATAAACAAATCTAAAATAAAGGAAAACATCTTTTAAAGACTTCCTCCTTATCAATTTCATGATAAGGAAAGGTTCATCCTAAAAGTAATAAATCTTCCATAAAGAACTTTGCTTTTTCAAAAGCACCTTTTTCAAAAATGCACTAAATAAACTATTTTCCACAAACTTCCTTCACCCTTATTTGATAGTTCATATAATTTTTACATGAGGGATTTTCAAAAATAAAACTGATAACATTTTTCGAAAGCACAAATGGATATCTTCTTTTAATTCACTTTGATGAAAATTACATTCTCAAAATAAAATAAACAATCATCTTTTTCAAAAATCACAATCATAATTGTAAAACTTTTTAAAAAGCACATGAATTCTTCTATTCAATACACTCGCACTTACTGAATAAAAAGTTCATTTGTAAATAAAATTAAAATTTTTAAAAGCACACATGAACATCCTAATTTAATTTATTAAATGAGATTTATTTCCCAACAAAAAAAATAAAATATTATTTAGGAAATCTCACTTAAACATATTTCATATATGTTTTAAGTTGGAGTTCCTGTCTTTCAAAAGCAATAATCACACACAAAATAAAAAATATCATATTTCAAAATAAAATGGATCTCCATTCTACATACTTAAATTTTTGAATGGAGGTCCTCTATTCAAAACATCAAAATCAACAATCATATTTCAAAAATAATTTTAAACACACATTTGGAATTTTATTTAGCATAATCAAATTTGCTAAGTAAAGTTCCCAAATCAAAATTCAAAAGCTTTTCAAAACATATATTTGGAACATCATTTAACATACCCAAATTTGTTAAGTGAAGTCTCCAAATTCAAAATTCAAAATTTTTCAAACATGCATTTGGAACCTCACATAGCATACTCAAATTTGATAAGTGAAGTTTCCAAATCCAAATTCAAATCAAAATCAACAATCATAGTTCAAAACATATTTATAACCTCACTTAACATACCCAAATTTGTTAAGTGAAGTCTCCAAATTCAAAATCCAAAAATATTCTAAATACATTTGGAACTTCAGTTAACATATCCAAATTTTTTAAGTGAAGTCTCCAAATTTAAAATCCAACAAAAATTTTCAAACACACATTTGGAACCTCAATTAGTGTGTTCAAATTTTCTAAGTGAAGTGTCCAAATCCAAAATCAAAAATCAGCAATCATATTTCAAAAAAAAAAAGTAAACACATTTGGAACTTCATTTAACATACCCAAATTTGTTAAGTAAAGTTTCAAAATCCAAAATTCAAAAATTTTCAAAACACATTTTGGAACCTTACTTAACATACCCAAATTTGTTAAGTGAACTCTCCAAATCCAAAAATTTTAAAATTTTCAAACAGTATTTGGAACTTCATTTAACATACCCAAATTTGTTAAGTAAAGTTTCCAAATCCAAAATTTAAACCTTTTCAAAACATACACCTTTTGGAACTTCTTCCCTTAGCATACCAAATTTTCTAAGGAGAAGTTTCCATTTTTCAAAATAAAAAATGAAATCAAAATTTTAAACACACCATTTGGAATTTCATTTAGCATACTCAAATTTGCTAAATGAAATTTCCATTTCACAAAACCAAGTGGGATTTCATCTTTTGCATACCAAATTTGCTAAAGTTGAATCTCCACTTTCAATCATTTCAAAAACAAAACAAAGCACCTTAGGATCCCCTTAGCATACCAAATTTGCTAAGGATCCTACCCCTTTTCAAAAATCAAAATTTTCCAAACGAATGAAACACTTAGGATTTTCTTAGCATACCTAAATTTGCTAAGAATCCTATTTTTCAAAATAAAACAAAATACACTTGGATTCTTCACTAAGCATACCTAAATTTGCTAAGTAAGACTTCCAAAAATTTTCAAAATCAAAACAAAAAAAAATTCACAAAAAGAAACAAACACTTTCACTTCACTTAGCATACCTAAATTTGTTAAGTAAAATTCTAAAACATTCAAACAAAACAAAATCATTTTTCCCTTACTTTAACATACCTAAATTTGTTAAAGGAAACAGTCCTCAAAATCACGAAAATTCAAAATCAAAACAAAATGATGAACTAATGGAAGCATCCTATCAAAAATTTTTGAACCCAGATTTCAACATACCTAAATTTGTTAAAGTTAGATTCATACTCAAATTCATCTTTCAATCAATCTCTTCAAATTCATTTGAACCCCATATAAACCCCACATAGCACTTCCAAGTTGTTGGATGTGGGTTCAAATTTTCAAAATTCAAAAATTTAAAAAAATCGATGGAGACAGAAAATTGATGCAAGTTCATTTTTCATTACAGATCTCTTTCAGGCAGTGCAAGTACAGTTTTAGTCAGTGCAATGGCAGGTTCCCAAAAATTTATCTTTACTTTCCCTCACAACATGGATCTATCCTTAGATCAGGCTGACTACCCTTGTTTGGATAATACCCATTTGATCCACTTAAGCCATGGATTTGAGGGGGTCGGGATCACGTGTGAGGGCATTCCCCTCACCACCAGAAGAAAGTGGCCGAAGCGAAGCGGTCATAAGTGTACCCTCCGATTCATGTCTCCTCAAGAGGAAAGGCGTGGTACCAAACTTTAGTTTTGATGCAGTTCCATTTCCAGTGATCGTTCATCCTAGATTTGCACATGTTGCCCCGGTGCATGCTAGCACCCTATCATCTACCCTCAATAGTAAGGCTCCCTTTGTTTGGGCTTGTCTCCCTTTTTTAGTACTCAGCTCGTCTCCTCGCTCTACTCACACTCAATGCAGGAACAAGAATCGTATGGTCAAATGGTTACATAATCGGATAGCCAGAGAGCTTGAAGTAGCTACCAAATCAGCCATGGATGAGTCTCCCATGATCACTTCACCGCTAGTTATGGAAAACTAGTTTCATCTTCTCTCAAGATTAGATAGAGAGGATGTTAGGAGGATTTGTTCATTGCCTCCTCCAGTGGTGCATCTATAACTAGTAATTTCTAGAAGTAGGAGGTCATACTTCTTGAACTATCCATCATGCACTGACTAGGTCAAGTATATTTGAGGTTTAGGATAAGTCCCCCAATGGCTCTTTTTCTCCTGACTAATTCCAGCTTAGGTCTAGTCCTTACATAGGACTCCTCATTTAGTAGTCACCCTAGGTCAGATAGCTCATATCAAGATGAAGACAGACTATCCCGGTGATCAATTTTTCTTTAGAGAGATGTAAGCCTACACGCCTTCTTTCTAGATTGATTATCACAAACTAACGGGCACTTTAAGTTGGTTGGTTATCACCATGCTGATGGAGACCCAGCCGGTGGATACACCACTCTTGGCAGATGTGAGTTCCCATATTTTCTCCTTGAGTTGGCCATCGAATACCTATAGGCTCTCTTTTAGAGGGTTTTGGATAAAACCCCTAACAACACCTCCCCTATGGGCACTCTACCCTAGTGGCCTCTTTCCCAAGCAGGCATCTTATCTTTAGGGCAGTGTCAGCAAAACTCCCTATAGGAATTTCCTGACTACTTTGAGTTAAGATAAGTCCCCGGGTCAGTACACTCTCAATAGTCTCCCTTAGGTTTGGTTCAACTTGTTGTGCCACCAACGAGTTACCCCTATGGTCATCTTTATTTTAAAAGATATAAGTCTATTACACATTCTTTCCAGCACGATCATTGCAAACTGACGGGCAACCTTAGGTCGGGCCTGATTTGTTGCTCAAGCGGCCAATCACACCAGTGGTTCCTTGTTTAGAAAGATGTGAGTCCCCGTGCTTTCTTCCTAACTTTACCATGGCAAACTGAAAGGCACCCTTTAGGTTGATCAGTTCTACCTAACTACTGGTAGACTATCCCTTTGGATTTGTGAACCAAAGATAGGTCAAGGATGATATTAGCTCCTTCTTAGTGGATCCATTTCACACAGATAGGGTCCATCTAAAATAAAATTAATTCTGACTATTTTTGAGTCGATATGAGTCCACGACAGCATTCGCTCAAATAGTCGCCCTATGTTAGGATTGATCTATTGAACCATCGAAATATCACCCCAATGACTGATCCTTACTTTGGAAGATGTAAGTCTACTATGCTTTCTTTCTAGTATAGTCATTACACACTGAAAGGCAACCCTTAGGCCGGATAATCCCACTTTGTGGCTGGTAGACTACCCCTTTGGACTTGTAAATCCAAGGCAGGTCAAGGCCGACATAACTCCTTCTTAGTGGGTCCATGCCACGGTCCACAACATAACACACCAAATTAAATTAAATCAATTCAAATCAAATCAATATAAATCAAATTAATCATCAAAACTACTCTTGAGATGAGGTAAGACCTCCAGCAGCGCTCACTCAGTAGTCGCCTTAGGTAGGGTTAGATTTGTTGCTCCAAAGATCACCCAAACTGATCCTACTTTGGAAAGATGTAAGTCTGTTATGCCGTCTTCCTAGTAGTCATTGCACGAAAGCAACCCCTTAGATAGATAGTCTACCTTGTGGTGAAGTGCCCCTTTGGACTTATAACTCTAAGATAGGCCAATAGGTCATAACTTTCTTAGTGTAGTCGCACACTAGGATCCATAACAAAATAAATTTAAAACCAACCTCCCTGGAGTCAAAGTAAACATATCAAACAAATCAAATTTCTCCCTAATTAGCCTCCCTAATGGAGCTTAGATCTAAATCAAACAAATTTAATGAGTGTACATCTCTCACATATTCCCTCAATCTAGAACCTTACTCCCCTAGTGGAGCCATAACAAATTAAACCAACCTCCCTAAGTAGTATAATCAAACAAATCAAAGAAATCCAATCAAGTTCTTATCCACGTGCAGAACACCTCTAGTGGAAGGTTCACATACCCAATCCTACTGCACATATTAAAATAAAACAAATAAAAATCAATTTGATCTTGATCCCCATCGGATTATAGATTCTTATCTCTAGTGGATACACACCCAAACTGAACATATTCACAATCGAACTCAAATTCTTATCCATAACGGAAAGCTTGAACCTGTTTCCCAAGTGGAAGGTTCATGTACTCAATCTCAGCAGATTCCTTCTAGTCCTCTTATACCCCCCAGCATAAAGAGCATTGCACTAAGATTGTGATTTTATCTACCTTTACTCCTATAGATCACTTCCATTATTTGATGTCATTGGATGTTGTTGATTTTCAGCCTACATGTGCCTTGTCAATTACACCACACCTATTGGGGTCCTTTTGACCTCACTTTTGGAGTGAGAACCCCATCTTCTTAGACTTAGGTCATAAGACACATCTAGTGATTAGGTGAACACTTAACCTAAGCATAGAGACTTAGAAGTGTTAATCATAAGATTAGGCTATGGCTTAGGGCATAAGAAAATCACCAATCCTATAGATTAAACCCAATCAAGATATAAATCAAACCTAGATTCAAATCTCAAACCAAATCTCAAATTCAAATTCAAATTCTAAATCTAATTAAAAATTTGACTCCAAATGATTGAAACCCAAAATCAAATTTAAATCCTATGACCCTTCCTAAGCCATATGAACCATATTCATAAGCTTAACCAAAACTTCCTTTAGATCATATCAAACTCAATTAATCTCTTTATAAATCAATTATTCTTTCATTTATATTCATAAATATAAATGAAATCCAAATTCAAATGACCAAAATTATATCAAAAAAAATCAAATCCAAACTCAATCTATGCCCTTTAAGCCAATTCTTTCGACTTAGCCAAATTCTATCTAAATTAATTCAAAACTAATGGATTTCCTCTCAAAGCATTATTCATTCAATTATTTATCCAAATATAAATAAAACCTATAATCAACAAACCAAATTCAAATCAACCCAAGTCAAGCCTAACTGCCCTTTTGACTTAAAACATTCAATTGAGCCAAAACCAATTGACTCTAAATTGATTATTGTTGAATTTATATTTCAATCGGCTCATATATAAGTTCAACTAAACTTAAATCAAACCAAAACCAAAAATTGACCCACTTAGGTCCATGGCCTAAAATGACCTAAAGGACCCATTTGAGCCAAAATCCAACCCAAATTGGATTAAAATAAGCTCACCAAAATCTTCCACCATGATTGTTGATCACCTATCATGATCAATTGCAATCAGTTGGGTCAAAGCAAGTCAACTTAGTCATTTGACCAAGTCAACCCTTAGCCCAAATGAACCAAAACTAGATAAAACTCATCCTACACCAAATTGATTAAAATCAATAATTTGAATCAACCCAAAATCAATATTTAAATATGACTTGATAGCCAATTGAGCTAAACCAAGCCCAATTGCCATTTGATCCAAGTTGACCTAATTTATTTAAAGGCCCAAATTAGGCAAATCATGATCTAACCTAAATTGATTGCAACCAATGGCTCAAGTTCATTCCAAATTGATTATTGAACTTGACCAAAGCCATAATTAAACCCAATTTAATCAATCGAGAGCCATTAAAGCTCAAATAGGCCTAAGGGTTTTGGCCTAAATCTAAATTGATTCAAACTAAAGAGCACATTCATCTTCAATTAGCCAATTGAACATGAATCAACCCATAACCCAAGCCAATTTGGCCAATTTTGGTCAAATTGGTCAACTTGACCCATTTGACCCATTTGATTCCAAATGAGCCAAAATTAATTCTATGTCAAATTAAATCAAATTATTCACACCAAAACTCTTCAAATTATGATTTGAACCTAACCTAAGCCTTGGTTTGACTCAATTTGACCAATTGGTTGACCTAACGATATGATATACTCTTTGAGCAATATCCCTTGAAACAAAGCCATTGAGCTGATCTAGCTGGCCATTTGGATCAGCCCAAAATCAACCCAACCCAATTAAATCTCTCATGGATCCTCCCCCACATAGGATTCCACCCAACCTTATTTAATTCTCCCCATCACATGCATTTAACTCATCCCCAACATTTACGTTCAATGGAGCTGATCATATGGCACTAAGAGACTTTAGAATAAAATTCCAAAGCCCTCAATCAATCCATCATCCATCTCAATCACCCCAAGCAAGATGAGAATACTTTGAAGACAAAAAATTCAAAAGAATGGATTTTTGCCATTATTAAAAGGAGGGAATGAGGCTTCATTCCTCTTCCTTTTACCACTATTCAGCCCCCAAGAGCTCCCCAAAGCAACCAGCCACCACTTCCCCACCTCTCTTGAGCCAAAAACATCAAAACTGGATGAATTTTGGCAAAGAAATGGAAAGTATCGGAAAATACATCAGTCTGACGTGAAGGTGAAGGTCCAAGCTCATTCCAAGGCCTCTACCCCCTCTCAACAGCGTGCTCGGGTTATCACCACCGCTTGAAATCATCCCCGATGTGGTAACTTTCAAAAAATCATAGCCCTTAGAATCCTTCATTGTGATGATTGTTTGTGATTTTAAGAATTTATCCTAGATACTCTATATTTTATATTATCCCAATTAGAAAATTTTTACTCTGTGAATCAAAATGAGTCCATTTTGACAAGTTTTTTTAGATTTTCTTCCTAGTATCCCATTTTTATTGTTCACGGCCGGCGGATAGCAACAGCCGTCTGATCCCATAGTTTGTGAGATTGGATGGCTCAGATCGCATGCTGATTGCGTGATTCGGGCCTTTAGATCACCCGATGCATTCTAGACCGTCCGATCTAGCGAATCATGCTATCGAACTGCTTAGCTCGTGCATCGATCGCATGATCACGAGCGATCTGCGATCGATAAGCGTTCTCGAGCGTTGCACGCATCATGATCCAACCTACTTCTTGGTGTGCGTGTATCGTGCCAATTGCGGTGCCATGGCCTGTGTTATGTGGCACCATGTGGTGCCGCGTTGCCACGTAAGAGCCGCGTGCAGTGCTAACTGTGATAAGTGGGGAAATCAGATTTTTTTTATTTTAAAAAATTATTTAAATTACCTAAAATTTCAAAAATTCATAAAAAAATAAAATACTTAGCCAAAATAGCAAACAATGGCTCATTGGATTCATCTTTTGAGAGAAATTCAACAAACATAAGTCCCAAAATTTCACTATATGGTTTGAGCACAATTTAGGTTTTAGTAAAAATAAAGTTACATTAATTACTCTAAAAAATAAGTCGGATTAAGCTAACATTTTCTGGGATTGAAATTAAAGTTAAAACACACCTACCATAAAATATCAAGGAAAAGAACTTTGGATTGGAAGAAATTAAATTTTGAAGTTTAGATTATTCCATTTTAAATAAATAAATCAAATGAAAATCTAGAAATTTACAAAATCTATAAAATGGTTAAATCACTTGGGTTGACATCTAGGACTTTAAAGGAAATAATGTGATTTTTAGAATCCTAATGAACCCTAACAAATACTTAAGATTAAAATCTAATCAATTAAGAACTAATTAAAATATAATCTAAAAATAATTTAAATACCAAATCAAAATCAGAAATGATGTAATAACCAAATGATTGGTAATCAAACCTTAAGCCAGAAAAGTATCATGTATCTCTCAAATGAAATTGAATTTAATCATAATTGAATCTAATTTAGTTAATGAAATTCAATTAAATGATTAGATTTTTTTTTTAAATTAAACTCTTAATTAAATAAATCAATGAAACTTTAATGTAAAATAAAAATAATCTTCTTAAACCAACACCAATTATTGAATCTTAAAAATATAAAATTACTTAAGAAATTAAAATAAAATAAATATTAATTAATCATTAAATAAACTAAAAATCAAATTGATTAATAAACCAATTCAACATAATCATTTGATATTAATCAAATTAAACAAAATTAAAGTAAAGTAAACTTAATTAACATATGATTAAATCAGATCCATTTGGAGTAAGATAATTAATTAGCTTTTAATACATAAACCAAACAACTAAATCAAATATGAATGAAATCTAATGAACATAAGAAATGAATAAAATCAAACCTGACTATGATTATGAATAATCAAGTTTAATTAAAATAAAAATAAATAATTAAATCACTTAGTCTAATCAAATGTTAATAATAATGATAACCCTTTAATCAATAAAATTTAGGTAAATTCTTAATTAAAACTATCAAATCAAATAAATCAATCATGGGTAATTAAGTCATTAATTTTTAATTAAACAAACCTTTAATTAATCTAATGATTTATAAATTTAATTACCCTTAATCAAACTAATTAATTAAACACCTAATTAATGCAAAATTAATGAATTAATCCATCATCTTTATGAACCAAATTAACTTTTTTTTAATTCAAATTCAAATCAAATACTTAGTTAATCTACTAATTAATTTGATCACACATCTTAAATAAGCTAATTAAGTCAATCAAACAAATCATTTTAAACTTAAACTTAATCGAACATAATGCAATTAAATACTAATCAAAACCTAAATTAAACCTAAATTATTAAGTCATTAATTACATCATTAACCTAAATAAATAAGAAATCAAATTGAAAATTAAAAAAATCTTTATAATTAACATAAATACACTTCTTAATTAAACTAATTACATAATCACATTGAACCTAAGTAAACCCATAGACTAATAAAGCTAATCAAATCAAATTAAATTAAATTAAGAAAGACTCAATAATTTAATATGTAATCAAATCAAATCTCATAAGATAAACTAATTAACTATCCAATGTATGAAATCAAAATACAAACTAAACTTTGATAAACATGATAAATGGATGAGATTAAAAATAAAATCCTAATTACAAAAAAATCATACTCAACTAAAATCAAAATAAAATCTTCAATTAATCTAATCTAATCAAACTACAAATAAATGAATCCATAATCAAATCAAATAAACATAAAGTTAAGTCACATAACCATAATCAAGAAAAGAATTAGATATTAATTTATAAGGATATTAAATTATCAAGATTTAATTAAATCAAAACATCTAATCTAAAATTAATCAATCAAAACATATGAATTTAAACAAACTTAAACTTCAATTTGATAAAGTCATGCATTTACAAAATCCCATAGCGTGTGTCAAACAAATAGTTCAAAAGAATCAAATAAATTTGATAAAATTTGCATTAGATTAAATCATCAATTCATACCACTCATGCTCTCTCTTAGGTTGTGAGTTTAAGGACTTAGTATCCTTTCTAAATAAATAACAACCAAGCCATCTTGCAAAGCATAAGACTTGTCTACTTGGATTTAAAGCATAAGAGGAGTTTGTTGGCTGCCACTCCATGCGATTATAAGTCTAGCAGTTACGTGGTTTATTCTCTCTTGTGGAGGTAAACCATATACCCATTTTTGCCTTAGATTTAGGTCATGATTTGGCCCTCGCCAAACCTCCTTAGATTTAGGATCTGAGGTAGTTATTTTCATACTGAGCATAAATCCTCACCTCTTAGGTATTTTCACAATCTTATGTTGTGGGATTATAAGTCCTAGTATTCTAATAAAATTGTCAACTCAAACAAATAAATCTCTTCAATTTCAAATTTATAAAGCCCAATTATATGATAGATTAGATTGCTCACTAGGCTTCCTAGTATCATAAGCATTCCCTACTCATCTCCTTTGGCATCCAAAATAAGTCTCTCTCTTTCCCATTTGATTTTACAACAATCCTTTGATAATCTTAGCTTTGAAAATCTTGGAGAGATTTAATTCTTTAATTGAGAGTATTCTTAAGGGATTTCATTCCTTAGGATGTAATTAAATATGGGGCTTGTCTCCATAGAACTTAACAATCACAATTTAAAATAAATCCTACTTTTCCATATAAAGTAGGGAAGTTCTCTGATACATTCGAAGACTCATGCCTTAGAGTCCTTTTTTAGGTGATTAGGTCCATTATAGGGTAGTGATTTCTATCTTTTGAGATAGTACATCATTCTTAATGTCATACCCAATCACTTCAATAAGTACCCCTAAAGATCTATATTGTGTCTCACATCTCAAAAGAAAAACCATAGTGTTTAATAACAAGAGAATTCTAAGAAAATTATATATAACTTACATGTGTGGGAGGGTTATAAGAGTACTTAATCAAATCCTTTAGCTTAACTAACCAATGATTATGTGAGCCAATTGCATTAGACTCTATGGTAAAATTTTCATATGAGATTTCTAAAAAATAAGATATATACTTCCATCTTCACTCTATGGGATAAAATGAGGATGGAAATATACATCTCTTCTTTTCATGCAATTTTGACACCATATAGATCTACTGAGATATTCTTATTGAGGGGTGATGCATGACATTGAGGATAGGTGTACTATCTCAAAGATAGAAGTCACCACCCTATAATGGACCTAATCACCTCAACAAGGACTCCTAGGACAATGGGTCTACATGTCTACCAGATTCTTCCTACTTTATACATGAAAAAGTAAAGTAGGGTTTATTTTAAATTGGGTTCATTAAGTTCCCTACAGGGGCAAGCCCCCATAATTAATTACATCTTAAGGACTGAGATTCCTTAGAAATACTCTCAATTAATATAGATAATTATTGTCTCCAAAGATTTCAATAGGTGAGACTATCAATCAATTAGTTTATTTCAGAAAATCAAATGAGGTTGATCAAAGAGAAGGAGTTATTATCAAAGCTAAATGAAGATGAGTAGGAGATACTAATGATGCTAGGAAACCTAGCGAGCATCTTAAATTATCCTATGATTGGGCTTTGCATTTTTGAAATTGATTAAATTTATTTGAGTTGAATTTTTTCTCAGAAATTTAGGGCTTATGATTTCATAACAAGATTATGGCAAATGCATAAGAGGATTTATTCTTATGGTTCATGGAGGGAGAAGCAACCTTAAAACTTAAATCTAGGGAGCTTTGGTGAGCCGGCTAAAAATCTAAGGGAGAAAATGGGTATTTGGTTTGCCTCCACAAGAGGACAAATCACCGCTTGGACTTGTAATCACACGGGGTGGTCAACTAACTCCTCCTACATTTTAAATTCAAGGCAAGTCATATGCTTTATGCAAGATAGCAAGGTTGTTATTTATTTAGAAAGAGACTAAGTCCTTAAACTCAGAAAAGAAACTAGATCATGTAAGGATATGCTTAAAATGACCTAAAATTATTACAAATCATATTTTAAATTTTTTTTTGGACAATCATTTCAACTCAAGTTAATATGATTCATATGCCTAATGCATGAGAAATGAGATTATTGGGACCAAAATCAGTGAGAAGAGAGGAGGTGTGTTTCCACCATGGCTCTCAAAGGTCAAGTCAAGTTTCTCTGGCAAAGGTGGTAGCCCTCCAATCAGGAGTGAAAATAATATGCATTTGTGCATGATGTTACAAAATAAATGCTTATCTAACTAAGGGATTGCTAATTCTTTTATGTTGATTTTTAACCGAAGCTTTAGGTGAGGTCATGAATTCTTTATTTTTAGTTTTGAATAGTTAAATTTGGCAGAAGATTTTTTTCTGAGAGTCTAATCCACATCCAGGTCATGCATAAACCAAGGAAGAAATTAGAAAAAAGATGCCACTTAATGCACAAGCTAAACAAATCATCAATCAATTTATAAAGCTATTCACAAATGAATAAGAGGTTGTGGTTGGGTACCACCACACAAACCAAAACAAATTGGTTGGCCAAGCTCTACCCTTATACAACCCAGATTACAAATGAATTAAATATAATTAAACAAGGAACTCATTATTATTGGGGGTCTTCAAGCTTCATTTCTTCATTCTTCTTTTCTTCTTTCTTCTTTGGTTCCTTCTTTTGGATGGTTGGAAGGTGGATGCTCCAAAGGCTTCACATAGTGCATAAGATGAGATTTTATGACCAATACTCATCCTAATCCCCCATAACAATCATTCCAAAATCCTAATTACAAAAATTACATGAAAAGAAATAGTAAATCTAACTACCACCTACAAAATAGAGATTAGCTAAACAAAACACACAAAATCCCAAGCATGTATATTGGACTTATCACCCACACATGGAGACTAAGTCCACCTAGCTATTGGATTATGCTTAGGGGTATAAGCACTTGCACAAAAGCATTTATATTTTATTTATCACATTACCCTTAAACACAATCCCTGAGATAATATGATTAAAGATCCTACCATTCATTCTACGCACATTCACCCTAACATCCAAACTAAAACATATATCACAAAATAAAAGCAAACATCAACCATGCGCTACCCTAACCTAAAGCTAGAAGTGGTGACTTAGCCTAATATGTGTGCTTTAGAGGTTTGTGTGATATGCTTAGCATTGGCTTTAAGTTAGAATTTTTTAAGTGTGAAGAATGTTCAACTAAGAGGATTGTATTATTTAAGTGATTTAGTTATTTTGGATTGATTTTATTTTATGTTTTGATTGGGTTCAAGTGTTTCCTAGAATTAATTACTAAGTTTTAAAAGAGGGAAAAGAAGAGAACTTTCTAAGTAATTTCTAAATTGGAGATTCATGTTGTAGTTTTTATTTAGTGAATATTTTATTATGTGTTTTAATTAATCCTAAGTTTAAATGAACTCTAAATAAACATTTTTAAAAGAAAGATATTTTAAGATTAAGTAAAATGAACTAAATTCACAAAACACACATCATTTCTTTCCCAACATGTATAACATGCATATGAATTTGTCCTAAACATATCTATACATAGAAATGGGGATGTTTAGCACACTTTATGATGATACTTTCTAAGTAGTTCATTTAAGAAAATTTGAATGTTTATGATGCATGATTTTCATTTAAGTAGCAAAGGGGTTTCTTATCCAACTTTCAGATACACATATGAATGTATAAATGGCATAAGTGAGTACATTGTTAACGGGGTGTAAGATATGAGACCTACTTAGGGCTACTTAAAGCCTCATAACCCCGAGGTTGTCCAGACTAATATACCACTTTTTCTAAATACAAACATGTGTACAAAAGAAATGAATGGAAAAGAAAGAATGCAAAAATTTGTAGGTATCCTTCTTAAGTGATAGTATTGGGATGAATAGAATATAGAATTAGGAAAGTGTTAGGTTCTTTTCAAATGAACTATACACTTTGTCAAATCTATTCAAAATTATACTAAAAGAGAAGAAGGAAAACTATACTAAGAAATCCTTATATTTTACTCACATTCAAACTTATAAGTAAGATATAAGTAACACACTTTAGTTTTATAATTGATTCATATATTTTGAAAATAATTTGGATATAATAGTGATAATAGCCACTCATATTCTTACTTTAGCCAAAACATGCAATTTGACATAAAAGAAACATTTTATTTTAAATTTGATTTTGAAAAGCATGAATGCATGAAATCATATGACACATATTTAGCATGTTGGGAAAGAACTAGAAGTAATGAAAACATGTAAACACATTCACCTTAATTAATTCTTAAGACAATCTCATGAAATAAGAAAGCTTAAAGTAAATCAAAGTTTGTTTAATGTGATTTTTATTTGATCTTAAGTTTGATTTAATTTGGAAAATGTGAATTGAGCTTGTTGTTCCTAACCCATTCTCACATGTGTTGGATATTTTTTGTTCAATTTTTAGATGATTAGATTCATTTTATATTTTGATTAGGTTAAGGTGTGAATTAATCATGTTAATTACCCCTTACCTACACTATCATAGCACAGTTAATCAAATAATTATGAGCCAATGAGATGAGATAAAACCTCATAATGAATTTAAATTTGCAATGCACTTAGGAAGAAAAGGGACTAATGTGATTTGGCTCATGATTAATGATTAATTAAGCTAGGGTTTAACTTAAGTAATTTCAAAACACCCCTCACACATATGAGTTGAATTTTGATTTTCTTGTACTTAGGCTCTTGAACACTTAAGCATCTACCCCATGTAGATTGAGTTCTAGAAAGTTTTAGAATTTTAAGAAATTAATTAAGAGGGTAATTAGTGAATTAACCCTCTAATTAAGAGAGGATTAAGAAAGAAAAGGGGGTTTAAGGAATAGCTTAGGAAAAATGCCCCAAAATTATTCCCTAAACCTCCTATTCACTAAAACATACCTTAATCAACTTCAACAAAGGATTAAACCACTAATAAAATCCTTAATTAACCTTAATTATATTAAGGGGGTAATTTGAAAATGAATTAGCAATTTCCCCAATTAAGCCACCAATAAATCCCAAAAAATTAGGGAAGGCAGAAGTCATACCCCAAAATATACTCACGATGTTTGGGATTAATTAGTGAATTAATTAAAGATAATTTTAAATTAATATTCCCAATAAAACTAAAATCAAAAAAGACAATGTTTCAAAATCAATTAAAATTAATTTTATAAAATTCGAGATCAAATTATCTATCCAATGCAATTTATTTCATATTTTTAATTTTTTTTTATGTTGAGATATGAATTTTAGAAGTTTAGATAATTAATTATAATTATTTAAATCTTAATTAAATCCTTAATCCTACAGCGCCATGCATGCAGCTGACACGGCATGCCCTTCTGTGTGGTAATTTAAAATGTCACATCATAATGCAGTGGCGTTATGCACTTTTCTACCATCGATCAAGGATTGGATGGGAGATGGATCGAGAATTAAAATAGAATATATTGCGTGTTTTAATCTCAGCCATCCATCCAAAATGCGTGGAATGGATAGCCGAGATCCTTCGACCCCTTGTGAACAATGGAGGTCCATATTCTATGTGATAATCCGAGCTTGATTGAGCTCGATTGATCCCAAATTTTACCCACACCATCAACATGCATCAAAGATTAAATCCAATGGTCAAGATCCTATGAGATTAATATTTCTTTCACAAAGCTCCACACTACATTGAGTTTAATTATTGGAAAATGGCTAACCTCACTGGAGGTGATCATCGACACTCGATTCCCTTAGAGAAGCTTCTTCTGGTTGAGACGAAGCTTTGCTAAAAGTTTGAGGGGCTGAGGTTGAGTGGATCTTCCTATGGGTCATCTCCTCCTTAGCTTGAGCTCTGCTTTGATCTAATTGGATCTCCCCTTGCTTCAAGAACTTGTAAGAGAGCTTCAATGCACTCAACTTGGTCCTCTGATGAAGCTTGAAGAAGGAATTGAGTGGAGTTTGAGTGTGGAGAAAGTTGACAATTCAATGGACCTCTCCTCTTTTTACTTAAGAAAATAAGAAAGATGCAAATTGAATCTCCCTCTAGGAAGCTTAGGATCGCTTACCAATGTCTCCTATGATTATCTCTCACTCAATCAACTATGACTCCGTGAAGATTGAAGAATTGGGGAGTATATCTCCCCTTTGGATGGATGCCAAGCTTGTCATTTTGATCCAATTGCCTTGATTTAGTGGGTTATTTGAGCTATTAGGATTGTCCTTGAGTTTGATTTGGCCAGAGGAGTGGGAATATGAACTCCCCATGTGCTCCATTTGGGAGTAAGGAAGATTCCCATGTGGCCATTTCAAGGGGAGTGGTCAGTTTGGCCATTGGGTCAAGTTAGGCTAACCCACACCCATTGGGTTGGGTGAACCACCCTCCCTATTGTTCACTTGATCCACTAGGAGAGTATCAAGTAGGTATGAAGAGGATTTGACCAAATTCCAAGTGAAATTGGCCAAAATTCACTCTATGGCCTAGGGGTAAAATGGTTATTTGGCTAATTTTTGAATTTGGGTATGTTTGGAATGTTGATAAAATAGGTTTGGCCAAGTTTCATTGGAATTGGAGTTCATTTGGTATGGTTTGGCTCATGTTGACCCATTTAGGTCAAAATGGGTCAACTGTCAAGTTGACCAATTGGTCAATTGGGTCAAACAAAGGGTCAAGTTCATATGACCATTTGAATTATTTTGGTAGCTTTGATTCAGTTTGGTTTAGGTTTGAATTTGGTTCATATGACTTCATTTCAGGTCAAAATGGGTCAAGTTGAGGAGTAGGTTTAGGTTGGTGATATATAAGTGGATTGGAATCTTTATTTTCAATCAAATTTTATTAAGTGTGAATTTGGCTCAATAGACCCTTGAGATTGGATTGGGGTACAAGGTTAGTCTAGTTGGCCAATTGAGTCTTTGGTCAAGTTCAACAAGTGATTTAAAATGAACTTGACCCATTGGTTTCAATCAATTTGGCTTAGATCAAATTTTGACACATTTTGACTTTTAGGTCAACTCAATCAAGTGGTCAATTATGCTAGGTTAGGCTCAAATGTTGACTTGGTCAACATTGTCATGAATGAACCTAGATCATTGGTTTCAATCAATTTGGCCTATGGTGGATTTTAGCTTTGTTGGGTTTCATTTTGGCTAAGTGTTGACTTGGTCAACCTTTAGGTTTGACTTGGTTTGACCACATTTGATTGATTGATCATCTCATGATGATTGTTGATCATGATGAGAGGCATAGATAGGCTTAGTTCAATCAAATTTGTTTAGGAATATAATTTGGCTCATAATTTTTAGGTCACTTTGGGTCAAGTGAGCCTACGTAGGTCAAATGGCTTGGTCAAAGCTTGATATGAGTTCGATTGAACTTATATTTAGACTTATGATTGAAATATAAATCCATTTGCAAGTGGTTTGAAGTAAAATGGGTTTTAATTCATTTGATAATTTCAAGTTCAAAGGGTGAACACGAAATAGATTTTAGCTTGATTTTTGAATTTAGTTTTGGTTAAGTGATTGAACTTTGTATTTATATTTGGATTCATGATTGAAGAATCGATTGAATCATGAAGAAAAATCTAGAGTTTGGCTTGATTTGGCTAAGTTCAAGATTTTGACTTGAAAGGCTTAGGTTGGATTTTGAATGAGTTTGAGTTTGATTTTTGGAATTGGTTTGGTTGTTTAGGTTTATATTTCATTTATATTTGTTAATATAAATGAGAATATAATTGGGTTATGAGAAAATTTCATGAATTTGAATTGATTTGGACATGATTTTGGCTAAGTCCTTAAGGGAAAATTAAGAGACTTAGAAAATATTTGGAGTATGGATTTGATTTTTTGAGTTTAGTTTGATTGATTTGAATTTCTATTTCATTTATATATGTGAATATAAAGGAGAAAAAAATGAGTTAGAAAATTTCATGAATTTGAATTGATTTGATGTTGATTTTTAGACTAAGTCCTTAAGATGGAAATTTAGGACTCAGGAAAGATTTTGAATTAGGAATTTGAATGTTGAGTTTAGTTTGATTGATTTAAATTTATATTTCATTTATATATGTGAATATAAATATAAATATAAATGAGTTATGAGAAAATTTCATGAATTTGAATTGATTTGAAGATGATTTTTAGGCTAAGTCCTTAAGAGAGGATTAAGGAATTTTAGAATTTGTAATTTCAATCATGGGTTTCAATAATGGATTTCAATCATGGGTTTCAATCTTATGGCATTGATTTGCATTTGGAGAAAATCAAATTAGGCTTGATTTAGATTTCATGTTGATTTGATTTGGAGTTTGACTTGAAGGAAGGAAGGAAGGAAAGTGATTCAAGCTATAGGGTATTTTCCTAACACCCCTAAAGCATGACCTATTCATATGGCTAACTCTTCTAAGTCTCTATGGTTAGGTTGAGTGTCCACCTAATCATTAGATGTGTCTTAGGATTAAGGATCTCTTAAAGTCTAGGCGGAGTCATATGGCTAAGATGAGGGGTTGAGAACTCATTCTAAAAATGAGGTCAATAGCCCCCTTTCATTTTCATAGGATCATTACTGATTTTATTTTCAAAGTATGTGCATATCATGTTGCCTCATAATTACTTGGATAATTATGCTAAAGTGGCATAGGAAAGGATTAATTAATGCACTTAATGCATGTTACAACTTAATTAACTCATAAAATCAACTTAACTTCTTTCATTAAACCAAATTAATTAACCACTATGAGAATGGGTAAGGTGCAGCAAATGATTGAATCTCCTCCCTTCATTAAATCAAATTAAACATCCAAAACTAACTTAATAATAATAAAACTTTGGTTTATTTTAAATGATTGTATTTGATACGGTTGTCCTTAGGAATTAATTTGGTTGATTGAAGTCATGTGTTTTATGTTTCTTATTTCTTTCCAATCATATTAAATATTGTATGCCACTTGTAATCATGCATTCATCTCTTTCAAAATTAATTAAATAAAATGAAATTTCTTTTATGTTAATCCCGCATGTGTTGACTTAACTTAATATATGTATGTTATTATCACTAATAAATCCAAATTATTTTTTAAAAGTTTATAAATTAATTACATTGATTAGAGTGACAGTAATTATGATTACATATAGGTTTGCATGTGCTTATAGCTTAGGTATGTGAAGTAAAGCTTTCTTTTCCTTAATTCATGTGTAGTTTTATATGTATTTGAATATTAATATGTATATAGTCTGGACATCACGGGAATATGAGACTTTAGCTATCCCCAAGGAGGTCATTTAATTACGTCACTTCCTTGGTTAACAATGACAAGTATTTATTTGATTTCATTTACATGTATTTCTACATTAGAATTTGGATGGGACTTTATTTCAAATATGTAAATGTTTTAATCAAGTAAAAATATAATTTTTTGCATGATTTATTCCTCTTATTTACATAGACATTCATAAATAGTAAGATAGAAAAATATACAGTATGGACATCCCGGGAATACGAGGCTTTAGCTAGCCCCAAGAAGGTCATTTAAGTACCTCACTTCCTTGGTTAACAAAGGCACGTACTTGCTCATTTCTCTTTACATATGTGTGCATATGTGGAGAAAGGATGAAAATCTCTCTTTTCTACTAAAATGATGCATTCATTATTGGATAAATGATTGAATTAACTAGTCCTATAGTTGGAAGCTTCCTTTTCTACATTCATATATATATATATATATATATATATATATATATACATATGTTTGAATGTAAATGGGTATATAGTCTGGACATCCCAGGAATACGAGCCTTTAACTAGCCCCAAGGAGGTCATTTGATTATCTCACTTTCCTAGTTTAATAATGGCACGTACCCGTTTAATTTCATCCTTATGTATTTTTGTATAAGAATTTGGATAGAGCTTTAAATTAATATGATGAAATAATTCAATCAAATGAAAAATATAAACTTTAAATGTACATGTTCACATCCATCATGTAAGTGTGCTAAAATATATTGTATGTGTAGGTATACTTAGGATTTAATCATATGCATGTTACATGTAATGAACAGAAATGATTAAATATATATTATGTGATAGTAATTCAATCAAATTAATCTTAAGGTGACTTTCATATTGAATGAAATCATTTAAAGTAAACCTAAACTTATGATTAATTTAAAATGTGTAATAAGCCATTCACTAATGAGAACAAATTAAATTAACATGCTTTAGAACTGGCTTTAGTAGGGATGAAAGAGAGCAATTCTCTTTCCTCTCTTTATAACACTTAGTTGCTAAGTGTAAGGCACACGAAATAAAAAAAATACTAAGTAAAATTCTTAAATCAATTAAACCACTTAAAGTGAAATCAATCTCTTATGACTAAACATGCTTTCACATTTAGAAAATCATAACCTTATGTTGACCCTTATTGCTATTCCATTTGTTGGAATAAAACAAAAATGGAAAGGGAACTCTTTAAGTGCAAAATAAAAATATATATGATAATATGATAAATCTAACCATGACCAAGGAAGATAGGGTAGGAATAGTCCTACTAACTTTGGGCCATGATGTGATGAGATTCTCATATCATTTGTCCAAACCATGCACCAACAACAAAGCCAAATATGAGGCTCTGATTGCCGGTCTGGAGTTAGTCTTTACATTATGCATCCAGAGCATCAACATCTTTAGGGATTCTCAGCTCGTCATCAACCAAATTGCTGGGTCCTACAAAGTTTTAAAGCCTAAGCTCCATCATTACCACAAGTACACCATGGAGTTGTTGGCTCAGACCCTAGAGGTCACTATCTACAAGATTCCTCGAGGAGATAATGTTGTAGTAGATGTATTGGCCAAGCTTACCAAGGAGTCAGCATCCCCAGAAGATGAGTCCATTTCAATAAGGGTCCAAAATAGATAAGTCTTATCTTTTATTGATACTGAACTCCTCGAGAGACTCTCTCTTAAAGGGGAGGTTACTGTTGCTAAAGAAGACGATGAGTCAGATTGGAGGCAGTTATTCATGGATTACCTAAATACAAGAAAACTATCTCAAGAGAAGTCATTAGCCCATCAGGTGAAACAGAGAGCTCTCTCCTATGCTCTCGTGGATGACACCTTGTACTAGTGGTAATTTTGATCATAAGTGGTTACGTTGTTTAGCCAAACACAAAGCCCATAATATTATGACTGAGATACATTCAGGTTTATGTGGAGCTCACCAGTTCAGTCTGAAGATGAAAGCCAAGATCAAAATACTAGGATACTATTGGCCTTTGATTATTACATATTGCATGGTTGTAGCTAGAAGATGCCACCAATGACAGGTTCACGGTGTGGTCCTGCATCAACCACACAACATTCTACATCCTAATTTAGACTCGTGGCCATTTGAGTGTTGGGGCACTAACATAGAGGGTATGATCGATCCTCCTTCTTCCAAGGTCACCGGTTCATTCTAGCTGCCACCGACTACTTTTTCAAGTGGGCAGAGGCAATCTCACTTAGAGAGGTCATAGCTCAGCATGTGCTCCAGTTTAGAGCCATATCATATATAGATTTGAGGTGCCTCGATGAATTATATTTGATACAGCATTCATGAGCACCAAAATCAACATCTTTGCTTGGAGACAGGGCATAGATTGGACATATTCCACGATCTATTACCCTAGGGCAAACGGTCTAGCAGAAGCATTCAACAAAACTCTCATCCAAATATTGAAGAAGACACTCAATGATAATAAGAGACAGTGGCATGAGCTATTGGTTGAAGCCTTGTGGATCTACCGCACCACATACATAACTCCAACTCAATCTATTCCATTCTCCTTAGTATATGGGTCCAAAGCCGTTCTACCATTAGAAGTCTAAATCCCATCACTAAGGATACTGAGCAAGATTACTATATAGAATGCCAAGTCAAGAAGAACTTCGAAGGTTTGGAGGAGAGACGCCTCAGGGCATGTCAGCACCTCATGTTGTACGAAGCCAAAATGATTCAAGCTCAAAATAAGTTGGTCTATCCTAGAGCTTTTCAAGTAGGAGAGCTTATTTTAGTTCTAAGGAGACCAATTGTTGCCCGTAGAAATGTGGGAGGCAAGTTTAAACCCACTTGGGAAGGCCCTTTTGCCAATAGAGAAGACCTACCAAGGAGAATCATATCAACTTATAAACTATAAGGGAGAGCGTCCTATGCTTCCAATCAACAGGCTCTACCTAAAGAAATATTATCCATAAATTTTGTTTAAAAATAATCAGCAATAAAACTTCTTTTCATATCAAATTCCATCTCTTATGTGTTGGAAACATCTTTTGCTTATGAATCTGCCACGATGTGTTTAGGGTAGGTGTAAAAGAACCCAAGTAGCATCCTATCCCTCCACAACACAAGCACAAACTACTTTCAATCCTTTAGTGCTTCTAGGATAGGTGTAAGAGAACCCGAGAGACATCCTATTTCAACTAGTACAACCAAGTTATGTGTAAAAAGACCCAAGAGGCATCCTTTCTTGGTGGAGTAACATTCTTGCAAGTTTAGGATAGGTGTAAGAGAAGCTAAGCGGCATCCTATTCCTTCTCTCACAACACAAATAAACATATATCTTTTGTCTCAAGCTATTTTGATATGGGAGCAAGTCCACTATGGCACTCACTCATTAGTTTCTCTAGGTTGGGCTAATATATTATCTTGCTAGTATGTCACCCCAATGGTCATTTTTCTAGCAGATGTGAGTCCCCACACTTTCTTCCTGACTTGACCACTATAAACCAATGAGCATCTTGTTAGTTTGGTAGGTCTTATTACGTAGCCGGTAAGCTACCTTGCGTTGACTTTATTTAAGAGGATGTAAGCCTACACGCTTTCTTCTTGAACTATCCATCATGCACTAACTAGGTCGAGCATATTTGAGGCTTAAGGTAAGGCCCCCAGTGGTTCCTTTCCTCTTGACTACTTTGAGCTTAGGTTTAGTCCTTACACAGGACTCCTTGCTTAGTAGTCGCCTTAGATCAAATATCCCCTGTCGAGCTAGAGATAGACTATCCCAGTGATCAGTTCTGCTTTAGAGAGATGTAAGTCTACACGCCTTCTTTCTAGACTGATTGTTGTAAACTGATGGGCACCATAGCCATGCTGATGGTGACCTACCCAGTGGATATACCACTCTTGGCAGTTGTGAGTCCCCACGCTTTCTCTTTGAGTTGGCCACCGAATACCTACAAGCTTTCTTTTATAGGATTTTGGATAATGCCCCCAATGACACCTCCCCTATGGGAACTCTATTTGGATCACATCCTTAACGACTCTATTTAGAAACTACCCTGGTTACTCTTCGATTGGATAGTCCCCCTTTCCTAGTAGCCACCCCTGTAGTTGAAGAATTTGTTCAGCGGATGCGCAGATTCTCCCTTGGTCTAGTGAGTCTAAGATAGGACTAGGCTGGTATAAGCTCCTTCTTAGTGTGGTCCCTCACAAATCAACAGGGTCCATACAAATATGAAACAAATAAAATATATCTTCGCTTGTGAATTAAGAATTCAAGCCCCTAGTGGCCCCTTTCCCATGTAGGCATTCTATCTTTAGTGCAGTGTTAGCAAAACTCCTTATATGAATTTTCTAATTACATTGAGTTAAGATAAATCCTTGGGTCGACACTCTCTCAGTAGTCACCCTTAGGTCGAGTTCAACTTGTTGTGCCACCGACATGTAACCCCGGCAGTCATCTTTGCTTTGAAAGATATAAATCTAGTACTCATTCTTTCCAGCATGACCATTACAAATCGACGGGCAACCTTATGTCGGGTCCAATTTGTTGCGCAAGCAATTGATCACCCCAATGGTTCCTTATTTAGGAAGATGTCAGCCCCCGCGCTTTCTTCCTAACTTGACCATTGCAAACTAAAAGGCATCCATTTGGTTGGTTAGTTCTACCCCATGGCCGACAGACTATCCCTTTGGATTTGTAAATCTAAAGTGGGTCTAGGCAAATATTAGCCCCTTCCTAGTGGGTCCATCACAAATTGATGTGATCCATCAAATTAAAATAATTGAAATTAAAACAAATGCAATTCAATCAAATGACATTATCTTGACTACTTTCGAGTTCATATAAGTCCCCCAGAGACTTTCATTCAATAGTCACCCTAGGTTGGGTCTGATTTGTTGCATCCAATAGATCACCCCAGCGGCTTTCCCTTGCTTTTGGAGATGTAAGTCTACTACACTTTCTCCTTAGCACAGTCGTTGTACACCGAAAGGCAACCCCTTAGGTTGGATAGTTCTACCATGTGGCCGGTGGACCACCCCTTTGGATTGATAAATCTGAGACAGGCCAAGGCCAACATAGCCCCTTCTCAGTGCGGTCTATCGCAAACTGATAGGGTTCATCTTGAAATCTAAAACTTAAACAAACAATCAATCAATTTCTCTCTAGTGAGACATTGATCATCCTGATTTCCCCAGTGGAGTCAATTAAACCCAATTCAAACTTGCATTCCTCAATGAGTGCACCCTCAAAAGAAATTCAAACCCTCCTTATCCCTAGTGGATAGCCTAAACCTGTTTTCCTAGTGGAAGGTTCATGCATCTATCCCTAGCTGACACTCTACCCAAATCATACCTTGCATTCAAATCCAAACCTCTTATCCCTAGTGGATAACTTGAGCCTGCTTCCCTAGTGGAAGGTTCACATGCTTGATCCCTTGGAGGATCCCTTCTTCCTCCTTGACGCACTTGGCATGAGTGGAGTTACATTGCACTAAGATCTTGATTCCTTCTACACCTCGGGTTTAGGAATAGATTATTTCTGCTAGTGTTTAAGATCCCTCGGACATTGTTAATTATCTCAGTCAACACCAATACGTGCGGTGTGCCTTGTTAGTCACACCACACCTATTGGGCGCCCTTTGTTGACCTCACTTTTGGAGTGACCTCTCAACTTCCTCATCATAGGTCTGGGACTATCATAGATACTAAGAGTTCCTTAGTCTTAAGACACTTTTACTAATTAAGTGAACACTTAACCTAACCCTAGAGACTTAGAAGAGTTAGCCATAAGAATAGGTTGTGCCTTAGGAATTTAGGAGGACTTGCCTATCCTATGGCCCAAACACAATCCTTGCTTCCTTCTTTCAAACCAAACCTCAAATTCAAATTCAAATTCTAAAATCAAATGCAACTATCCAATGATTGAAATCCATCACTAAATTCAAACTCTGAATCCCTTCTTAAGCCCTTTGATTTAATCTTATGGTCTTAGCCTTAACTAAATCCAAATCAATCCCAATTCAATTGATTTTCTCAAATCAAATTCCAAATCATGAATCAATTCCAAATTCCAAATGATTGAAACCCATGATTAAGTCCAAATTCTAAAATCTCTCCCTAAGCCATATGAACCACCTTCATGTGCTTAGCTAATACTCCTTCAAGCCAACTCAAGCTTGGTTGATTTCATTATAAATCAATCATTTATTCATTTATATTCATAAATATGAATGAAACCCACCCTCTAATGACCAAAAATAAATCAAACCAATCCAAAATCCAAGTTAGGCGCTTTTGACTTACATCCCTAAGTTTAATCAAATTTGCTTCCAAAGCACTCCAAACTCAAGTGATTTTCTCATAACCCGTTTATGTCTTCATTTATATTCACAAAGATAAATGAAGAATAAATTTAAATGATCAAAACCAAACTTAAATCAAATCAAATTCCCAATTTTTATCCTTTTAGCCAAACTTTTGAACTTAGCTAAATGAAACCCAAATCAACTCAAAACTCATGAATTTCTTCATGATTCAATCATTCCTTCAATCATTGGCAGGCTTTTGGCTCTTGTACGCTACTTGGATCCTCGGCTGGGGGAGCAAGAGAGTTGAACAAAAGGAGGGGTTGCTCATTCGGTTTGGAAGCTCCAATCGAGAGGAATGAGTGTCTGCGGAATAGGAAGGGAAGCATGATATGAGCTCCATTTTGTGAGTATTAAAATCAAATCAACTTTAGGACTTAGCATCATTGAATATATATATATATATATATATATATATATATATATATATATATATATATATCATATATCTATATATCATATATATATATATATATATATATATATATATATATATATATATATATATATATATATATATATATATATATATATATATATATATATATGTCAATTTTAGGTTATTCCGATTGTCCGAACTCAACGACATAGTCTGTTTCACGATCGGAGTCCGTTTGATTCATGTCGGCATCGAATTGGGTCAATTTCAGTTCAAAATTGTGCGTTGCCTCTTCCGATCGCTCGATATTCATGTAGACTCGTCTTAATTGAGCGCGGACAATCTCATTTGGTAGGTTTCGATGTTTCGACGCTAACGGCTTGATCAATTTCATTAACGAATATTTTTTTGGGCATCGTCGCATCCTCCTGACTCTGATATGCATATTGGCACATTGATGGCTCGATCTCTTGCTCGGCCGTCGGATTGTGCAATATGTATATTTTGATTAATTTCAGCATTTTGAACATGATGGTGAAGTCCGTTCATCGATCGGAGATCGTTTCGACCAATTTTGATGATGTCTAATGTATTTCAACTCCGATTTGCGTACTGTTGCATCCGAAGTCCGTCGAATTTGGCTTGGAGGCTCAACCTGAGTGATGTAGCATGCATGGAGGTCAACAACAGCATTACACAACAGTTCATATCCAATATACAACAGCTATCTATTGACTGATAGCCACATAGTATTATGTTATTGGAATCCGGATTACTTGAGCTTTGCTCATTAGCCAATCGAACTCGATTTATGAGCCATTTATCGAGCCGAGCTTGACCCAACTCACAAATCGGCTTAACTCACTTACACCATAATGGTAAGTGATGAACTTCATCGATATTAGCCATATGGCATTAGTTACAATTGGTGCATTATATTTAGAAAAAAAGGCTAAATTGATTAAAATTTAAATTCACCAAAAATAAAATTAAAAATTGAATTTCAAATGCATCAAAATTTTTTACTATATTTATTTCATCCAACGAAATATCAAAGTTTTAAAATACTTATGAAGAAAGGCATTACGTGGTTAACGAAGCAAATCAAACAACCCCTAAGATAAGGATTTTCTTTCCATATTTTGTTTTTTATTTTATTTTTATGGTTTAACTGTGTTATATATATATATATATATATATATATATATATATATATATATATATATATATATATATATATATATATATATATATGTTAAGAACGCAACATTCATAATATATAAGTATTTGTTGGGTAATACATAGATCTTTAAAGCATGATTGAGCGGCGAAGGTGAGGTAAGTGAACTGTACATAGTTTATAACAATATAAGTAAAACTATTTCTTTTAGGATTTGAATGCAAACATTTAACATTACTTGAATTCAAGCAAAAGTAATATCAGTGATGCGCGTCTGTGATTTTTAGTTAAATGAGAAAATTTCATGGGATGTTGCCGATTTTTTAAACCCCATTCAAAAACAGTCAATTTTAATTAGTCATTGTTTAATAAATACCACCATTTTTTATATTTAAAAATATATTTATTAATTAAAAAATAAAATAATGCTAAAGATAATAATGATAATATTGTATTATATAATGATTTTTATTGTATGTTAAAATATCTTGGTAGTAGATATAAATCAAATTTAATACAAGTCTCCAACACAACTAAAAATGATAAAAGATAATAAAAAATTTATGTAAAAAAAAAAATCATAAGTCCTCGCTAATAAAAGTAATCAGATAGTCTAAACTGAGAGTATCATTCCTCGCTAATGATATAAATATATATATATATATATATATATATATATATATATATATATATATATATATATATATATATGAAATTATTAACTTATACTCTTTTTCTTAAGTAGAAAATATGTTATTATAAAATTTTGTGATCTTATGCTCTAAATTATAAGCATTTTAAATAGAAGATAATTTAATACTTCAATTAATACTTTAAAATTTTCAATTTTATTTCGCACGTTTGATTTGGTCTCAGGGCTCATTATTTTTTGGAAGAATTTGAGAGCCTTAGCTTAATTATATTCCAAAAGAAGAGATCAGTACAAGGTTACAAAGTGAATTCAACAAGTGAATTCAACAAGCGATACAAAACAAAAACATATAAAGAAACAAAAGAACAGACAGAAAAGGAAAAGCGAATTACAACTCTTCCCAATAAAAAATTGGTGCAGGACCGATAAGCTTACATACAAGATAATGCACAGCACCAACAGCACCCAAAACAAAAACTTACAGCAAGTGATTAGTGTTGTATTTTAACTCTGGACTCAGACATTGATCAAAGCCAAGATAACTCCAACCCGAAAAAAAAAGCAGCCAAGGCAACGCTGCGGCACCCTCACAGCCATCCAGTTGGCGAAGAAAGAACTCCATCCAAGGTTACTGTGTTGTGCAACCCGGCTGAGCCAAAACAACCAAAAACCGATTGATAATATATAAGTCATCATTGTCCAGTATCCCGATACGAACAACCACGATAAGCAACCGTTCTACCACTTTGGCATATCAGGTGTAAATCCTATTCCTCCAACCCAAAAAAATATTCAGAACACTTGCAGGCCAAGAGTCCTTGACTTCCCATCTAGCATTTTTAAAAGCAATTCGATCCATAATTTGATGACAAGAAGAAGAGAAGAAGAATAAGTGATGATTCTTTTTATTTCTTTTCGCCATATGCGTAGACTAAAACAACAACTGATAAATAGTGAAGCCTTTTAATAATTTTGTGCATCTTGGGTTCCAAACTATTCAAAACTTGTTGTAATGTAGATTGCAGTAAAAATAAATTATCATTAGGAAGAATACTTCTGATCAGATGCATCAAGAAGGGACACTCAAAGAAGAGGTGAGAGTGAGATTCAGATTCTCTCAGACAAAAACAGCATGTAGTATGTATACTTAGCCCTCTTTTAACAAGTAAATCAGATGTCTTTAAACCCCCTAAATAAGCCAACCAGAAATAGATAGAATAAATAACGGCACAACCTGGATACCATATACCTTTATACCAATTTACCAAAGGCATATTATCAAAGAGAGCCCCTTTAAAGTCACTAGTTGTAGGGGTACGTTTTGAATCCCATGCAATCCAATCCACTCCTCCTGCAATAGTAATAGATTCAATAGTAGCAAATAGCAATGGGAATTCAACAGCAAGCTGTGTAAGCAATCTCCATCAGCCCTCCCTAATAAAAGAGCAAAGCTTAGTATCATTATAAATAGACAGGAAGTTTTGGTCATTGGAATCCAAAGATTCAATCATTGTTTTATTAACACACCAAGGATCATATAGGAGAGAAAAGTATTACATCCCCAATGTGGATATTTTGTCAAAATGGTTTGCATATAGTTTCAATTCCTTCCACATGGGGAGATTTTACAATGGAATTACTCCAAATGGATCCATATTTCGATTACACCAAATTGCAAAGAGAGAGTCCCGCTAAGAGTCTTCCACATGGTTTTGATCTTACATAAAGAATTAAGGGAGAAAGTCGAGAGGATTCCAATTCCCCCTTTTTCCTTGGGACGAGAGGTTTTGTCCCAAGATATAGTAGTTAGTTTATTAGAATCCCCATTATGATAGAAAAAATGTGAAGTGAGAGACTAAATGCTCTTTAAAACACCCTTTGGAATCATCATAGATCTAAACCAGTATGAAATCAAGTTGTTAACCGAGGATCTAAGTAATTGCAACCTTCCTCCAAGAGACAAAAATTTTCATTTCCAACCAGCAAGCCAACTTTGAAGTTTATCAAATAAGCTAGAGAAGTTTATTAGTTTAGGAGATCCCAAAGTTAGGGGAAGACCCAAATATTTGATTGGAAAAGTACCCTGAGATATATTAAGAATGCTGCATAGACTTTCCACTTCCCTAGAGCCTTTTGAAAAGCAAATGAGAGATTTATCATGATTAACCACAAGTCCAGTATATTTTTTTAAGCTCTCAAGACAAAATTTCAGAGATTCCACAGAAAGGCTATCAGCAACACCAGTCATAAGAAGGTCATCTGCAAAAAGCAAGTGAGAAATTTTGCATGTCCCAAAGAATAAGAGGTCTATATCTAAATAAATTGACCTCTCCTATTAAGCAAGAGAAAGTGTCAATGGCTAAAGTAAAAGGAAGGGTGATAAGGCGCCTTGTCTAAGTCCATGTTTTGAGGAAAAGTAACCTTTAATTTTCCCATTTAGAGTAATTGAGAAAGGGACATCTGTAATACATGCCTTCACCCAATTTATGAATCTAAGGGGAATCAAAATGAGTGAAGCCTATGCAGAAGAGCCTCCCGGTTAATAGAATCAAAAGCCTTCCTGAGGTCTAGTTTAGCAAGAAAACTACCATGAGAATGATTGTGAAACAACTCATTACATATTTCATAAGCCATTATATTATGAAATATCCCTTCCTTTAATAAATGCGATTGAGAATTAATTAAAAAAAGGAAGGACCTTCTTAAGTCTAGAAGCAAGAACCTTAGCAATGACTTTATAAAAGTGTTGCAAAGTGATATGGGATATATACAATAAATTGGAGTGCTTAACTTTAGGAATTAAGGTAATCAGAGAATGTTTCAGCCGATTCGAAATCTTAGAGTTTTGAAAAAGTGGTGTGTTGCATTTAAAATGGTTCTTCCTGTAACATCCCATGAGGCAGAGAAAATTTTGGAATTGAAACCATCAGATCCTGGGGCTTTGTTCTCACTAATACTGTTTAATGCTGCTTGAATTTCCTGGTCACTAATATCAGCTTCCAAGCTCATAGCAAGATCAATCGAGAGAGAATTCCCGATGGGGAAATCCTGCAATATAAAAGAATCATAGGAGTTGCTATTGAAAAGTGATGAATAGTACCTACTAATTTCCTCAGTGATTGAATCCTGGTCATTTAAAATTCCTTTATCTGTAAGGAGCTCCCTAATGCAGTTGGAATTTCTCCTTTCTTTGATTGAGAAATAAAGAAACTTGAGATCGTCATCAGAGGAAGTTAGCCAATGAGCCTTTGCTCGTTGCATAACCCAAGCATTTTCCATTTGTAGTAGATTAAGGTAAGAGTCTTTAATTTCCTTGGCTTCAACCATAAGATGGGTATCATTAGGGTTCCTTTCCAACTTTTCAAGTATGTCATTTTGATTCCTTTTAGCTTCGTCAATTTGGATTTGCAGGTGTGAGTAACTTCTCATAGATTCTTTGAGCGCTCTTTTAACATTAGATAATTTATTAGCAAGAACAAAGATAGGATCCCCTACAACATAATTCTTCCAAGCAACTTTAGTGACCTCCAAGAAATCAGGTGAAAGAGACCAATGATTCCTAAACATAAACCGGGTAACCCGAACACTCATGTGGTTTAAGAAGATAATGAGGGAGGAATGATCCAAAGAGAGAAGGGGTGGAACTTTGTAAAAAGAAGTAGGATATTTTTCCAACCAACCAACATTACATAAAGCCCTGTCTAATTTGGAGAAAATGGGGTTATTAACTTGCTGATTAGACCAACTGTAAAATAAACCCGTATAAGGAAGGTCCAATAATTCACAATCTTGTACACAGGTAAAAAAGGATTGGGTGTTAGAATGAGACAGAGGATTACCACCCGTCTTTTCCTTACTTGAAAGATAGCAGTTGAAATCACCCATCAGCAACCAAGGATCCGCAAGGCCAACAGCAAGTTCTCTTAGTGAATCCCAGAGAGAATTTCGAGATTGAGAATCATTTTCAGCATATATGCAGGTTAGAAAAAAGATGTGTTGCCATTATAAGAAACAAAACCATGGATGAACTGATTAGAAACTACCAGAGGCTTAAAGTCAATTCGATCAGAGCACCATTTAATCGGTCACGCCACATCAAAATTAGAACAACAGGATTCAGAAGGGAGCATCAAAATTTACAAAGAAAGGGATTAAGAGAAGATTGAGTTGATCTTAGTTTCCGTGAGGCGAATGATCCAATCTAAATTCCTTAATGAGTCTCAAACAATCCAGTTTACTGCCCTCAGCTGCAAGGCCTCTAACATTCCAGCTACCTAATTTTGGAAGGGTCATTGAGAAGAAGAAGAGGAGGGTTTTTTACCCTTTTTATGTTTACCTTTCTGATTGGAATATGTCGTAGTAGAACTTACTTTCAAGTCTTCTCCTTCATGGTATGGCTTGGTCGGAGAGTTAGGAATTTTTCCCTTAATCTGACCATTAGATTGTTCAGTCTGCTTGGGAGAGGAAGTAGAAGATCGGGTCGCAACACCCTGTCTGGGGGGGTCAGCCGAAGAAAAAGACTGACCTTCCACAATGTTTGTGTCCCCGTAGATAGATAGATCTTCCGCTTGCCCAGGAAAATTTTTTGGTTGTGGAGAAGAGTGGGAGGTTGATTAAGATCTGTAGATAGAACACTCTGTGGGATCACTGCTTCAACCTCAGTCTCCCTAAGTACAGTTTCATCCTCTAGAATCTCACCTTGCTCAGCCAAGGCTGAGAAGTTATTTGCTAGGGGTAACACAGTAGCGGCTTGACGACTTCGGCTCCTTCCCCTATTTGGGACTCGATTGGAATTTGGATGTCGAGGTAAGTCTTTACCCCGAGAACAGGTATTATCATTGTGTGTGAATGTTTTGCACTTGGAACACGCCAACGGTTTCCAATCGTACACAATTGGCTGATCAATTTTCTTCCCATTCATGTTAATAGGAATCGAGTCAGGTAGAACTGAGGATGTATTGATCTGTACACAGAGCCGAGCGAAGGTAATATGAGCTTTGGAAGCCGTAAGGTTATCTACTGCTAAAGGGACTCCAATCATGCTTCCGATTTTTGAAAACCCTTTTCGCTTCCAACAACATAATGGAAAATTTGGTAACTTGATCCATAGAGGAATCTCGGCCACCGATCCTTGGAAGGCGAAAGTCCTGTGTCCATTTTGAAAGATAAATGGTCACCATTGAGAAAACAAGGCCGTCATTCCAAACAGCATCGTAATCTTCCATACATGAAAACTTAAATAAGAAGAAGTCACCTTCGAGAGAGAGCAATTCAAGTGTCCCCTTGAATCGCCATTTCTTTCTAACCACGGCCAATAGAGAACCGTAGTAGCGCCCCTATGGGACCAACTAGAGACAAATTCCACTCTCGACCTTCCATCGGATCTTCCGAAACAATACAGAGAAACCGGTGGAATAAAGGATAAGGGGAAATCCCTACTTTTTTCATTTTGAGCAAGCAACAACTCCTTCCAGTTACATTGACGATGGGATTCTGCCAAGGAAGCACCCGCAATTGAAGTAGAAAGAGAATTAGAAGAGAGAGGTGGGAAGAAATTGCTAAGGGTACCCATGTGGATGCGGGAAAAGCACAGAGGCATGATTACTGACTCTCTAAGAGCCGGAGGTCAGAGAGAAATGGGAGGGGACTAGCAGAAAAGGAAGAGGTTGGATGTTAAGGAGTGAGTAGGGAGAGGAGGAGAAAGGCGCCGGCAGAAAGCTCAAAACCGGGAGGAGCCCTAGCCACATTCAGAAGAAAAAAAAGAAAAAGCCTCAGGGCTCATTAGAAATCAAGTCTCTTTATATAGAGTATTTTTTATTTGTTAAAATTAAATATTTTTTTGTCATGTAAATCAAGATAACTATAAACGTTATTTAGAGAGAAGACAAGTTAGACGTTGCCACTTAGCACGTACTTGCCATGCAAATATTGATCCGAAATGCTTCTCTGGGACGAAGAGACTTTTAACTTAGATAAGAGCAATATTTTTATTTAACATAGTCCTCTATCTATTCAAGTGAAGACCATTGGTTTTTCTACAATTAGTCGTAATGGACTCTTCTAAAACTGCCTAATTAGGAACCCAGGAGCTCAAGTACATAACATTTCTGAAGGACTCCTCTGCTCTCTTAGCTTGCTCGCCTTTGGTGCCCACTCCTCTGGCCCTAGCCATGAAAGAAGAAGAAGAAGATGATGATGATGATGAAGCTATTTTTCTTGTCTGTGAAAAAGAAGCAATCTCCTTTCTTGCCTTTTGGTTGAGAGACCGCATAGTATAGTTCCATCTACAAAGACCGCCTTGATCTTTTAGCTTGTCGATGCTTTCCCGCCACAATCCAAGAAGCTCGTCAAGCCATGTCTACTTCTCTGGATGGTTTGAGGCAATACAAGAATATGTTGGTGAAGAGGAGACCGAAGTACGGTAGTTGGTAATCGCCTATTTTGAGGGAAAAGATGTAGAAGATGAAACCCGCTTTCGCAAAATTTCTTAGTTTTGTTGTTGATCTACGGGAAGAAGGGATGGATTGGTGAGACAGATTTATAAAAGCGAGGAAACAAAACAATGAGTAGGATAAAGTTGTTGCTAGTTTTGAGAGTCGGTAGGTTCCTTATTACCGGGATTGTAGCCAATACCGGGTATATTGGGTCCAATTAGGACCCCACCGCTACTGGTGTTTTCCAGCTTTGGAATATTTTCCAACCCGCTTGAGAGTCTGATTGTGACTTGGCTGTTTGATTGCTTGAAAAAATAATAATAATAATAATAATAATAAAAGAATATAATATATTTAGATTTCTTTTTTAGTTATTTGAATGATGACAGTGTAAATGTTGTTGCTTGATATTTCTTAAAGGAAAAAAATGACTAGAGATTTTAATCACAGAGGAAGTAGGCAATGATAGGAGGTGACGGTGATGACGGGCAGTGACTAGTGGTAATGACGAGTAATGAATGATGATCGATGACCAATAGTGGTAGTGGGCGGTAACCGACGTCAAGTAGCTCAATTTACATCAAATAACGTATTTTGAAATCACCAAAATTGAATAACTTTCAAATTCATCAGATTTTAACTAAAGAATGAATTTGACATGCATTTCAATTTCACATTATATTTCAAATTCTTCAAACTAAGCACCATAACTCTCAAAACTTTTGCATTCATTTTTCAAGTAACCAAAATAGAATTTGGACTAGCATTTTGAAAACTCATTTTGTCTCATATGTTAAGTTTGAATTTTGATTGTGTTAGAGAGTATAATTTTGATTTTCGCCATTTCTATATATATATATATATATATATATACTATAGAAAACTGCCTAAATACAAAATCTGGTCTCGTAGCGCCACAACATTGAAATCCTTGAGCCTAGGGGCTGGTGTCGTTCTCCTCTATGCATTTCTGCAATGGTTCAAATGTTGTGATGTTACTCCTATAGCGTCGTGGCACTGACCTCTATATTTTATGCACTTGGTACCCAGGTCCTAGTCTCGCGGTACTATCCTCCCAATGTTGAGGCATTACCTTCTCTATTTCTGAAGCTCAAATTTTTACATCCTAGTGTTGAGGCGCTACACTCCAGAATTTTTTTTCTCGCACTATCCCCGCAACCCTCCAAGGAGCTCATTGGACTAGTGTGAAGGATAGGGCTAAGTCGACAATATATCTTGAATTGATTGATATAATGAGGCTCCACACACATGCACAGATATGTATATATAACTAATTTAAAAAATAAAAAAATTTGTGTAAGATATAAAATAATTTAATGATTTTGAATTCTTATATTAGATTACTCATGGCTTCATGTGCATAATAATATACATGGTTATTGCATAATATTTCTAAATAATTGAGAACTATAAATAAAATAAGAAATTTTAAAGCAATACCAAATAAATCCTATTTTTTAAGGGTGAAAAGAAAACTCTTTAGTGAATAAAATTTTTTTGCATACTCTTAAAATATGTTTAAGATTATTTTTATATTTAAAATACATTTCTAAACAAATGTATTTAAATAAAATAATTTATTTATATAAAATTAAAATCATCCTTAGATGTTCAAACAAAATTAAAAATAATTTCCATTTCTAGCTGCCACTACTACTGCTACTCAACCACTACTAATCATCATTAGTGACCAGTATCATCAATGATTGTCATTATTATCATTAATGATAATTATCATCATTGTTATCTCATTAGTACTAATGGTGGGTATCATCACTATTACTACATAACTAAATAAAGCTATTTTCAAAATATCAAATATACTTTATTTTATCATAATATAAATAAAATGAAGCGAGGAAAAAATAATAAGAAAATGTATCATATCAATTATTTCCAAAATCTCAAGATTTATTAGGATCAATTTTATTTTATATTTTCAAATTAAAACATATTATTTTAGCAATACTTAAATTAATTTTTAGATATTTTGAATATTTTTAAAACTAATGCTATTGCCCAACATGTTTTTATGTTGCATCAAAGTATGACAAAATAAAATAAAAATACAAATAGAAAACGAAACATAAAAGTAATTCCAAATATCCCCTTTGTTTGTTTCTTATCAATTTAAATTAAAATATATTTTTACTCAATTCTCCTCAATCAAATTAGTGAGTTAAAGCTTATCATAACTCATCTTCATGTGCAACATAAACTATAATTGTATATAACTATTTGAACATGAAGTTCAACATATACATCAAATATTTTGTATTGTCATAGCTAGTATTATGCAAACTTAACATCATCTACTACATATACAAAGCAATTATTTTCTAATAACATCCTTGTGCATATAAGAGTCTAACAATATGTTATGATATACATTTTTTATTACATTAAAATATAACTCAATATCTTTTCATTGAAATTAACACATTTATACATATATAATGGTGATCATAAAGCTAGTAGAAAATCAAACCCTAGTATTAAATTCTTTTTATAGAAAAGAGAATTTTCATTCATTAGCTAAATGCACATTCAAATGTATGATAGTTTTAAGAAAGTATGTCGCAATTATTTTGCACGAGGGAGTAAGGTAGGAACTTCCTTATGGCTACTTAAAGTCATGCATCCCCAGAATGCCTAGACTAATATAGCCACTATTCCTAAATACATATGGATGTATAAGCGACTATAAGAATAGAAAATCATGCAAAAGTATAATTTGATTTATTTGTGTGAATGAATTAAAGCTCTATCCCAATTCTAATGTCAAGACACATAAGAATGAAATCTAACAGGTACATCGTCATCGTTCTGCACCAGGGGAGTGAGGTAGGAACCTCCTTGGGGCTACTTAAAGTCGTGCATCCCCGGAATGTCCAGTATAATCTACCAATTAACATTCATACTTATGCAAATCAATATATGAATGTAAAAAAGAAACTTCACTTCATACACTAAGCTTATGTTCACATGTACTTCCTATGTATATATATAACTAATGTCACAACATGTATTACTATCCATTAATAAGCTTTTGAAAATATATTTGAGATTTAATAGTGATGATAGCTACACATATTTCTAATTAAGTCAACACATACAATTTGACATAAAGGAAATCATTTATTTTTAATTAATTTTTGAAGAAATGAATGCATGAATCAAGTGGCATATAACACTTTTATATGATTGGAAAGAAATAAAAAAATTCAAGCTTATAATTTCATTCAATACAACTAATTCCTAAGGACAATCACATTAAATAAGCTTATTTAAGATGAACCAAAGTTTCTTAACGTCACCTTTGCTTTATGTTTTGGTTTTGATTTATAAAATGGATGCTTAGTTTGCTGATCTTAACCCATCCCCAATTATGTAAATTAATTAGATTTAATGAGGAGTGATTATGTTGAATTTTATGGATATATTAAGTTAAGATAGGAATTAAATCAATTAATTAACCCTTACCTACATCACCGTTTGTTAATTAACAAAATAATAATGAGCTAACATGATATGCAATCACATAGAAAAGTAAATTAACAATGCTCCTAAGAAATGGAGGGGGCCTAATGCAATTAGCTCATAATTAATAATTACTTAAGCCTAAAGGATTTGTTTAATTACTTTTATGATTTCTACACATGTAGACCAATCATAATTTCATTAAGCTTCTTTAGATTATTAAACATCTAAAGTTCTACAATTAATTAATCTAATTAAAGATGATTTGAAATTAGATATTAAACCATTAATCCTTAATCATCCTTGATTAGTGAGTTAAAATTTGCTTGAGGAAAGAGACCAAGAAAGAGGCCTCAATCCCTATCCCGAAGTCCTTTGCTTAATTAATTAAATTCGGTTGCAATCCAAATTTTAATTAAGTTAATTGGTTAATTAAGTGATTAATGAATTCTTGATTAACTCTTTAAAGAAAATGATGAGGGCTTAAGAAAAAGATTAGAAGAAAGGTCCCAATCCATTTTCTTAAGTCCCTTCACTATTAACAGAGGTCATTAAGCTTACTTAATTGACTAATTTACTATTCATTTGATTAATTATTCTTAATTAAGCAAAGAGAATAATTAAGGCTTAGCCAATTGATTACCCTAATTAATCAGCTAATTAATTCTAAGAAAAATGGGGGAGGCAAAGGTCATCCCCCTAAACATCTCCGAAAAGTTTAAAATTAATCAGATGATTAATTAAAAAGTAATTAGAATAATTAAAATTTTAATTAGAAAGCAAAAATTACCATTCCAATTTAATTAATGAGAATTTTATTAGATTCTCCTCTAAAATACCTTTAAAATGAGCCCTCATTTGTATTTTTTGAATGTTTCTATAATTAGTTATGATTTTTAAAAGTTTCAGCATTAAAAATTAATTAAACAACCTTCATTAAACATAATCCCATCGGTGCCATGTGGTGCGCTTCCACATGCAACCACGGGATTGGTTCTTTAAATTGTTACATCTACATGCCTCGTTAGCTGGCGGAGGACGCGGTATTGATCCCCATCGTCCAATCTTGGATCGGACGGCGTGGATCAAACCGTGACTTCAGGGAGGAAATACCGCAGCTCTAGCATGATCTAATTAGAGTTGTCCATTCTGATCACATGGAACAGACGGCTCGTGATCCTTCGTCTACACGGGAGGTGGAAGACGGAACTCGTTCGTTGTCTCTCATGCGATTCGAGCTCACAAGAGCTCATATTGGCTCCAAATTGATCCCACACCTGCGCACGAAGGATCCAAAGGGATCTAATGGCTATGATCGACTCACATTCATGTTCACTTCACAAAAGACCAACCAAAAGTGAGCTAAGGATCAGTTTTAATGACCATACCTCACTAGAGTTAAGACCTACGATTTAAGCAATTGAGGATGCTTCGTCTAGTAGAGATGAGGCCTTGCTGAGCATAATTGATTTGGTTTGACATGGATTTCTCTATAGACCAATATCCTCCTTTTGAGCATTTGATTTTAGTCAAACTCCTATCTTCGGTGGCTTTGAAGCTAGGGAAATGGCTTCAATGGCTTTGATGACACACGAGGATGGAGTGTGCAAGTTTGATTGAAGTTTGGTTGAGAGATGAATGAGTTTGAATCAAGGGAGTCCTCCCTTATTTTAGTTAGACGTAAAATCTAGAAGGGAGAAAATGGGGGAGCTTGGGAGCTTTTGGAAAATGGGTGAGGAATTTCATTTCAATCTCTAAAGCTCATACGAAAATGAATGCTTCAATTCCCGTTTGAATTAAAGGAGTATATCCCCTCAATTGCTGAGGTGGATGGATGGGATTCAATCCCATTTTCTTGCCAGCCAACCGTCGTCAGACTACCAGACTGGTCTCCATCGAGTCCATATAGCATGACTTGAGAGGAGAAAGTCTTGGGAGGAGTCTCCAAGGCTGATATGGGCAGGTGGTGGCTAATTTCCCCCTCTCTTTGTCCATGGAGATCGGGTTGGAGTGAAGGGGATGAGGTTGGGTTTTCCTTGATCCATGGCTAATCCTATTATGCTTAGAGTGGGCTAGGAAGGCTAGGTATACTTCATTTGGCAATTGGATGGTTGCCCATGTGATGGGAGAGTGGACTTTGCCAAATGGGGGAATAATCCTATATGAACAAGTTTGTCCAATGGTTAATCCCCATAGGTGGGACCCACTTTACTTTTGGACAGACTTTGGGCTAACCTAGGGTCAATTTGGGTCGGTTTTGTCAACCACAAAAGTCCCATGGGTTGGTTTTGGGTGCTTTGGTTTCATTTGGTCAAATGAGTTCATGTGGGATCATGTTGGGTTGGGTTGAATAATTAGTTAAATTTGGTCAAACCAAGGCTTGGGTTAGGTTCAAATGATGATTTGGAGAGTTTTAGATCAAGTGGTTTCAATCAATTTGGTTTGATTTTAGATCATTTGATTCAAATAGGTCAAATGGGCTAAGTTGACCAATTTGACCAATTTCACCAAATTGGGTTGGGTTAGGTGTTGGTTCATGTTCAATTAGTTAATTGAAAATGATTGTAGGCTTTGGTTTGATTTGATTTGGGTTTAATTTGGATTTTGGCCTATTTGACCTTTTAGGTCAATTTGGACTAGGTTGGGTCAAGTTGACCAATTGGTCAAATTAGGCTTGATTATGGCTTTGGTCAAGTTCAATAAATGATTTGGAATGAACTTGAGCTATTGGTTGCAATCAATTTAGGTTAAATCATGATTTGACCCATTTTGGCTTTTTAGGCCAATTTGAGTCAACTTAGGTCAAATGGTCAATTAGACTTGGTTTAGCTCAATTGAGGGTTTGATCATGTTCAATCATTGATTATGAATTAGTTTGAATAAATGGATTCAATCAAGTTGGTATATGGTGGGTTTTGGCTAGTTTAGATTTCATTTGGGCTAAATGTTGACTTGATCAAAGGACCAAGTTAACTTGGTTTGACCCAATTTATGGTAGTTGATCACCCTAGGATGATTGTTGAATCTTGATATGAGATTTGGATGGGCTTAGTTCAATCCAATTTGGGTTGGATTATAACTTAGTTCAAAAAAGATTCTTTAGGTCACTTTGGGTCAAGTGGGCCTAAACGAGTCAATTGGTTAGGTTTTGGTTTGATTCAAGTTTAGTTGAACTCATACATGAGCCTAAGATTGAAATATAAATCCAACTACAATAATTTTGGAGTCTAATGGATTTTAGTTCATTTGAAGTTTTCAAGTCAAAAAGGCTAACTTGGGCTAAACTTGGGTTGATTTGAGTTTGATTTGATAATTGTAGTTTATATTTATATTTGACTAATTGATTGAAGGAATGATTGAGTTAAAAGAAAATCCATTAGTGTTTGCTTGATTTGAGTAGGATATAGCCAAGTTCAAGAAATTGGCTAAAATGCTTAAATTAGGTTTTGGTTTAATTTTAGATTGGTTTTGGCCATTTGAGTTTAGATTTCATTTATATTTGTGAATATAATGAAGGAACAATCGATTTATAAAAAAATTAATCAGATTTGGGATAATTTGGGTTGATGTTTGATTAAGCCTATGGAGGTAGGTCCATAGGGCTTAAGGAGGATTTTGGCTTGGTTTGGAATTTGGATTTGGATTTGGTAAATGATTGAAGGATTGAATTGATCTTTTGAGAAAATCAATTGAATCAAGACGATTTGAATTTGATTAATGCTAAGTCCATAGAATGAAATCAGAGGTCTTAGGAAGGGTTTTGAATTTAATCTTGGGGTTTTATGGAGAAATCTTGAGCTTGAATTTGATCATGGGATTGATTATAAGTCTTGAAAATTTGGTTTGGTTTGAGAAGAAAAGCATGGATTGGGTTTGGGATATAAGGTAAGCAAGTTTTTCTAAGTCCCTAAGGCATAACCTATTCCTATGGCTAACCCTCATAAGTCTCTAGGCTTAGGTTAAGTGTTCACCTAATCACTAGAAGTATCGTAAGACTAAGGAGCTCTCAGTGTCTATAAGAGTCCTAGATCTATGAAGAGGAAGTTGAGAACTCACTCCAAAAGTGAGGTCGACATAACTTCTCAGAAATTTTCTCAAGTGGAGAAAGCTATAACAACATTATTAGGTTTTGTAAACTCAGATCTATTCCGCAGACCGAATCAGGAATCAACCTATGTAGCATCCTCAGACATTAAGTTTAAGCGTTCAGCGTAGTGTCCAGGCCCGTGCGGGTGATTGATCAATTTTGAATAGTTACATATATTTGTTTATTCATTGCATAAGATATTTGCACATGCTTTGAGGCTTTTAAATTGGATTTAAGATATCTCTCGAAATACATGTGAGTATCTCATTTTAAGGAACATATATGAATTTCAAGGCACTACATATAAGCACTCTTGTTTAATAATGAATGCACTATTTCACCATCCACGTAGTTTACATGCATCCCGATGAAATGAGTTTAAATATGGGATCACCTCGTAATGCATGTGTGTGTTCAATTCATTGATTTGAAAGTTTGTGCAACCTTTGAAGCATTTGAATAAGAATAGATTCATTCTAGATATGTGTAATGAGTTTATTTTCATTCAAGCATTTGTATGTATTTTGGAACATTTGAACCAGAGTATTGACTGCTATAAGATGTGTGCAAGGGCATACTTCATGCAATTATATTCATACAAGTTTACATGTATGAAATTCACCCCAAAAAAAAAAACTTCAAGCCCTTATGATTGTATCATTCAAAGAGTCTTCACATTTTCTACAACTTACCATTTAATCTTCATTTCATTTCTCATCAATTATATTAAAGGAAATGAATCTTATCAAAAATAGCCTCATGATACTCTTTAAATTTTCATGAGAAGTTTACATACAACAATCTCTAAATCACTATCCTCGTTATCAACTTTTTGTTTAATAGTGAGCATTTATTGTTTACATTAGTAGATTCAGATTAAAGATCTTTTATTCCAAATTTTCAATATTCATAAGAATTCATCATTCATTCTGCCTTTATGAAGTCAATTTGGAATAAGCATTTCACATTTTGCTCTGTGATAAAAAGATCAATAATAGGCTCTATTTTAATAGCTGGTAGTATTCGAGGACAAGCCTTCTTGAATTGGAATAACTTAATTTAGAACTTACTACCATTTCAGAGACATACCTTGATGCTCTTGCTTAATATTGGTTTCAATGTTTCCAAAGTTTGATAGTTAATAGAAATTCCTCATTTTTTTAACTTTGTCATTTAACAAAATCCTTATTTTATGAATTTATATTAATGATTTATTTTTTTTCATTCTATGATTTGTAATTGAATGTATTTGAGCCATACAAAAATTGGTTTCATTTTATGAATAGAGGATAATTTCTTTTTAAAATTATTTTCTCCTACCCTTGAATTCTCTTTATGAGAGTTTATGGTGTTTATTTTTGAGGGACACCACGTAGATCTGAGGGTGTACTTATTGAGGTGATCGGGTATGACATCATGGAATGGTGCACTATCTCAAAAGATATAAATCACCACATCAAGGAATGGACCTAATCATCTAATAAGGACTTCTAATACATGATGGGTCTTCGAATATACCAGAGATTTTTTCCCAACTTTATATAGATGAATAAATTAGGATTTATATTAAACTGGGTTCTAAAGTTCCCTATGGGGGCAAGCCCCCATAGTTAATTACATTCTAAGGAAGGTGAATTATTTAGGAATACTCTCGTGATAGTAGGTAATTGTTGTCTCGAAAGATTTCAAAGATAGGACTATCAATAAATTGGTTATACTTGAAAAAACAATTAGGGTAGATACAAAAGGAGAGACTTATTATCGAGCCAAAGGAGATGAGTAGGGAATGCTCATAACACTAGGAAACCTAGTGAGCATTCCAATCTATCCTGTGGTTGGGATTTATATGTTTAAAATTGAGGAGAATTATATGTTCGAGTTGGAATTTTATTAGAAGGCTAGGGTTTATAATCCCATAATACAAGGTTATGAAAATTTCTAAGAGGTGATGATTTATGCTTGTAGCCTGAAAGTAACAATAACCTCAGATCCTAAATCTAGCGAGCTTTAGCAAAGGCCAAAGCACATCCTAAATCTATGTGAAGATGGGTATATGGTTTATCCCCACAAGAGAGGGTAAACCACCCGATTGCTAGACTTATAATCACCTGGAGTGGCATCCAGCTAACTCCTCATATGCTTTAAAACCATGTAAGTAAGTCAAATGATTTTGCAAGATAGTTAGGTTGTTATTATTTAGAAAGAAACTAAATTCCTTAAACCCACTTCCTAAGAGACTAGTGCATGAGTGGTATGAATAATGACTTAATCTAATGCAAACCTTTTCAATTTTTAATTGATTTTAGACTCTTCATTTTGACAAAGGCCATAGGATTTTCATATGTCTAAATGCATGTTGAACTAAGGTTATTGGCTAAATCAGAGAGAAAGAGGTGTTTTCCACCACAAAAAAGACCCTCAAAGGTCAAGTCTTCCCCTATCGTGCAAGGATGGAAACTCTCTATTAACAAGAGTGAAGCAATATGGATGCATGATATTAAGCATACAACATTCAGCTAAGGGATTATTAAATCTTTTAATTATCTTGATTTAATGTCTAGGCATTATGTGAGGTTATTAGTTATTTAGAAAGTTTAGTTATGAGTTTTAGTTGGGATAGAAAATTTATTTTTTTCTCTAAGAGCCTAATTGGATCCATGCAACAAATTAAATCACCTTATAAGTAAGAAATTAAGAAGAGACATGATGTTTCTATTGCGCATTTATAAAAAAAATATCAAATAATTTATAAATCCAACGTAAGAGAATAAAAGGCCTGTGCGGTCGGGTACTGCTATACAACCCGAAAAGAGAAAATGGGTAGGCGAGCTCTATCCTTATACAACTCGGTATATGAAATAATAATTACAATTTTACAAATGATAAATGTTATGGGGGGTCTTCATTTCTTCATCCTTCATGTCTCCATTTCTTTCCTGCTTTGATTTGATTTGGATGTGCTTGCTTCAAAAACATGACAAGCCTCCCAGGACAAAGCCTTATAGCCACTGCTTATCCTAATCCCCCATAACACTAATCTTAATTCCTAATGCAAAATTACATTAAAAATAAGAAAAGTAAATCTAACTACACATGCAAAATTAGTGTTAGCTAAACACACCATCAACCCAAGCAGTTATATGGATAATTTGGACTTAGCACCCTGCACATGGGTAACCAAGCCCACATGACTTAATCTGGATTATTCTTAGGGGTTAAGCAACCTACTAAAGATAGCATTTATATTTATTTTAAGCACCCCTTAAACACAATCTCTTGTAGAAAATATGATTAGGCTAATCACAGCCTAACATCCAGTCTACGAAGCATACATCCTAACATCTAATGTAAAATAATACATCATAAAACTAAACATGCATCACTCCATACACTGCCCTAACATAAAGTTAAAAGTGGTGACTTAATTCTAAAGTGTTTGTTTTAAGGCTTATGTGGTATACATTAACTAAGCTTTGTTGTAATTTTCTAAGTATGAAAGAATTTAATTATAAAGGATGGTTTTACTTTAAATGATTTAGTTAATTAGAGAATTTTTACTTAATATTTTCTTTTGTTCCACTTGACTTACTCTTAACAAATAAGTGTTATAGAAGATGAAAAGAGAGGATTACTCTCTTTTATCACTACCTTAAGCCACATCTAAAGCAAATTAATTAATCAAATCTCTTTAATGAATGACTTATTACACATTTTATTTAATCTTAGGTTTAGGTTCACTTTAAATAATATCATTCAATAAGAAAGGCATCTAAGATTAATTGGAATTAATTACTACCACATAATACATGTTTATTCATTTCTTTCCATCATATGTAGCATGCATATGACTAAGTCCTAAACATATCTATACATGTAATATGTGTTGGCACACTTAAATAATGAATATGAACATGTACATTTAAAGTTTATATTTTCCTTTTGATTGAATTATTTTTATCATGTTAATTTAAAGCTATATCTAGATTCTTATGCCAAAAATACATAGGAATGAAGTTAAACAGGTTCATGTCATTATGAACCAAGGGAGTGAGGTAATCAAATGACCTCATTGGGGCTACCTAAAGCCTCATATTCCTGTGATGTCCAGATTAAATATAATTTGCATTCAAACACATGTAAGTTTGCATACATGAATGTAATAAAGAGAGCTTTTGATCACATGATTAATTAAGTCTATCACTTAAATAATTGCAAATGCATGTGTTTTGGTAAAAGAAAGAGAGAGTTTTGACTCCATAATTAAGTACACACACATGTATGAGAGACATGAGCTAGTATATGACATTATTAACCAGGGAAGTGAGATAATCAAATGACCTCCATGGGGCTACTTAAAGCCTCGTATTCTTGAGGTGTCAAGACCAACTATTTACTTTTCTCAAATACATATGAATGTATACACAAATAAAAGAGAGCAAACCATGCAAAAGTTATATTTTATTTGATCGAAAATATTTATGTACGTGGAGTAAAGTCTTATTTAAATCCTAATATTGAAAGAAAAGAACTTTACTCCATACAATTAAGCTATAATTATTTGCATTACCAATGTATTTATAACTAGCATTCATATATATATATATAATCATTTTTTTATAAGATTTGTATATTTGGATTTAATAATGATAGTAGCTACACATTTATTAATTTGAATCAACACATGCAAGCTTGACATAAAGGAAATTATTTATTTTTAATTAATTTTTGAAGAAATGAATGCATGAATCAAGTGACATATAACATTTTAATATGATTGAAAAGAAATAAAGAAACACAAGCATGTAATTTCATTCAATCCAACTAATTCCTAAGGGCAATCATATCAAATAATCTTATTTAAAATAAACCAAAGTTTCTTAATGTCACTTTTGATTTTATGTTTGACTTTATTTAAGAGATGTGAGAAATATTTGCTAATCCTAATCTAATTCCCCATATGTGTGAGATAATTTAATTTGAGGGAAAATAATTAGATTAATTTTATTGATTTATTAAATTAAGCATGGATTAAATCAATTAATTAAACCATTACCTATGTTACCTTAAGGTAATTGATTAAATGATTATGAGCTAATGTAATATGCAAATAAATTGAAAAGTAAATAATAATGCTCTTATGAAATGAAAGGGGCCTAATGAAATTAGCTCATAATCATTTATTAATTAAGCTTAAGGAACTATTTTAATTACTTTCATGATTTTCTCACACATGTATGCTAATCATAATTTCATTAAACCTCTTTAGGTTCTTGAAAACCTAAAGCTCTACCCAAGGTTAGTTAATTAAGGTTCCACATGATTATGCTTCCAATTTGATTAATTAAGCAATTTGATTAAAAGATTAAGCTTTGATTAATTTAATTAAAGAAGATGAACTTAGGGAAATAGATTATGAAAGAGGCCCTAAGCTTATCCCTTGCATTCACCCATTATTAAGGAACATTTAAGCACTTAATTAATTAATCCATCACTATTCACATGATTAATTAAACATTAATTAGATTAAGAGAGCAATTAGGGGTTAATTAATCAAATCTCCTAATTTTGCAAGCAATAAATCTCAAGAAAATTAGAGAAGGCAGAGGTCATCCTCTTAAACATTCTAAAAAATTGCAAGATCAATTACTTGAGTGATTAGAGAGTAATTAAGCCAATTAGGTTTTTAATTAAACCATAATTAAGCTCTGTTTATTGTTCAAAATCAATTGAGAATATTTTTATTAAATTCTCCTATGAAATATCTTTAAAATGAGTTCTTTTTTATATTTTTGAATTTTTTTTCTACATTTAGTTATGAATTATGGACTTAAAATCTAATTAATTAACTTTAATTAAACTTAATCTCGCCAGTGCCACATGATGCACTGATGCGATGCGCTTTCCACATGGCGCCACGGGATTGGTTATTTAAGTTATCACATATGCATGTTGAGTTAGCTGGTAGTAGACGCAACATCGATCTCTGCCGTTTGATCTTGGATCGGATGGAACAGATCAAACCCATGGTGTAAAGGGGAGTGAACAGATGAATTTAACATGATCTGGTCAGAGCCTTCCAATCCAATCATATGGAATGGATGTCCCGTGATCCTCCTTTTAGCAAGCAATGAATGACGGAGCCCATCTGCCATTAATCACTCAATCCAAGCTCACCTGAGCTCGGATCCACTCCAAACTAAACCCACATCTTTGCGTGAAGGATCCATAAGGATCCAATGGCTAGGATGAGCTTAAATGCAAATTTCCTTCATAAAGGACCAACCAAAATTTTCTCTATCTACAATTTTGAGAAATTATCTCACTGGAGCTCAAGACCGATGGTTGGATCAATGGAGGTAGCTTCTTCTAATAGAGGCGAGACCCTGTTGAGAACCAATTGAGCCGATTCCCCTTGGTTCTCTTGGTGGATCAATTTCTATTGCTTTGGAGCTCAATCGGGATCAAACTCCTTGCTCCGATGGGCTTATAACTTGGGGGAAGCTTCGGGTAGCCTCGATGAGATATGGAGATGGGGTATGAATGAGTAATTAAACTTTGGTGGTGAGTTGAGGGAGCTTGGATCGAAGGTGGACTCCCTTATTTTGGTTCCACACAAGAAGAGGGAATGCCAAAGATGGGATGCTTGGGATCGCTCTAGAACTCACAAGGAAGCTCAAAATTATGTTTGGAAGCTTGCACAAGTGAATTGATTCCAATCTCATTCGAATTGAGGGGGGGTATACCCATTAATTGGCTGAGTTGGATGGATGAGATGGATTCCCATTTTTTGGTCAACCAGCCACTATCAAAGTGGCAGAGGGGTCTCAATTGGGTCCACGTGGCTCGATTGGGTTAGAGGAACTCATGGGAGGTGGCTCAAGGTTTGATGTGGGGGAGATCTCCTTGGCTTGATCCCTTGGGTGCTCGGCTTGTATGGGAGGTGAGTTGGCTCACCTCCCTTTGTTCCATGGCTTGTCCTGCTCCTTCTAGGGTGGGCTAGAAGGCTTAAGGATCCCTCACTTGGAAGTTGGATGGCTGGTAAGGTGAAAGGAGGGTGGACTTTGCCATATTTGGAAAAATCCCACATGGGGGAGAAGATCCATGGAGGATTTGTATTTAGCTTGGTTCCAAATGGGTTTGGTTGATTTTAGGCTAACCTAGGTTGAGTTTGGGTCCAATTTGATCAGCCACCAAAGTCTCATGGGTTGGTTTTATGGGTTTTAGCTTCATTTGGTCAAATGGGTTTACATGGGTTCATGTTGGGTTGGGTTGACCAATTGGTCAAATTGAGTCAAACAAAGACTGGGTTAGGTTCAAATGATGATTTAAAGAGTTTTATTTTAAGTGGTTTCAATCAATTTGGCCTAGGTTTGATTTTGGCTCACTTAGATTCATATAGGTCAAATGGGCTAAGTTGACCAATTTGACCAATTTGACCAAATTGGGTTGAGTTAGGTGTTGGTTCATGTTCAATTAGTCAATTGAAAATGATTGTAGACTTTGGTTTGAATCAATTTGGATTTAATTTGAATTTTAGCCAATTTAATTTAGGTAAATTTGTGTTAGGTTGGGTCAAGTTGACCAATTGGTAAAATTGGGCTTAATTATGACTTTGGTCAAGTTCAATAGTCAATTTGGAATAAACTTGAGCCATTGGTTGCAATCAATTTGAGTTAGATTATGATTTAAAACATTTTGGCCTTTTAGGCTAATTTGGGTCAACTTTGGTCAAATGGCCAATTAGATTTGGTTTGGCTCAATTGAGGGTCAAGTCATGTTCAATCATTGATCATGAGTTAGTTTGAATCAATAGTTTCAATGAATTTGGTGTATGGTGGCTTTTGGCTAGTTTAGATTTCATTTGGGCTAAAGGTTGACTTGGTCAAAGGACTAATTGACTTAGTTTGACCCAATTCAAGGTGGTTGATCATCCTAAGGTAATTGTTGATCATGATATGAGGCTTGGATGGGCTTGGTTAAATCCAATTTGGGTTAAATTATAACTTGGCTCAAAAAGATCTTTTAGGCCACTTTGGCTTAAGTGGATCTAAATGGATCAATTGGTTTATTTTTGGCTTGATTCAAATTTAGTTGAACTTATATATGAGCCTAGGATTGAAAAATAAATTTAACTGCAATTAATTTGGAGTTTAATGGATTTTGGCTCATTTGATGTTTTCAAGCTAAAAGGGCTAACTTGGGCTTGACTTGGGTTGACTTGAGTTTGGTTTGATAATTGTAAGTTTTATTTATATTTGGATAAATTATTGAAGGAATGATTGATTCAAGAGAGAATCCATTGGTTTTGGCTTAATTTAGATAGGATTTAGCCAAGTCCAAGGAAATGGCTTAAAAGGCTTGATTGGATTTTGGTTTGATTTTGGACTTGGTTTTGGTCATGTGAATTTATATTTCATTTATATTTGAAAATATAAATTAAGATATAAATGATTCATGAGGAAATCACTTGCGTTTGGATTGATTTGGAAGCAAATTTAACCAAGCTTAAGAATGTAGGTCAAAAGGGCTAAGGAGGAAACAAATTTAGTTTGACTTATTTTTGGTCATTGGAGGGCGGGTTTCATTTATATTTATGAATTTAAATGAAGGAGTAATTGGTGTATAAAGAAACCAATTAATTTTGGATTGATTTATATGATATTTGGCTATGTTTATGACAATGAGTTCATATGGCTTAAGAAGGGTTTTGATTGGATTTGGATTTAGTTTGATTTAGTTTTGGCTATTTGAGTTTATATCTCATTTATATTTATGAATGTAAATGGAGATATAATTGATTCATGAAGAGATAAATCAAATTTGGGTTGAGTTGGGTGGAGATTTGGCAAAGTTTATGGAATTCAACCACAAGGCTTTAAGGGGGATTTTGATTTTAGATTTGATTATGAGTTCTAATCATTTGGATTTGGATTTGGTAAATGATTGAGGGATTGAATTGATCTTGGAAAAAGTCAATTGAATTTGGAGAATTTGGCTAAGGCTAAGTACATAAGATGAAATCAAAGGGCTTAGAAGGAATTTTAATTTTGGGTTTGATTACAGGTTTCAATCATTTGGTTTGGAATTTAGATTTAGATTTGGTAAATGATTGAGGGATTGAATTGATCTTGGAGAAAGTCAATTGAATTTGAATTCATTTGAATTTTGCTAAGGCAAAGTCCACTGTTGACCTCATTTTTAGAATGAGCTCTCAACCCCTCCATCTTAAACATAGGACTTCTCTTAGACTCTAACAGTTCTTTAGTCTTAAGACACATCTAGTGATTAGGTGGACACTCAACCTAGCCCTAGAGGCTTAGAAAAGTTAGCCATAGGAATAGGTCATGCCTTAGGGGTGTTAGGAAAATTTTCCTACCCTTAGCTTGAACCATTCCTCACCTTCCTTCCTTCAAGTCAAACCCCAAATCAATCTTATTTGATTTTCTCCAAACTCAAATCAACTCCATGTGATTGAAATCCATGATTGAAATTCATGATCGAACCCCATGAATGAAATTTCTAAGTCCAAATCTCTCCTAAGTCCTTAATCTTCTTTTAAGGACTTAGCCAAAATCATGATCAAACTAATTCAAACTCATGAGATTTTCTCATAATTCATTTATATTCTCATTTATATTCACATATATAAATGAAATATAAATTCAAACTAATCAAACTAAACTCAAAATTCAAAATCAATTCATAAACTTTTTCCTAAGTCCTTTAAGTTTTCCTTCATGGACTTAGCCAAAATGATGATCAAATCAATTCAAATTCATAGGATTTTCTCATAACACATTTATATTCTCACTTATATTCACATATATAAATGAAATATAAATACAAATCAATCAAATCAAATCCAAAAATTAAATTCCAAATGTAGAATCCTTTTAAGTCCTTAATTTCCCTCTTAAGGACTTAGCCTAAATCATGATCAAATCAATTCAAATTCATGGGATTTTCTTATAACTCATTTATATTCATTTATATTCACATATACAAATGAAATATAAATACAAATCAAACAAATCAAATCCAAAAACTAAATTACAAATTTAAAATCCTTCTTAAGTCCTTAATTTCCCTCTTAAGGACTTAGCCTAAATCACGATCAAATCAATTCAAATTCATGGGATTTTCTCATAATTCATTTATATTCTCATTTATATTTACATATATAAATAAAATATAAATACAAATAAATCAAAATAAATCCAAAAATTAAATTCCAAATTAAAAAATCTTTTTAAGTCCTTAATTTCCCTCTTGAGGACTTAGCTTAAATCATGATCAAATCAATTCAAATTCATGGAATTTTCTCATAATTAATTTATATTCTCATTTATATTCACACATATAAATGAAATATAAATAGAAACCAATCAAACCAAATTCAAAAATTCAAGCTTCAAACTCCAGAAATTTCCTAAGTCCTTTAAATTCCCTTTTAATGGACTTAGCCTAGATCATGATCAAATCATTCCAAATTCATGAAATTTTCTCATGACTTATTTATATTATCATTTATATTCACATATATAAATGAAATATAAATTCAAACAATCAAAACCAATTCCAAAAATCAAACTCAAATCCACTCAAAATCCAACCTAAGCCTTTCAAGTCAAAACCTTGAACTTAGCCAAATCAATTTAAAATCAAGCCAAACTCTTGATTTTTCTTCATAATTCAATCAACCTACAATCATGAATCTAAATATAAATACAAACTTCAATCACTTAACCAAATCTCAATTCAAAAATCAAACCTCAAATCCGCTCAAATTCTTCCTTTGAATATGAAATTATCAAATGGATCAAAATCCATTTGACTTCAAACCACTTTCAAAGGGATTTACATTTATCATTAGTCCATATACAAGTTCAATCAAACTCAAATCAAGCTTTGACCAAGCCATTTGACCCACTTAAGGTTATTTGACCCAAAGTAACCTAAAGTATCCTATAAGCTAAATTCTAATCCCAACCAAATTGGATTAAATCAAACTCACCTATGCATATCATCATGATCAACAATCATCATGGGATGATCAATCAACCAAATTGGGACAAACCAAGTCAAACCTAAGGGTTGACCAAGTCAACACTTAGTCAAAATGAAACCTAACATAGCCAAAATCCACCATAGGCCAAATTGATTGAAACCAATGATCTAAGTTCATTCATGACCTATGTTTGAACTTGACCAAGTCAACATTTGAGCCAAAGCTAGCCCAATTGGCCACTTGACCCAAGTTGACCCAACTTGACCTAAAAAGTCAAAATGTGTCAAAACTTGATCTATGCCAAATTGATTTAAACCAATGGGTCAAGTTAATTCCAAATCACTTGTTGAACTTGACCAAAACCTCAATTGGGCAACTAGACCTAACCTAGCCCAATTGACCTTGAACCCAACTTGACCTAAAGGGGTCATGTTGAGCCAAATTCAAACTTAACTAAAATTGATTGAACAAAGATACCAATCCACTTCATATGACTAACCAAACCCAAAACTACCCATGACCTAGCTAAAATAGGTCAAATTGGTCAAATAGGTCAACTTGACCCATTTGACCTAAATGAAGTCATATGAGCCAAACTCAAAACTAAACTAAATTGAATCAAACCAAAGCCACCAAAACATTTCAAATGGTCATATGAACTTGACCCAACCCTCAGTTTGACCCAATTTGACCAATTGGTCAACTTCACCCAAGTTGACCCATTTTGACCTAAATGGGTCAATATGAGCCAAACCCATTTTCTCAACATACCCAATATATTCAATTCAAAAAGTTATCTAAATGACCATTCTACCCCTAGGCCATAGAACAAATTTTGGTCAAATCCATGGGGAATTTGGTCAAGCTCTCTTCATATCTACTTGATACCTTCCTAATAGGCCAAGTGAACTCTATGGAGGGTGATGCACCCAACCCAATGGGTTTGGATCAGCTCAAATTGACCCAAGGTTAAAACCGACCGCATAGCTCAAATGGGCCATGTGTGAAACTCCCTCCACTCAATTTGAAGCACATGGGAGGTTACCAATCCACTCATTGGCTCAAACCGACCACATGCCAACATCTAATAGCTCAAACAGACCTTTCCATATTGGAAATTGGATCAAAATGGCAAAGGTAGCTTCAACCATCTAATTAACATAGGGGGAGATATACTCCCCCTAATTCAATTCAATTCACATATGCTCACTGTCGATTGAGTAAGGGAGAGTGTTAGGAGCCATCAGAGAGTGATCTCAAGCCTCATAGAGCTCTGACCATTTTCCCATTCTTGGATTTTGAATAGTGAAAATAGGGGAGGAAAATTGAAATTCAAACTTCCTCTTCACTCAAAACCAGTGCAATTCTCTTCATAGATTCCATCAGGGGGCTAAGTCGAGTGCACCCAAGCCTTCACACGAGCTCTAAAGGCAAGAGGAGAGCTAGTTTGATCAAGGCTGCATGCAAGAGCAAGATGAGTTGGTCCATAGAGCAAACTACCCAACCTTAAAAGGTAATTCTTTCACCATAGCTTCATCTCAACCAGACGAAGCTCCTCCAAGGAATCGAGTGCCGGTGATCACCTCTGGTGAGGTATGGGATTTTTCGATCACTAGACTTAAGGGGTGTTGGTCCTTTATGAAAGAAAGTTTCATGGCATGTAAATTCAATCGTAAGATAGGATTGCTATTAGTTTATGATGGTGTGTGCAAAATTTTATCATAATCCAAGCTCAATCGACCTCAAATCAAGGCTTAGATCATGGACAGTTCCTATGATTCACAAGATTTGGCAGTGATAGATCTCTAGCTGTCCATCCGCACGTTTTGGATGGATGACTGATTTTAAACACACATTTTATATCAGATTTATCCTTCTAAAACTATGGGGTTATTCTTGGATGTTCGATCCTTGATCGAATGACAAATGTGAAACCGCATCCTGCCGCCACCACACGTGCGGTGATGGGACGTTTAAGTGACGACTCACCGCGCGATGCGTGGAAAGTGCACTGACCGTCGTCGTCGTGTGTCATGCTATGGGTTAAGGGGTTTAATTAGGTTTTAAGTAATTCTAATTAATCCTCTAAGCTTTAAAAAATCATATCTCCCTAAATAAAAAAAAATATGAGGTAAATTTTCATTGAAAGATAATTCAATCTAAAATATTCTAAAATTGGTTTTAATGGATTTTAAACTTTATATTTCTTTGATTTTGCCTTTTAATGGAAATATTAATTTGTTCTTATTAATCTGATTAATCTCAAACTTCTTGGGTATTTTGGTGGATGACTTACGCCTCCCCTAATTTTTTTTGGGATTTATTAAAGGCTTAATTGGGGGAATTGAAAATGCATTTTCTAATTACCCTCTTTATGTAATTAAGGATAATTAAGAGTTTGATTAGTGTTTTAATCCCTTATTAAAGTTTATTAAGGTTTGATCAAGTGAACGGAAGGTTTAGGGAATAATTTTGAAAAATTCCCCTAAGCAATTCCCTAAACTCACTTTTCTATTTTTAATCCTCTCTTAATTAAGGGCTAATTCATTAATTACCCTCTTAATTAATTTCTTAAAATTTCTTAAACTTTCAGAACTTAATTAATCTACTTTGGATAGATGCTTAGGTGTTCAAGAGCCTAAGTTCAATTATGGAAATCAAATCTCAACTCATATGTGTGAGGGGTGTTTTGAAATTACTTAAGTTAAACCCCTTGGCTTAATTAACCATTAATCATGAGACAAATTGCATTAGGCCCTTTCTTCCTCAGTGCATTACAAATTTAAATTCCTTGTAAGGTTTTATGTCATCTTATTGGCTCATAATTACTTGGTTAACTATGCTAAGGTGGTGTAGGTAAGGGTTAATTAACATGCTTAATTCATACCTTAACATCAAAATCTAAAATAAATCTAATCATCTAAAAATTAAAAAAAAATGTCAAACACATGTGGGAATGGGTTAGGAATAGGAAACTCAACTCACATTTTTAAAATTAAATCAAATTCTTAATAAAAAAATCATACTAAATAAACTTTGATATACTTTAAGCTTTCTTATTTGATAATATTATCTTTAGGATTTAATTAAACTGAATGTGTTTACATGGTTTCATTGCTTTAGTTCTTTCCCTAACATGTTAAATATGTGTGTCATGTGGTTTCATGCATCCATACTTTTCAAAATTCAAGTTTAAAATGAAAATATTTACTTTATGTCAAATTTGCATGTGTTGGCTAAAGTAAGAATATGAGTGGCTATTATCACTATTAAATTCAAATTATTTTCAGAACATATGAATCAATTATCAAAACTGAAAGTGTGTTACTTATATTTTAATTATAAGCTGGCATGTGAGTAAGATATAAGGATGTGCTTAGTATATGTTTTCCTTCTCCTCTCTTTTAGTATAGTTTTGAATAGGATTTGGTAAGATGTATGGTTCATTAGAAAAGACCCTAACACTTGCCTAATTCTATATTCTATTCATCCCTATACTTTCACTTAAGAAGGATACCTATGCTTGCTCATATAAATTGCATAAACAAAATGAATCAGTTAATACAAATTTTTGCATTCTTTCTTTTCCATTCATTTCTTTTGTACACATGTTTGTATTTAAGGAAAGTGGTATATTAGTTTGGACAACTCCAAGATTACGAAGCTTTAAGTAGCCCTAAGTTGGTCTTGTACCTTACACCTCTGGTTAATAATGATGTTGTACTCATTTATATCTTTCTTACTTTCATGTGTGCATGTGAAAATTGGATAAGAAATCTCTTTTCTACTTAATGAAAATCATGCATCATAAACTTTCAAATTTCTTTAAGTGAATCTCTTAGCATGCATCATAAAGTATGTTAAAAATTCTCATTTTTGTGTATAGATATGCTTTGGAATCATTCATATGCATGCTATATACATGATGGGAAAGAAATGAAGTGATGTATGTTTTCTGAATTTGGTTCATTTTATTTAATCTTAAAATGTCTTTCTTATTAAATGTGTTTGTTTAGAGTTCATCTAAATTTAGGATTAATTAAAACATTTAATCAAAATATTTACTAAAGAAAACTAAAAACATTAATCCACTTTAAGAATTACTTAAGTTAGAGAAGGAATGAGAAATTCCCTTCTGTTTCCCTCTCTTTATAACTTAGTAATTAATTGTAGGATTCACTTGAAACTAATAAAAACATGAAATAAAATCAACCCAAAATAATTAAACCACTTAAATGAAATCCTCCTCTAAGTTGAACATGTTTCACACTTAGAAAATTCTAACTTAAAGCCATAGCTAAGCATACCATACAAACCTCCAAAGAGCAGACATTAGGCTAGGTCACCACTTATAGCTTTAGGTTAGGGCGGTGCATGGTTTGATATTTACTTTTATTTTATGATATATGCTTTAGACTGGATGTTAGGATGCATGTGCATAGAATGAATGGTAGGGTGATCTTAGTCTTACCATTATTTTCTGCAGGGGATTGTGCTTAAGGGGCGTTATAATAAGTATAAATATAAATGCTTTAGCTATGTAGGTGCTTACACCCCTAAGCATAATCTAATAGGCCAGGTGGACTTAGTCACCCATGTGGGGTGATAAGTTCAATATACATGCTTGGGATTTGGTGTTTTGTTTAGCTAACCTTTATTTTGTAGGTGTTAGCTAGATTTACTTTTTCTTTTCATATTAATTTTGTAATTAGGATTTTAGAATGATTTTTATGGGGATTAGGATGAACATTGGTCATAAAATTCTATCTTATGCACCATGTGAAGCCTTTGGAGCATCTACTTTCCAACCATCCTAAAGAAGGAACCAAAGAAGAAAGAAGAAATGAAGAAGAAAGAAGAAAAGAAGAATGAAGAAATGAAGCTTGAAGACCCCCATAATAATGAATTTCTTGCTTAATTGTATTTAATTCATTTATAATCTAGGTTGTATAAGGGTAGAGCTCGATTACCCAATTTTTTTCAGTTTTGTGCGGTGATACTCGACCACAATGACCTCTTATTCTTTTGTAATTAGCTTTACAAATTAATTGTTGATTTGTTTAGCTTGTGCATTAAGTGACATTCTTTTCTTAGTTTCTTCCTTGCTTTATGTATGGTCTGGATGTGAATTAGGCTCTTAGATAAAAATAAATCTTTTATCACATATAACAACTCAAAACTAAAAATAAAGAACTCATAACATCACCTAAAGCTTAGGTTTAAAATCAAGATAAAAGAATTAGCAACTCCTAAGTTAGATGAGTACTTCCTTTATAACATCATGCAGAAATGCATATTATTTTCATTCTTGATTGGAGGGCTTCCACCTTTGCAAGAGAAACTTGGCTTGACCTTTGAGAGCCATGGTGGAAACACACCTCCTCCCATCTCACTGATTTTTGGCCAATAACTTTATTTCTCATGCATTATTCATATGAATCATATTAGCCCGAGTCAAAATAATTATCCAAAAATGAAAATAAAATGAAATCTAAATTGCATTAGATTTAGGTCATTTGAAGCACATCCTTACATGATCTAGTCTCTTTAGGGAGTGAGTTTAAGGACTTAGTCTTTCTAAATAAATAACTGCCTAGTTATCTTGTATAGAGCATAAGATTTGCCTACATGAATTTAAAATCATAGGAGGAATTAGTTGGTGGCCACCCCCAGGCGGTTGTAAGTCCAAGCAGTCGGGTTATTTGTCCTCTCTTATAGACAAACCAAATACCCATTTTTGCCTTAGATTTAGGTTGTGCTTTTGGCCCTCGCCAAAGCTCCCTAGATTTAGGTTCTCAGGTTGCTTCTCCCCTTCGTGGGCCATAAGTTTAAATTCTCATCTCTTATGCATTTACTTAATCTTGTGTTATGGAATCATAAGTTCTAAATTTTTAATGAAAAATTCAACTAAAACAAACTAAATTAATTTCAAAAATGTAAAGCCCAATCATAGAATAATTTGAGATACTCATTAGGTTTTCTAGCATCGCGGGAATCTCCTACTCATCTTCCTTTTGGCTTCGATAATAACTCCCTCTTTTGATCAATCCCATTTTATTTTCAAAAAATGAACTAATCGATTGATAGTCCTTTCCTATTGAAATCTTTGAAGACAACAATCATTTACTTTAATTGAGAGTATTCTTAAGGGATGTCATCCCTTAGGATGAAATTAACTATGGGAGCTTGCCCCTGTAGGGAACTTAACAAACCCAATTTAAAATAAATCTTATGTTACTTTTTCATGTAAAGTAGGGGAAGAATCTCTGGTACATATGTAGACCCATTGTCCTTAGGAGTCCTTATTGAGGTGATTAGGTCCACTTAAGGGCAATGACTTCTATCTCTCGAGATATTACACTATTCCTTGATGACATACCCGATCACTTGAATAATCACATCTGCAGATTTGCGTGGCATCCCAAAAAAGATGAATTTTTGTATTCTTGCTTTTCACCCACAGATGAAGGTGACCATATAGAAATTTTTCACCACATCCATAAAATGAATTCAAAGGGCTTTGGAATAATTTTGATTTTAGATTTAATTATGGGTTTCAATCATTTGATTTGGAATTTGGATTTAGATTTGGTATTTGAGTTGAATTTAAGTTTTGGTTTGAGAAGGTAAGCATAGGTTGGGTTTAGGCCATAGGATGGGCAAGTCTCCTTAAATCCTTATGGCATAATCTAACTCCTATGGCTAACCCTTCTAAGTCTCTAAGCTTAGGTTAAGTATTCGCCTAATCCTTAGAAGTGTTTGTGGTGTTTATTTTTTGTTTAGGTGTGTTGTGTATTGGGGACACCACGCAGATCCAATGATATACTTATTAGGGTGATCGGGTACTACATTAAAAAATAGTGTATTATCTTGAGAGATAGAAGTCACTACCCTATAATGGACCTGATCACCTAATAAGGACTCCTAAGGCATGATGGGTCTTCGAATATATCAAAGATTTTCCCCCAACTTTACATGAAAAAGTTAAGCAGGGTTTATTTAAACTGGGTCTATTAACTTTCCTATGGAAGCAAGCCTCCATAGTTAATTACATCTTAAGGGAAGTGAATCCCTTAAGAATACTCTCGATTAAAGTAGGTGATTGTCATCTCCAAAGAATTCAAAGATAGGACTATCAAATGATTGGCTTTATTTTAGAAAATCAAGTGGGAGAGATCAAAAGGGGAGAGTTATTATCGAAACCAAAGGAGATGAGTAGGGAGTGCTCATGATACTAGGAAACCTAGTGAGCACTCTAATTTATCCTATGGTTGGGCTTTATCTGTTTGAATTTGAGAAGATTTATTTGTTTGAGTTGAATTTTTATTAGAAATCTAGGACTTATAATTCTACAAAATAAGATTGTGAGGCGAGGATTTATACTTATAGCCCACAAAGGGAAATAACAACCTTAGATTTTAAATTTAGGGAGCTTTGGCAAGGGCCAAACACAACCTAAATCTAAGGTGAAAGTGGGTATATAGTTTACCTCCACAAGAGAGAGTAAACCACAGGACTGTTGGACTTATTACTGCCTAGAGTGGCAGCCAGATAACTCATGTGCTTTAAATCCATGTAGATAAGTCATATGCTTTGCAAGATGGTTAGGATGTTATTTATTAATTTAGAAGAGAAACTAAGTCCTTAAATTCACTCCCTAAGAGACTAGATCATGAAGGGCATGAATAATGACTTAAATCTAATACAAATTTTATCAAGTTTTATTTAATTTTTGGACTTATTATTTTGACACGGGCTATAGGATTTTGTATGCCTAAATGCATGAGAAATTGATTATGGGCCAAATCATAAGAGAAAGAGGTGTCTTTCCATTAAAGGCTCTTATAGGTTAAACCTTTATTCTCTAGCACAGTTGGAAGCCCTCTCTTAGCAAGAATGGAAGAATATGAGTGCATGATATTCAACATACAATTATCCAACTAAGGGGTTGCTAAATATTTTATTATATTTATTTAATGCTGAGGCCTTTTTTATGTGAGGTTATAAGTTATTTTAAAATTTTAGTTATGAGTTGTTAGTGGGATAGAAAATTTATTTTCATCCTCAGAGCCTAATCACATCCAGGCCACACAATAATCACCAATCATAAAGATACTATGAAAATGCATGCTATTTATAATGTACAAGCTAAACAAAATATCAAACAACTTTATAAAGCTATCGCAAAAGAATAAGAGCCCGATGCGGTTGGGTACTATCGTATAACCTAAAAAGAAATATGGTAACCGAGCTTTACCCTTATACATCTCGGTATAATAAAAGAATAATTATAATTATGAAATGATAAGTATTATAGGAGTCTTCATTCTTCATCCTCCATTCTTCACTCTTTATCTTTCATTCCATCATTTTTGATTTGCTCCATTTTTTTCTTTCTTTTTGGCTTTATTAGGATGTTGTTTGCTCCAAAGCATCACATGGTGTATAAGACTTAATCTTATAACCAATGTTCATCCTAATCCCCCATAACACTTATCCTAATCCTAATATAGAAATTACATTAAAAGAGAAGGAAAGTAAATCTAGCTATACATGCAAAACAAGTGTTAGCTAAACACTTCATACAACCCAAGTAGTTATATGAATAATTTAGACTTAGCACCCCACACATGGGTAACCAAGTCCACATATCCTAACTTGGGCTATGCTTAGGGGCTAAGAAACCTGCACATCAAAAAGAATTTATATTTTTATTACAACGGCCCCTTAAGCATGACCTGATGTATAAAACATGATTAGGCTAATATCGACCTGACATTCAGACTACGCACATACACCTTAACATCTAGTCTAAAATAATACATCATAAAACTAAACATTCATCAAACCATGCACCGCCTTAACATAAAGCTAGAAATAATGATTTAGTCTAATATGCATGTGTTAAAGCTTGTGTGGCATGTCCTAACTAGGCTTTAGAGTTATGATTTGCTAAGTGTTAGAGATTTAATTTATAAAGGGTTGATTTCTCTTTAAGTGGTCTAGTTGATTTGAAGATTTTACTTAATATTTTCTTTTATTTCATATAACTTACACTTAGCAACTAAGTGTTGTAAAGAGAAGAAAAAGGGGGAAGCTCTCTTTCATCCCTTCCTTAAGTCATTTCTAAGGTAAGTTAATTAATGAATTTCGTGTAGTAAATGGTTTATAATGTATTTTAATTAACCCTAAGTTTCATTCTAAATAACCCTATTCAATGAGAAATGCATCTTAAAGTTAATTGAAATGGATTACTATCACATAACACACATTCATTCATTTCTTTCCATCATGTATATCATGCATATGAATACTCTTAAGCATATCTATACATGCAATGTAAATCTTAGCACACTTTGATGATGAATGCAAAGAGATGTATTTTTAAATTTAAATATTTCATTTGTTGATTGAATTATGAATGCATGCCTTTACTATATAGAAAAGAGGGATTTTTCATCCATTAGCTAAATGGACATTTCACATGTGTAAAAGTTTTAAGTGAGTACGACACCATTATTTTCTACACAAGGGGTGTAAGGTATAAGACCTACTTAAGGCTACTTAAAGCCTCACAGCTCTGGGATGTCCAGACTAATATCCACTTTTCTTAGATACATGTAAATGTATGAATAACTATAAGAATAGAAAAATCCATGCAAAAGGTTGTACTTGATTTATTTAATTTGTGATTATTTATTCATTGGCCACATCATATATGCATATATAAAAGAGTTTTAAGTGAGTACGACGCCATTGTTTTCTACACCAGGGGCATAAGGTACAAGACTTATTTATGGCTACTTAAAGCCTCGCAGTCCCGAGATGTCCAGACTAATATACCACTTTTCTCAAATACATATGAATGTACAAAAATAGCAAATTGGATTAGGAATCATGCAAATAATTATGTTTGATTTGATTGTACAATTACATGTGCAATATGAAATTCTTCCTAAGTCTTAACATGGAATGCATAAGAGTAGATTTAGGCAAGTGTTGTGTCTTTTCAAATGAACTATACACTTGCAAATCCTATGTGAATCCATGTTAAGAGAAGGAAAGAGAACTTCATATTACACATCTTATACAATCATCACATGCAAGCTTATAGATATTTGTAAGTAACATTACTTCATTTATAATAATTAGTTTATAGGCTTTGAAAATAGCTTTTGATTTAATAATGATAATAGCCACTCATATTTTTAATTTTAGTCAACACATGCAATTTAACATAAAAGAAAATATTTTATTTAATTAATTTTAAAAAGAATGAAAGCATGATTTTATATGGAAAGAAATATTTAGCATGATTGAAAAGAAATGAATGAATGTAAGCATATGATTTCATTCACCCCAATTAATTCCTAAGGAAAATCATATTAAATAAGGCTATTTAAAATGAACCAAAATTCTTTAAAGAAATTTTTAACTTTGAGTTTGATTTGATTTAGGAAATATGAGAGAGGTTTGTTAATCCTAGCCCAATTCCTCATGTGTGAATTAATTTAGTTTAATAAAAAAATATCTAAGTTAATTTTATATTTTAATTAGGTTAGGGTAATGAATTAAATGAATTAATTAGCCCTTACCTATATCACCTTAAATTAATTAACTAATTAATAATAAGCCAATATGATATGCAACCACATGAAAAGTAAATTTACAATGATCCTAAGAAATGAAAGGGGCCTAATGCAATTAACTTAATTACCTTTATGATTTTCTCACACATGCGAGCCAACCATAATTTTGTTATCTCTCACCTTGGATTAATGAACACCCAAGGAGCTACCCAAGATCAATTAAAGGTTTCTTAGGTGTGGATGAATTGATCCTTTAGTTCTAATTTCATTAAGCCTTTAATCAATTGATTAAACATATTGCTTATGTTTTAATTTGAATGATGAAATTAACTTAAGGAAAATGATCAAGGGCAAGGCCACAATCCTAATCCCTAAATCATTTAAATATACAATTAGATTTTGATTTTCTTATTTTGAAGATTTTTCACTTAATTAATAAATTAAACATTCCATTAACCATTAAATAATTTAATTTTTAAAGATAAAGAAGACTTAGGAAATGAATTAGGAAAAATATCTCCAATCACATTCTCTAAGTTATCTTACTATTCAACATGGATAATTATGTTTAAATGATTAATCAAGTTATTATTCATTCATTAATTATGATTAATTAGATTAAGAGAGCAATTAAGGCTTAATTAAATGATTTTTCTAATTAAGAAATCAATAAAATCCCAAAAATATAGGAGAGGCATAGGTCATCCCCCTAAACAATAAAAAAAATTTGAGATTAATTGAGTGTTTAATTAAGGTGTAACTAAGCTAATTAGTTTTTTGATAAAACCTGAATTAAGCTAAAATCACTATTCAAAATCAACTAATAATAATTTTTCTAGATTATACTCTAAAATATCTTTAAAATGAGCCTAAGTTTATTTTTTTTTATTTTTCTATAATTAGTTATGATTCTAGAAAGATTCAGGATTAATAAATAATTAATTAATCCTAATTAAAGCATTAATCTCATCTGGCCACGTGGCTGCTGACGCGGTGCACTTTTCATGTGGTGTGATAGGATTGGCTATTTATGTAGTCACATCTGCACGTTTACTCAGCCGCCAGCAGACGCGCTTTCTCTGTGGACCGTCCGATCAAAGATCGAATGACCATGATTCGATTCGGGTTTAGGAAAGGAATTGAGGGCTCTACTGCGGGATTTGATAAGAGCTGTTTGTCCAAATCACATTGGATGGATGGCTCATGATCTATCTCATTCGTGAGCGACAAAAGATGGATGACGTCATCCTCCCTCATTTGATCCGAGCTCACCCGAGCTCGGATTGTCTCCAAATTCTTCCCACACCTTCAGGGAAGGGAGACACACACATCCAATGATCTTTACAAAGGACCAACCCACTTTTTCATACAAGGCTCGGTTTGAGAAATTACCTCACCGAAGCTAATGTCCGGTGGTGCAACGCCGGAGGTAGCTTCACCTAGTTGAAGCGAGGTCCTGTTGAAGAGCTTTGAGCTTGATTTGGTATGGGAGGCTCGATTGACCAATCCACGCATGCGAAGGCTTCGACTCTAATCAAACTCAATCCTCTCATGGCTTGGAAGCTTGGGAATTTCTTTGGTTAGCTTCGATAGGGTATGGTGATGGTGTGGCAAAGAGGAATTGAAGTTTGATTTAGAAATGAGGGAGTATTTCTCAGGATTGGGATGTCTTATTTCATCTTTGCTTGAGAATGGGCAATGCTAAGTGGAGAGGGCTTAGGGATCCATGGAAACACTTTGAGGGGCTTCAGAATTCACTTAGGAGAGCTCATAATGCAATTGTTTGTGAAATCATGCTCGAATTGAGGGGGTATACCCTTCAATTTCCCATCATGGATAGACGACAGCATGTGCACATTTTGCACTAGCTCACCCCCGTCCGGCCGCTGAAATTATCTTCATCAAGTCAGGGAGGCACGTCAGGGATGGGAGGAATGATGGGAGGCTGCCATGGATCCAATGTGCAAGGATGCCAAGGCTTGGATCCAATGAGTGCTTAGTTTGGGTTAGAGATAAGTCAACTCACCTCCCAAAGGTCCTTGGTCTACCTAGGGTGAGTTAGGTTAGCTAGGTGGGTCAGGAGAAGGTTCCATGAAGTGTTAATGAGATGCCATGGGGATGGGTAAGTTGACTTTGGCTTGGATCCAATGGTTTATGCTTTAAATCTTATGGTTTGGTGGTTAATCCATTTGGTGGGGCCCACTTGGCTTTTGGGCTGATTTAGAAATGAATTATGACATGTTTGGGTCAGGTTTGACTAAGTCCTAGGGCCCCATAAGTTAGTTTGGAGTGATTTGGCTTGGATTGGTCAAATGAGTTTCATTTGGGCTAGGTTGGGTTGGGTTGACCAATTGGTCAAATTAGGTCAAACCAAGGCTTGGGTTAGGTTGATATGATGATTTGGGATGTTTTGGTTCAATTAGTTTGGATTGGTTTGGTTTAGGTTTGGATTTGACTCATTTGGATTCAAAAGGTTCAAATTGGTCAAGTTGACCAATTTGACTAATTTGACCAAATTAAGTTGGGTTAGGTGTTGAGTCAAATTCAATTGGTTGATTAAAAATGATTATAGACTTTGGTTTGGTTTAATTTGGAATTTTGGTCAATTTGAGCTAGGTTGGGTCAAGTTGACCAATTGGTTAACTTGGGCTCAATCATAGCTCTAGTCAAGTTCAATAAGTGAGTTGGAATGAACCTGAACCATTGATTGCAATCAATTTGGATTAAATCATGATTTGACCCATTTTGGCTTTTTAAGCTAATTTGGATCAACTTAGGTCAAGTGGCCAATTAGGCTTGATTTGGCTCAATTGATGGCTTGGTCATGTTCAATCATTGATTATGAATGGTTTTGAGTCGATGGTTTCAATCAATTTGGCATATGATGGATTTTGGCTTGTTTGGGTTTCATTTGGGCTAAATATTGACTTGGTCAAAGGCTATGTTTGACTTGGTTTGACCTAATTCAAGGTGGTTGATCACCCCATGATGATTGTTGATCATGATTGAGATTTATATAGGCTTAGTTCATTCCAATTTGGGTTGGATTAGAAATTAGCTTGAAAAGGTCCTTTAGGTCAAGTGAGCCTACATGAGTCAATTGGCTTGATCAAAGTTTGATTCAAGTTTGGTTGAACCCACATATGAGCTTAGAATTGAAAAACAAATCCAATTGCAATTGATTTTGAGCTAAATAGGTTTTGGTTCATACGACAATTTCAAGTCAAAAGGGTCAATTTGGGCTTGATTTGGGTTGACTTGGATTTGGTTTGATAATGGTGGTTTATGTTTATATTTGGATCTCCCTGTTGTCCACACGAGCTCCATCCCTCAGCTTCCTTCCAGTCATCAGCACGCAGAGATCGAACTCCACACAGAGATCAAACTCCACGCACAGTAGCTGAGTTGACCGAACCGCAGGTCAGCCGAACTACCCTTTTCCTTCTCCTTCTCCTTCTCTCAAGCATAGTAGGATCGATCTCTTCTCTCCTCTACTCAGTATAGCAGTCTCCCAATCCTCAAGGCTACACACAAAGGGAAGTAACTTCCTTCCTTCCTATCTTATTACTTCCTCCTCTCAATCGTCAACCTAGTCACCCCCTTTTCCCGTATGTGCTACAGTACCCAACCTCTCTTCCTAAGCAGCACTCCCACTCCACTACGATTCAGCCGGCTCTTCTTACTATTCGCATAACTGAAACTCTCTATCATTCCATTCCTCCCACTTTCCTTTCCCTATCAGCTCCCTCACAGCAAGCCCAAGAGCATCCCATCTCATCCTTAGCCTCTTATACACAAGGTAACCCCAAGTCTGATCTTCTTCACACCTACAACTCTTGCTTTGCCTCATTTTCCTATCCTTATCGTCTTCCCTTACTTGCTTGTTGTATAAAGGTGAAGACTGTGTAAGAGTTTGAGTTAGGTTGGCCCAATACTCAGATTATTTTTGAACCAAGATCCAAGGTAAGATATGATAGGAATAAATGTTTTGTAGGATTATTAGCATGTTGTTGTAAAAAAAACTAAAGACCTACCTATTTCCTATTATTGAGTGGCTATCACATTTATCTAGTTTGGGAGAATAGAAGGAAATCAAGAGTTAGATTTTTCATGTTCATTCAATCATGTTGTCCTAGAAATTCTCATTTTAGCATTTGATATGAAAGCAATGAGATAAAGTCACGATATGTTGGGTATCCATATTGTCATTTGTTGTTTGATGTACTCAAAAGGTAATAGGCGATTGAAATAATAATAAAAATCATGATATGATGGAGCAGTTTTACTTGTATTGCATATATAAAAATGAAATTGTAATGAATGCCAAAAGCCTTAAGGACTTGCTCGTTGCTACAACATAGTAGAGAGATTTGCGAGACCTAAGTACTCGTGCATACTGCTTCAACATGACAAAGAAACCGAATATCTCTTATATAGGTTTGAAGGCTTATGCGACACTTCTTATAAGTTGTTTGGACTAGTTATACAAATTATAGTTACTTTTGAGATAGGTCATATGATATTAAAATATAATTCATAACATCATGTATTCTTAAAGATTGGTGCATTCAAATTCTAGTTATTATGATGACAGTCAATGAAAGTTATTTATATCACTTATGTAAATTTTTGGTGTCATTTGAAATCATTTTTAATTTTTTTTATTTTGTTTATGTTTTATTTTAAAATAAAATTTATTTAATAGTGATAGTTATTTTAATAAATAAAAATATGAAAGAAAATTGTCCTATATATATATATATATATATATATATATATATATATATATATATATATATATATATATATATATATATATATATATATATATATATATATATATATATATATATATATATATATATATATATATATATATTGTACTAATTTAATAAGCAAATTCATATTCTTATTTTTATGTAAATTTTGAACTCAAGATCTTTTGATTTAAAGTTAAAGTTCTCAAATATTAAGCTAAAATTGCATGTATAGTTTGGAGTGAGTGTGCATTATCTCATTTTAACAAAACCTAACCAAATCAAAATAAATTGATTTTAAAATTTTATTTTTAAAAATTAATCAAATCAATTAATTGCACACATGATTTGATGTATTAGATCAATTACAGTTACATAAATTCGATCCTAATATAAAATATTCTATCGGGTCCATCGCACATTGTAACCCACTGCAGCAACTGGTTTTCTCTACACGACAGCCCGGGGTATTTGGAACCTGCCGCCAACTCTTAACTTATTCACCGTCTTTTAGCCCAGTTGGTGGATGAGCACTATCAGGAACCTCCTGGATCGAGTTCGATTCCTCTCCAAGATGGAGGCGCCTATTCATAATGGTGAGAAAATTAAAGGGGGAGCTTGACACGCATGGGTGATGAATGTGATGCTAAGCTCCCGAGGAATTAGTTACAATGACATCCCCACCCATAAGATAAATTGGGTGTTGGTGGATACCCTTTCTATAAAAAAAAACCAAACAACTTTATCCTGTTCATTATTTTTTGTTTCCCCTTGTTTCTTAACTGCTCGGCATTTTTATTAAATCTAGGCAATTTTTTTAAATTGAGTATGGTTAGAATTTGAATTAGCTAATTAAGTATTAATAAAAAAAATTTAAGAATAGGTATACGCCATTACATGACGTCACGCCTTTCGACGCATGCGCGTACACGAAAAGAGGCCGCTTACCATTGGGTGACTGGCTTCTCAGATTACTGAAGCTAGTCACCCAATTAGTGGGCGGCCCCATATTTTACGATCGCCTCGACGCCCTATCTCCTCTGTTTGCTCGATTCTGAAATCCCTTCCTCCGCCAGAACTCCGACCGAGCACCGGTCTTCCCCTAGGAACTTCCGCCACGAGTAGGTCTAACCGACAAGCTGCCTTGTCCTGTATTCGATAGAAACTTTTTGTTTTTCCTAGCATTTGGATTCTTTCTTTCCCTGATTAATTGCTACTACGATAATGTGGAAGCTTTCTCTATCAATGGTTTCCTTGAGAGAGTGTGACCATTTGAGGCTCGGGAAGAAATCGAGTAAACAAGCCGGGGCTTAAAAGGGACCGTTTGTATTAACAACTTGTATTGAAGCATTAAAAGAGAAGCATATTAATAACAATCATGATGAGGAAAAGTCTTTAAATGTGAGTGTATTTCAGTTTGGTCTAGTTCAAATGTACATTATGTAGACAAATTAATAGATTGTTAAATTAATTGTATTGTGTGTATCCTTATAAGAAGTTATTTTTTCATTTATGAGCAATGTCGGTGGCTATTTTTATATGAGAAACAACGTAGTGTGCAAGAAGATTGGTTTTGGTGTTATGAAATTTAGGATGCATGGTGGTGTGATTAAAAAATTAATTTGATTAATACATTTTGTATCGGATGAGGCTATTTTATGACATGTGTTTTTAATTTGATGCATCTTATTAACTTTTTTATACAATTATTACTATTAGACAATACAACTAAAATCTTAAGAAAACTAAACTATTACATAGATATACCTAAACCATAAGATTTTAGGGGCATTGATATACATAGCAATTCTTATATATTTACATATCTAACATCTAAACTTTTATATTTACATAAATAACACATAATTTTTTAATATTACATCAAAAATAGCACCATTTTTATTTTTTTGAAGTGAAATGCACCTTATGATGCATAGGGAAAGTGCTACTTTTGTAAATGCATAAGAATTATGTGCTATATATATATATTTATATATATATCTAAATTTTCCTAGATTTTAATAAGTATAATTATGGCAGAAAATGTATTAGCATATCTAATAGTTTATTTGCCGCATCTTGATATAAAATGTTTTAAGATAGCTTGACATAATTTTTTTCCATTTTTCAAATTCGATTATAATTATCATATCATTCACCTTATGTTAACAAGGAATTATTTTTTCTGTTCATTTAATGCTATATGAGGGATTTATTTGTTTCACTATTAGGTATATACCAACTAATAATAAAGTAGGTACATTTTAAATATTTAAGTAGGATGAATAACATACGGTCCCTTTTAAGCCCCTATTGTTCAACTTAGTGTTTTGATGAAGATTTGTGTCAATTTGACTTTAGCTCTTTGTTCTTCGATCAATATCTTATCATGAAGTTATCTCCATATTCCCTTTGAGATAAATCTTTATTTTGATGTATCTTAACACTATTATATTTCGATTCTTTTGAGGTATGATGGCGAGGAGCACACCCTAGCTTCGGCGACGGTTAGGGAGGCACCACCATTGGAGCAGCACCGAGGTTCATCCTAGTATTGCCTCCCTACGGCATGAGCCACCCGACATCGTAAGTGAATTTTATTTTTCAGAATGTGTTATGCCTTCTTACCTTTTATTTTGGATAGGTACTTAGATTTTTTTTTTCAGAGCACCATACTTGAGGCCGCATCACACTTGCTTATGCTGAAGGAGTGGCCCATTACATGCACGAGATTCATCCGGCCAGAGGTGTGGCCTGTGTGAGTCTACGCTTCATCCAGCTGGATCATCAATTGCTTACCGCCTTGGTTGAGAGATGGTCTCCGCAAACCAATACCTTCCACTTCGCTGTAGGTGAGATGACTGTGATGCTCTAGGACGTGGCGATGATTCTGGGACTACGAATTGATGGGCCACCTATCATAGGCCCGATTGTGATTGGCGAGGAGAAGAGATGGGACACTTGGCCTGATTGCGATGATTTGTTAGGACGACACCCATTACGTGATGTATCATGATCCGATCACCGATCGTCAACATTCAGATGCCGATGCGCGCATACGCATGCCAGAGGTGGCTTAGGTGGACTTTCTGTGGAGTCATATGACAGAGTAGGAGTTCTTCCGCTACTTGCGTTTATATTTTATTTCGACGCTTTTATTGCCGCTACTTCGGTTCGTGAGGTCCACCTACGATTTACCTCACGGAGGATTTGGATTCTTTTAGCATGATGTCTATAGGTGGAGCAATTTTGGCTCATCTATATAGGGAGCTGCACGAGTCGACTAGACCCAACAGGGCCAACATGGCTGGTTGCCTACACCTCCTTCAGATTTGGGCTTGGGAGTATATTCATGTGGGTAGGCCGACTTTACATGTTCCATATCCTGCAGAGCTTGTTGGTCTCAGCATTGGTTTGAGGTATGTGTTGTTAATTACACTTTCAAATTATGCAGCTTATATATATGTTTAAACTATTTTCTATGTGCAGGTGGAATGAGAAATATGTTCGCCAATAAATAATGCGCAAAGGTACGTAAATGAGCTAGATGGTTATGCAAACACATTGGATCCAATTAACACTTTAGTCTAAACATCTATAATGTAGATTATGTTTTAACATAATTTTATTATACGATAGGTGATCGGGAGTCGACAAGGAAGCGATCACGACATCTATCGATATATGCTCAATAAAGCTCGACATATGAGCAGACGAAGTCCCTCTTATCACCGGAAGAGGGTTGAGTGGTATAGAGTGCTCCGCCTTATTCCTTGAGTAGATGTATTTGACCCTAGTTTCAAAAGGGTCGATGGTCGAGGTAAAGCGATCGACTGGGTTGATTACCATCAGTCACACATTGCTTCTTGGGAGAGGCGGAGGGATTGCCTCGTCAAGGGCCTAGATGAGGATGTGGACAGGAAGACAGCTATTAGTCAGTACATGCTAGTTCAAATCGTGGGCTTCTTTGTATTTATTGGCCGCCCTGACAGATCCTCCGACCACTTACTAGAGCACCAGTGGAGCGTATTTATGTAAGTTATGATATAAGTAAGTATTCAATATTTTGTAAGTGGTAATTTTACATTCTATTTTGGACCATATCAACTCGGGACATATTTCAACCATACTTCGGTGCTATGGATGATCACCCCTTACAGCGATGTGTCGATAGGTATGAGATGATATGCAGAGACCTGGATGAGCGTGTACATATTGGTGACACATATTACGGATCGATGCCTACAGAGGGTGTCGCACATGACCGAACGCCCCATCTGATCCAGTCCTTCTATGTATGTCGATCCAGTCCTTCTACGATCGATCCGTGACCTTCTACATATCTACATATGACTCACCACCTATATTCCGCCACAGATGATATGTCACAGGATCTTGCACTAGAGGTCATCATCACCGCGATCGCCCATCTCGCGGCGTGACCAAGACACACGGGAGTGGTGCTATTCTATGCAAACACCGGAGGAAGACAGTTGTCACACGGGGTAGGGTTTAGACTGGTCTACATTTACATTTTATCGTTTCATTACAAACTTCAGAGTCATGTACACGCTAACTTTGACTATGGCATAATGAATTTCTTATTATTTGTCCATTTGTGAAATGAATTGGTTGACTAGTGTATGTTTATATGCTCAAATTTGGAAGTAAAGGTGAGAAAATTTAGATACTATTGTATGTTTATTTCAGTGTTCATAGAATATCACAATCATTCATATATTATAAATATAGCAATTATCTAATAAATAACACATAACTCAATGAAAACAATTAACAGTGACATAATAATCAGCAAAAGTACTTTGATTCCTAAGCATTCATTTGTAGTGACTACAACAATGCTGCAATGCTAATATTCCCAAGCTCAGTCAAAAAGCATACCAGATTATTAGGCACTTTAAAAGAGTTAAGCAAATAAAACAGAACCTATATACCACCGAGGATACACTAAGTGCATCATAAATGGATTTAACAAAATGCAATATCAAATCAAACGGCAAATAAAAGTTACTTCTTCCACTCCTCCCTTATTAGCAACAAATTAGAAAACCGATACACAATTTCCTCACAAATATCCATCTATCAAAATCCAAAACCCATAAATATATTCGAAACTGACAGAAAATAAAGTATCTTAAAGATAAATAATGCTTCATAAATAAACTTTAATAATCAAATTACACACGATTCCCACTAATTGGCTTCAATCTTAAGCAATTAATTAGCGGCTTTTAAATATCAAGTTCGAGCGCTTCGTGTAATAAACGAAATTGGATATATGATGCTTGTAAATACACGTGAACTCTAAATTTTATATATTTTTTAAATTAGATGATTGAAGTGGAGAACTACATCTCTATATATATAAATTTAAGATACTATATATATTTCTATTTCATATAAAAAAGAATATAAAATATAAATAATAAGAAAGTAATCCTAAACGCCTTTTATCGTTTGGTGGGTATATCTGTAGAGCCATTTTGATTATAGGATCACCAACTATATTAGATCGCTGTTAGCTAATTTGGTAGATATATCTGTAGAGCCATTTTGAGCAGAGACTACAATAACCGAAAAGTATGATACTTTTCATATGAAGTTAACCAATTCATTTCAGAATCTGACAAATAATAAAAAGTTCATTATGACATAACCAAATTTAACGTGTATAAGACCCTTAAGTCTGTAATGACACAGATGAATAAAATGTAGTAATGACACGAAATTATACTACCCTAAACCCTAAACCGTATGACAACTATCTTCCTCAGGTGCATGCTATTCGAGCACAGGATGGACGATCACGCATTGATGATGGCCTAGAAGTATGTCGACATCAGCATCTGAGGCGATGGCCCTCACCATCATTCGCCGAAAAGAATCTCAAATATAATAGTGCTAATATTGTAAAATCTAAGTAGATCGTGCAACGAAGAGAAAAATAAGCATTATCCTATTGAAAAATGTATCATTTGTCAATATTATGGGGCACGATGACCAGTGACCATTGTTTTGCATATGCTACAAGTTACGCTACTTGAACCTACATTTTCATCCATTGTGTTTGAATCTATGCATTGGTGGGCGACCTTCTGAAAGTTAGGTGGTAGCATGACTAATCCATGCTCTTCACTGATAGATGGCCAATCAGAGCGATCTGGTAGAGTATGAAATTCATTTATGTATGTCAGCTTATACAACTGCAGAGTGTAGTACTGTGACACACATGTGTGATGGTTTAACCGTCAAAATCCCAATGCGGCAATCACATGTGGGCATGGACAATGATATATGATCGTTCTACCATAATTACAAACACATAGGCCATTATATAGTAAATCAACTCTGAATGATCGGCTGAACCTGTCAAAAACCTGCATCTCATGTGGGTTGATATTTACAGGTTCAGGGAAATGCCTAGCTTCCCTTTCAGTACGTTGTAACAGTGTGGATATCCTCTGAGTATAAATAGACAAGTTGACTTCCTCTTGCTGAGTAGCAGTGGATAATCGTTTATGAACAAAGCTACTAAGTTATAATAGATAGCAGTGATTAAAGCCTGAATCGGTAAACCACGTGCCCGTTTCAGTACACCATTAAAGCACTCAGATGCATTCGTCATCATTGTCCCATAACGCATACCACCATCGTGCACAAGGGACCATTTTACAGGGTCACGCTCTACAAGCCAATTGTATGCTTCTTCTTTAACATTTTTGATATCTAACATTAAACGGTTGAACTGACGAGTATCATCAGTGTTACCTGCTATATACATCTTCTGGCATAGAAACTCAACATCGGAATCCCAAGTCTGCGTGCGACCTTTTAAAATTTTTTTTGCGCAAATGGCAAACAATGCTATCGGCCCATGGAAAAATCTCTTTGCATCCACATATGACATGTTTATCAGATATTATGCACAAATCACGTCTACTAGACACTACGGGTAACATATCATGCAAGCACAGCAAAAACCACAATCACGAATCAACATTCTCTGATTCCACAACAGCAAAAGCTAGAGGAAACAACCCATTATTGTCGTCGATTCCTACGACTATTAATAATGTACCACGATACTTGCCCAACAGAAAAGTACCGTCTAAGCTCAACACTGGTCTGCAGCAACTCCATCCCATTATTGAAGGTCCAAAAGCCCAAAAAAGTCTCGAAAATACGTGGTAGATTGAATTCGTAGGCATGCGGGTAAAGTACTAGAATTCCATATATAAAGGAGTCCTATGGGACTCTTCCCATACCGAATATTGCTTTTACTTGCTTACGCATCCCATGCTTTCATATCTGAAACTTTAACATTGAATTTCAACTCCATTCTACCTATAATCTCTAGGCTTGGATCAATCTGGTGCGATCCGCAGTTTGATGTAGTGCGCTATGAAATTTGAACTACACCGATGATCTGCACTTCTTGCATTGACACATCTATGATTTTCACCAACTTCTGATATTCTCCAAGCACCCCCTAATCATCTGCTGCTGCTACAATGTAAACGCCACTTACAGGGGCCTTAGGACTATCGTATACATACAACCGTGTAGTTCTTCTGGTTAGAGGTAACTCTTCGGAATTGAACATTATTTAATATGGACCACCCAACAATATCAAATTCCATACTCCGTTTACTTGCAAAACACATACCTTCGACAATGTCATTTGGAATTTCAATTTCATCTTTTAGGGCAGTTTCGTCGGATGGGCCGTCAAAGTAAACATCGTTGTCCCACTGCCTCATAATTTTACACATCCGGACATACTCGTTTGTGGACAACATATGACTCTCATTGTCAATATTGTGAAATGAGTGATTTTTTGATTATGACTATATTCTCAAGTCAGTGGCTTAACCCGAGCAGTCATCATCACTAATACCACCTCCTCACTAATTGAGCCACTACTCATAGTCGATACTCATCTCCATTGCGCACTCGAGGCACATGGTTCATCCGAGCGGTAGATAGCATCATCACGCCACATAACTTATAAGTTCGACAACTAATTATCATATTAATTATTATAATCAGATAAATTATGACAATATACTACCTGGGAATCAACTCATCAAAGCTGCGCTGTATCCCCGGAGGTGCTTGTGCGATGAAATCTTGTGTATGTGTTAGCGGTATATCTACTGACCTTACTATCGAATCAGCTGATGTGGATGCAATATTAACATCTTCCACTTCGACATACAACACCAACATCGGCGGAAGCTTCGTCAAGTGTAACTTCAGCGTCATAGTCGGATATGACGCTATAAATCCGCTACCTTTGGATAACACTGTTAGAGTGGCGTGGCTCGGATCAATGTGCAAGCTTCTCATAATTAGTTGCTTCAATTCGAGGTGTTGTGACGAACCTTAGCGGACAATTTACCTCCCACATAAGTTGGAATTTGAATTATCGATACGGTTAGCCTCCATAGAAAAGAATCAGTGAAACAAATTCTCTATTCATTCTTGCAAAACAAGTTATATGAATAATGAGAATTTTATATTAACCGACACCCTAATTAATACTACTACCTAAATAAATTGATAAATAAAGTGATTTCTTGTGTTTTAGAAGAACGACGAGGATGTGCTAAAAATGTAGAATCCGCCAAAGGGAATTTTCCTCAAATGAAATGGAGCTCCAAGAATCGTCGTCGAAAGCTAAAGTTGACTTCCAACGGCTGGTAAATGAGAGAGGGAAGTAGTTAAACATCGTCAAAGTGGTCGGAAAAACAAAAGTTTCTATCGAATACGGACATAGCGCCAATGCAGCGGTCGGACCTACGGCGGCGGAAGTTCAGAGGGGGAGGGGCGTGCTCGGTGGGCGGTCGGAGTTCCTACGAGCGGAGGAAGGGATTTCGGGGTAATCGAGCAAAACAGCGATAGGGCGATTGGGATCGACCCTAAAATATAGGACCGTCGCATTAGTGGGCGGCGCTCATAATCTGGCCATTGCCCACTAATTGGGGCTTGATGTCTGGCCGTCGCCAATTAGTGCGGCCATCTTTTTACGGCCACGCATGCGTCGAACCGGCGTGGCGTGGCCATAAGTGGGTGACTATACCTATTCTTAAATTTTTTTTATTAATACTTAATTAGCTAATTCAGATTCTAACCGTACTCAATTTTAAAAAATTGCCTTAAATCTATTCCTCACACATCTTCCCATGAACCAAGAACACTAAAGCAAACAACGGGCAACGATTTGTTTCTTCTCTCTTTTCCCTCAAACCATCCGAAAATAGAAACGCTGAAGGATCAAAGCGGCCTATGCAGATGGAACTATGCTATGCGCTCTCTGCACCTAAAGGCTAGAAAAGAGATAGGTTCTCTTTCACAGATAAGAAAGCCTTCTTCTTCTTCTTCTCCTTTGATGGCTGGAAGCAGAGGAGTGACAAACAAAGCAGAGCAAGCTAAAAGAGTCGAGGAGTCCTTCAGGAAAGTCTTGTACTTGAGCTACTGGGGTCCAAATTAGGATGTACTAGAAGAGTCGATCATGAGTCATTGTAGAAAATCCAATGGTCTTCATTTCGCTAGATGGAGGATTTGGTGTGAGTATGTAAATCTCCCATTTTATTTTAATTTATTTACGCGTACTTAATATATTAGATGAAACCATAAATTTCATTTATTTAAGATGATGTGTCGTACATCCTTTGCCATGAAGAAGCATTTTGGTTCCATCTCTGAAGGGCAGGTAGTGAACTGCAACTTATAATTCTAATCTTCTCACTAAGTATGATTTACACTTATCTAATGCGACCATAAAAGTTTGCTCGTGACCTGCACTGCGTTCTCCTCAGCACCATCTCAAACCGACATTCCAGCTGTAAATACCTCCCCATTGGCCATTAGGAGGGACTCTTAACTTAAAAATGCTAATTGAGATTGAACTCTTGTAATTAAGAGATACCGAGAGCTAAAGAGATCCCAGATTTCGTATCTTCTTCTTCATTCGGAATAGTAAATTTTTCTCCTCCTTTGTTCATCGGATGTAGGCTGGAATCTTTTCCGCACTGCCGCCTCTAGATTTTTTTTTCTCTCTTTTTTATTACTCCCATCAGAGTTAGCAACCATTGAAGCTCACTTTTCCTGTTTCTTTCCGCTTTAATGAATCAACAAAAATCTCTTGCACAATCCTCCCTGATTACTTTTTTTTTCATTCACATGTGCTAGTGCTATAAAAACCCACTTTAGTTAGATAATCTCAGTCTTATTCTTATATAAATTAACAGGTTAAACAAGAAAGCATACTTTATTTTATAAATTATTCTCAAAGTTATTATCTGCATTGGCAAAGGGATAGGGATATTGGCTAGAAATATCAGCTTTCATTTACTATATGGCCTCATCCACATGGTTCTTCACGAGAATCCTCACCGACAAAATTCTCATTCTTCAAAATTGTCAGACATTTTGGTTCAAATTTTCATCGGTTCTTATTCATAGCAAAGACTAGATTGCAGTTATAAGTTGTTCATACGTCTATGCTAAAAAAATATATGTCAAGTCAACCGCGTACTATTTCTGCAACATGAAAAATACTACGAATTTCTATCATTATGGAAATTATTAATAGTAGTGATTGCTACCCTATCATCAACTTTAGAATAAGGCCCTATGTATCGTGATTGCAACTTATTAGCTTGATCGAATTGCTTCACATAATGTTTTAGAATTACCTTCAAGAACACCATTGTTACAAATGTCAAATTTAAGATAATATTTCATTTCTTAGTTATGTACATGAGAATTTGTTATGAGAATAGCATAATTTAATTGGTTTTTTTTTTCACTCTAGTTTGCTCACATTTTTTTTATCCCTAATCCGTACAATTAAGAGGTGACTTAACATTATATATATATATATATATATATATATATATATATATATATATATATATGTTGACCTCCATGCATGTTGCATCAGTCAAGGCGAGCTCACAAGACAAATTCGACGGACTTCGGATGCAAGAGTGGATAAATCGGAGCTGAAATGTACTAGGCATCGTCAAAATCAGTCGAAATGATCTCCGATCGACGAACGAATATCGCCATCACGTTTAGAACTTTAAAATTGATCAGAATATAAATATTGCATAATCTGACGTTGACCGATCAAGAGATCAAGCCGTCAATGCCCCTACGCATAAATCAGAATGAGGTGTCTGCGACGATGCCCAAATGACATCTGTTCATGAAATCGATTACGTTGTTAGCGTTGAAACATCGAAACCTATCAAATAAAACTATCTACGCTCAATTCGGATGAGTCTAAGCAAACGTCGAGCGGTCGAAAGCAATAATGTGCATTTCTAAATCGAAATTAATCGGATACCGACTTGAACCAAACGACCTCTGATTGCGAAACAGATGCACCATTGCGCTTGAAATGTTAAAATTACCCAAAATAGATATTCAATTTAACTAAAGTTGTCGTGTTTAAAATTTCGTCAAAATTAGCACATATTTCGAGATAAATTTACAAAATTATCTCTTTATTACATTTAGTAATTTTCTTGAAATTTGTAGTTGCCCTCATCCATAATCAGATGCCCATGACAGCCAATTAAAAGCTGCCACGTATGATCATCCCATGTGCAAACCGAACCCCTTTTTTTCAATCTCTCATCCATCCCTGCAGCAGGTGGAATGAACAGAAAATGCGAGACTTCGATCCCGATCTCCCTCACCCGTCGGTCACACGCAGGCAGGACAACGAGACCTTTCCAGCTCCTCCCTCTTTCTCCCGTTCGAATGAGTTTCCTATCCTGTTCGTCACACACGCAAAAACAAACATGCTCCTCCTGGTTCCTGCAATGGATTTACTAAGGATTTAGCTAACTGATGTCAGAATCATAAGACGCAATAAATCCTGTGATAAATCCGATTCGCTAGTTTAAAGGGATTTACATAACGGGAACCTCGCGGTATGGCGGGAACTGCAACACTCGTCTCAACTCCCTTGATCATCTATTTCTTCACTTGCAACAGATGTTTCCGGTCACTCTTCTTCGCCCAAGCCGCAGCTGTGCATCGCGTGTATCTCTCGGATTGAGTTTTCTTCCATTTAAGCTATCAGGTATGACCGGAACTCTCTACGCTTTCACGCTTCAATGGTTTCGCGTTTACTTTAGGATCGAAGATGAAGCACCGCGTAAAGCACGGGCAGGGGTAAAGATGATGGGCGATGACAAAGCATCGATGAATGAGAGAGTGATCGAGAGTCGCTTATCCCGCCGCCACATCCGCCGCCGATTCTAAGGTATCCTCGCTCGGTTCGCAAACATAACCGCCACCATCACTCGGCGAGAGGTAATTGTTCAACTAACACTTTGGGATTAGGTATTTAGGTTGCACTTGTTCGATGTGAGGCCTTATTTTTGCGAATTTGTATCATTAGTAATTGATTGGATTTTTTTTTTTGGGTTTTACTATCGCTATCGGAAAGACCTTTACTTGCACTACTGCCACCTCGCTTCAGCTTTGGATTTTTTTCCTTGTTATGTTCAAGATTTAGTTTTAGGCTTCGCCTATATATTTTATCTTCTTGTTAGATGTTTACCGGATTAATCTTCTACATCAGGGCTTGGTTTATTGGAAACGATAGTAGCTGAACGAATAAGTATAGGCAATTTTTTTAAATTGAGTATAGTTAAAATGTTAATTATCTAATTAAGTATTAATAAAAAAAAATTTAAGAATAGGTATACGCCTTATGACGCACGCCATTTTCGACGTAATGCACGTGAAAGAGTGGCGCCACCAATAATAATTTAGACATCAGCTGCCGTCCAATTAGTGGGTGACTACTTCAGATATAGAGCCGCTTAAGCCACTATTACATATATCATTAGGTCGATCCCGATCAGCCTATCTCCTCGATTTTGCTCGATTCCTCCCAAAACTCTCCTCCGCCAGGAACTCCGACCAAACTCCGCACGGTCCTCCTCCTCTTGGAACTTCTGCCGCCAAGAACAGACCGCCTATTGTGTGTCTGTGTGGTTTCGATAAAATTGTAACTTTTCTCTCGGAAGTCAACTTTAGTCCATTTCAATTGAGAAAAATTCCCTTTGGCAGATTCTACATTATTTTAGAGCACATCCCTGTCGTTCTTCGTAAACACACAGTAAATCATATTATTTATCAATTAATTTAGGTGTTAAGTAGCCAAAAGTAGTATTAATTAGGGTGTCGGTTAATATAAAATTCTCATTATTCATATAACTTGTTTTGCAAGATGAATAGAGAATTTGTTTATTCTTTCTATGGAGGCGTAACCGAGTATCATGAGGAATCAATAAATGTAAGTTAAGCGAAGGCAGATTTTGAAGCAACAATGAGAAGCAACGATTGAGGCCATAATCGCCACTAAAGTGTTATCCGGGGTAGGGATTTATAGCGTCTTCATATCCGACGATGACGCTTGGTAAAGTTACACTTGACTAAGCTTCCGCCGATGTTGGTGTTGTATGTCGAAGTGAAGATGTTAATATTGCATCCACATCACCGATCCGGTAGTAAGGTCAATAGATATACCGCTAACACATACACAGGATTTCATCGCACAAGAACATCCGGGGATACAACGCAGCTCTGATGAGTTTATTCCCAGGTATTTTATCGTCATAAAATCTGATTATACTTGTAACAATTAATATGATAATTAGTTGCTGAACTTATAAGTGTGGCGCGATGATGTCGTTCACCGCTCGGATGAACCCATGTGCTTGAGTGCCGCTTGGAGATGTAAATGGTCTGGAGGATGTGGGCCAAGAAGTACAAAGAAGCCCACACCAACCAACGTATGACCGAATAGCCTCTTCCGCCCACGCCTCTCATCTAGGCCCTCAACGAGGCAATCCCTCTCCCAAGAAGCAATGTGTGACAGTGGTAATCAACCCGCAGATCTGCTTTACTCACCATCGACCCTTTTGAAATTAGGGTCAACCGGGATACATCTACTGGGAATAAGGCAATCGGCAAAGACTCTATCTCGGTAAATACCACTCAACCCTCTTCCAGCTGATAAGAGGGACTTGTGCTAACCATATGTCAGAGCATATAGAGCATATATCTGATAGATGTGCTGTGATATGCTCACTGTACGGCTCCCAGATCACCTACACGTATGATAAAATTATGTTAAAACATAATCTACATTACAGTTACTTAGACTAAAGTGTTAACTACAAATCCAACCTGTGTTTGCCACAAGCCATCTAGCACATTTATGTACACTGCAACATTCGCTATTGGCTGTTGGCGAACATACTTCTCATTCCACCTGCACACAGAAAATAGTTTAAACATATATGCAAGCTGCATAATTTGAAAGTGTAGTTAACAACACATACCTCAAACCAATGCTGAGACCAGCAAGCTCTGTAGGATAAGGCACATGTAAAGTCGGCCTACCCAAATGAATATGCTCCCAAGCCCAAATCTGAAGGAGGTGTAGGCAACCAGCCATGTTGGCCCTGCTGGGTCTAGTCGACTCGTGTAGCTCCCTATATAGATGAGATAAAACTGCTCCACCTATAAACATCATGCTAAAAGAATCTAGATCCTCCAGGAGTGGTAAATCGTAGGGACCTGGAACTGAAGTATCGGCGAAGAAGTACCAATCGAAATAAAATATAAGCCCGCGCATGTCGGAAGAACAACCATTCATAATGTTTGATAAGGTTATAGTTTTGATAAGGTTATAGTTTCACTAAAGAACAACCATTCATAATGTTTCATAATAAATACAAATAAAAGAAAGAATAAAAATAGGCAAGCCATACACATCTAAAATACATGTGAGCGTAAACAAACCCTCATGTGTCAATGGCTAAAGATGCAATAACAAAGAAATTGAGAGAAATAACAAGGTTGTGTGATAGATGGAGTGGAATTAGCAGAGCAATGAAGTGGGAAAAAACACTTGGAAACAAAAATGAGTAGAAATAACAGTTAGGGATTAATAAGAGGTAGAAAGCATGGCATAACCGAAATTTTATTAGAACATGTTGAGAATGGAGCCAGACACGACAAGATCAAAGAGATTCACTAAAGAAGTAAATACAAGCACAAAATCAACACACAAAGTTACGTGGAAAACCCCGTGATGGGAAAAACTATGGTCGCAAGGAGGAAAACTTCACTATATAAATACAAGGAGGAGAGACACTCATATAGACTTACAAGAGTGTAATCACTCACAATATATGAGCACTCACAAGAGTATCTTACTCAATTTCTTGGATACTTTAAAGTGACCGATGACCCCTATTTATAGTAATAAAATTCTTTCCCAAAATTCTCGAATGTGCTTAAAGTTCCTTCAAAATCTATAAAATATCGCTTTCTAGAATCATCCAGTTCTTGAACATATGAGTAGCTTCTAGAACATGTGAAATGTTAGCCTTTTGAAATTCCTTCCATCAACCTACAGAAAATGAGGATTCAACTTTTTTTTCGAGATATTCCAATTTTTAAAGAAATCCATTTTATTTTCTAATTTTTATGCATTGATCATCTTATTGAAGAAATGACAAAAAAATGATAGAAATAAAAGAATAGGATAAAGAAGAAGTCGAGCGATGAAAGACAAGGTGTAACGAGATCAGTGATAGCAACAAGAAAAATAGAAGAAGTCATGTGCAACGGGACAAAAAAAGCGCAATGCAGGTGGTGAGACCTACGCCGGCGGCGGTCGAGAAGTTCCGAGAGGGTGGACGACCGTGCTTGGTGGGCGGTCGGAGTTTGGTCAGAGTTCCTACGAGCGGAGAGCGGAGTTTCTACGATCGCCCCACGATAATGAACCGTAGTGGGTGACTGCTCGATCTGGCCGCCACCACTAATCACCGCTTCGCACTGAGAGGCCGCCCAATTAGTGGCACTCATGTAGCCACGCCACGCCAAAACGACAGATGGCGTATCACTAATTGGGCGACTATACCTATTCTTAAATTTTTTTATTAATACTTAATTAGCTAATTAACATTTCAACTGTACTCAATTTAAAAAAATTGCCATAAGTATATTAGTTGTAGCATTTTGACTTTTGAGGGGTGTTAACTAGTTGGTGCTGCCCGTTTAAGTTTCAGTTGTCTTATTTTAGTTGACCCAGGTTTTAGAAGATTGATTTGGAAATTAATATAATATACTTGAACATTGTTCGCTCACTTGTTTAAGGTATTGAAATGTGTTTTGGTTATTTAACAAATAGCTAGTTAAGATCTTCATTGAATTTTCATTTAATAATGGCTCAGTCGCTTATTTTCTGAATGAATCAACTTTTTCCTGAACAATGGATTTTGTTAATGATTGTATTATTAGAGGTATAAGTCGTGATGGAACAGTTTAACTTCATGTTTAGCGAATTAACGCCTTAATTAAAAAAAATCAACTTTAAAGTAATACATAATGAGTTATCTTAGTTTTGTCATGTAAGTACATTTATCTTGGATGATGACTTTATATTTGTAAATTAGCATTATCTCATATATCTTTAATTATGCTTAATTAAATCTTGATAGCTCAAAATAATAAACTTGAACAATTTTAAAAATTGAGACATTCCAGACGAGCCACTCAATAAGGAAAATACATGAATGAGCTTGAGTAGGGTGGTACTTGGCTTAAACCTCTTCTTTTTGATTTAATGACTATGGATTCCAAAAGTGTTGTCAGGACTTCAAAATTGTGATTCCCAAAACACCTATTATGATCTGGGATTAATTTCATTCTACCATTCTTGGACTATGTTGTTTGTATTGTTAAAAATACCTAATTTATGTTGCAGCGATATATGAGACCTTAATGTGCATTGATCATTTGTAGTGCAAAGTATAGTTCAGTATGATAGAGATTTGTTTGAAAGAGGAACAAGTGAAATTCAATTTGTATTATCAGCAAGAAAATTTCTTATATCCAAGCAATGTAATGTTTATTTATATTTTGTAATAAACATGATATCTTCTGTTAAATAATGAATTTTAATTTTAATATTTTATTTTATTTTATTTATTTATTTTTATATTTTAAAATTATTATTATTTAATTATAACAGACTTAAATCCTCATATAACTTACCAAACATCTTTCCGGATTTAGCGTGGATTTAATAAATGCTACCAAACACTTTTCGTGATTTAATATCGTGATTTACTAAATCCAGTTATACTGGATTTACTAAATCCAACTTAAAATAAATCCAATCCGTTGCCAAACACCCCTTTAGTTGGAACAACAAAGCCAGTTGAGGTCTCTCGACATTGGATGCTTGACTATCGTTTTAGCCGCTACATCACCATCCTCCTCCGCCATGGCGATATCGATATGCTCATTCTTTGCGAGATTTAAACCCTTCTGATCTCAACCTTAACTTGGGAATGGTTTCTTCCTCGGAAGTTGATTCTTGGCTGAACCAGATCGTGATCCCCACACTCGAGAAGATCATCAAGAACACATCATGGCGCAAGGGACACTCCAAGCTAGCATAGCAGTGCAAATTCGTCATTGACCTCCTGTCCGAGCCCCCATTTTCTACTTCTTTCCTCTCCTGCTGAACCTCGAAGTTGGCTAACCCCTCTTCTTGCACCGCCTTTCTATGCTCCACTAACTCCGGCAATGATAGAGGAGCTTTAATTCCATGCCCGTAACCCTTCGGATAGGCTGATTTTGATGGTGAGCACTTTTGGAGCTTGGATTCTGGTCGCAGGAGTGAATCTTTGAAAATTTATCATCCCTACAAGCTTGTTCATAGAATAGCTCAGATCCACCACGCCTGCCCAAGTCACCTTGTGTTATGTGAATAACATGTTATCTATTGACAAATTGTCTTATAGTTCTGCTTCAGTTCATGAACCTCCACCATTAATTCAGGGTGTTGCTACACAACCCTTTGTTTCCTTGCCAAACAACATACAAACTCAAGCTAACAATTCATGAAACATAGATATGAAACAAACAGGAAATAACATGGCTAATTCTCTTGGGCAAGCAGGTGGTGCTACACAGTTGAACACTTGGATTCCTAGTACAAAATCTGGGACTTGCCCAGTAAATGTAGTCGAACACTGTAATTCATCTAGTATAGCTCCGCATAGTATTCTGAACTCAACCTGCCTTGGTGATAGCACTATGAAGCTGCATCCAATGTTCCAAGTTGCTGTGGATAAAGGGGGTAATTGACCAAAAAGGTGATTCAACTGAGTTTAAATACTCCAGCTTGTGCACCAGAGATTCTAGTGACATTGAATCTGTAGTCCAAGATGCAGTGCTTCGCGAGCAAGAAATTGTGACAAAATAAGTCATTCATCATCAAAGATTAGCTAAAGTAAAAAAATGGGAGCACATAGGATAGTCAAGAAATGTCAAACAAACGTGGGAGATCTATCCATCAAGAGAATGTTGTAAACAACAAAAGAAATGAAAAGTGACAAAAAATATACATACATATGCTCTTTTCATGTAGGTAGATTTGAAGACCCCACTATACTTAGAAGAGAGTGGTGGCATAAAGACTACGACCACGGTGTTGCAAGACATCGACCGTTGCACTTAGAAGAATGTGACGGGTATGCCAAAACAATCCCCGATGAGGAGCTGACATCGGGAGGCTGCCGAATTTGGGCTGACATGAAGCTTAAAGAGAATCAAATGAAAATACTAATGAGCTTAAACTCAACTTAAATGAAAATAACAAATTAAAGTTAAATCAACATTCAAAAAATATGTATGTATATTTTATTTTATGCAGATATTTGAAGACCCCACTACGCTTAGAAGAGTATGGTGGGATTGAAGACTACGACCATAGTGTTACAAGACACTAACTGCAGTGCTTAGAAGAGCATGATGGGTAGGTCAAAATAGTCCCCAATGTAGCCCCCTACGTAGGGATGACGTTGGGAGACTGTCGGATTCTAAATTATGAAAATAAAGTACTTGAATGAATGAATCACTATAAATTAAAGATTAAGATATGAAAATTCAAAATAAAATTGAAATTAAATATATGAGCATTAGCTGAACTTATAAGGAATGATTGAAAAGCCAAAATCAAGCTTGAATTATGAACATAATCCTCTTGAACGCATTAAGTTCACAATGACACTCATAGAGAATTCAAGGGAAGGAGAAAATGAATTTAAAGAATTTTTTTTTCTCTATTCATGGAATGAAACCAATTCTTGTATGGCTCAAATACATTCAATTACAAATCATAGAATGAAAACAAAAAATATCATTAATATAAAGTCATAAGATAAGGATTTTGTTAAATGATAAAGTTAAAAAAATGAGAAATTTATATTAACTATCAAACTTTGGAAACATTGAAATCGATATTAAGCAAGAGCATCAAAGTATGTCTCTGAAATGGTAATAAAATTTAAATTAAGTTAATAGGTTGAGTCGTATGAAATTAATAATTTTGTCATATGATAGTAGATCTGATCCTCTATTATTAAATTAATAGATTTGATAGAATCTGGAATACCAAAAAAATATATATACTCCGATGATGGCCATGTTGACTGAATATTTCAACCTGAGAGGTTTTCATAATAAAAAAAATCTATTCAAATTCTAATGTCAAATCATTATATATTCAACTTCAAATCAATTATTAAATGATCAAATATTCAAATATATATATATATATATATATATATATATATATATAATGAAATTAATTATTTAAATTTAAAATAAAATCCATCCATCCATCAACAACCGTTTGTCGAGGGTGACAAATTAAGAAAAATTTTACTCACAAAGAGCAATGTCAAATCAAATACATAAATATTTTCATACTCAAATAATCTTAAGCCCGTAAGGACATGACTCGTATCCTCTATCTATGTAGTTTTGTTTGCAAAATGACACCACAAAAATGGCGATTATGACTAGAGCTCTCTAACTGGGTGGTTTGTTGTAAAATGAAACCACTAAATTACGGTCACGGCCACAGCTCGTATGTTTATCAAAGGCTTTGCTCTTTGAGTTGTGAACTATATAATATATTTTGATTCGGAAAAAAGCCCTATGTAAGCTAAGATTGACTTGTATTTGACCCCTTAAACAAACTCCACCCCAAGTTTACAAGGTCTCCTTGGATGACACAACCAATGACTATTGACAAGGATCCTTCTATTAAGTTGAGTTGACTACCTCCTCTAACTAAGTAGACTAAGGACCATGACAGCCCGAGATGATGGAACCATCGGATCTTGATCGAGCGTGTCATCTTTTCCCCAACCATCACCTTTAAGCTAATGATGTTGAATTTCATAAATTCTAAACCCCAAATTTTAAGCTCCACATGCTACTACTATACGTTACACATTTAGTGACTTAACAACTAGCCTTAATCGAAAGTTCTCTCTCAGTATTGGGAGAGGTAATTAACTATAGGTGCTTGTGCCTATAGGAAACCTAAAACCAGATCTAAAGTCCTCTCAAAGTGAGGGCAAAATCTTTGGGTAATGTCTTATATACTATTCCATCTACCTTCTAAAAGTTAGCTCGACATTTAAATTATACTCTATTCATTGAGAGGTCAGTGGTGAATTTTTGGAGCTCACAGATTTCTGGCGCCTCCACTAGGAAAATGTTTCTCTTTCCATCTCTGGCTAGTCAATTCTGAACTATAGTAGTAGTGGAACATACTAAAAATCAAACATTTAAATCAATTATAAATAAACTTCTCCATATTATTTTGTTTTGCAATACCTTTATATTTTGAAATTATGGGGTGAAATATTAATTGTTAGTTATTAATTTCATCTTTTATTTGTAAAGAGTTTATCTACAAAATACTCTTTTTATTGTGCAACTTGGGTGTGGTGACAACATTCATCTGGTCAATGCAATTATCAATACAGAAGAGCGCTACCATCCAATTTGATAGCATAGATTTTCCAATCATTGTAATTGCAAATAATAAAATAATTACTTGTGGTGTAACTATTTAAGGCCATTTTGGAAGGGCTCATTTTGCTAAAGCTTCTACACATCGTGCATGTTAGCTTGTGCATCAATCAACTTTAGTCAAGGGAGTCTTTCGAAGGAAGACTTCAGTATTTGAAAGATTATGCTTTCCTTGGCTCCAATAATGAAAAGAATTATCTCTAGACAAATGGTATCCCTGATGCCTTAATACGCAAACACTTTGCTAGTTAAATATTTCAGACCAATGAGATGGGATGTTAAAGCTTCCTCATCATGGAGAAAATTAACTAGAAATCAAATAAAAAGAAAAAGAAGTGCTGAGTTGAGGGCTCAACATATTTTCTTTGAGCAACTATTGAAAAAACAACCAACATTATCGCTAGAAGTGAGTATTCCTACTCATAACAATTTTTTTAAAAAAATTTATATGGGTAAAAGGAATAGCTATACTAGTGAAGTGAAGCAATCTTTTTTGGGCTTAGCATTATCATGCTTCAGCATCGCAAAGAAAAGAACTCAAAATTCTATTTCTAAGATACATAAAGTTTTTAAAGTGGTAAAGGATATAAAAAAAATCAAAGGTCAGTGATGATTCATAATATTAAAGCTCCACCTAGAGAACTATCATCTCTCATTATGACTTGTCACGAAGGGCATGATGAACATCAGGGCATGACACTTGAACCGTATGTTCGGGAATCTGCTGCAAAAAGGTCCCAGCAAAAAGGAAAACAAATATGGAAGTCAAAGCCTCGAGAAGAAGTAGTGATACAAAAGTTTCTTCATCTAGAAGCAAGCTAACCTAGAGGCAGCGGAGAAAGAGAAATGTTGAACTGCGTGCTCAATAGCCATTATTTAAGCAAAAAATTAAACAATCAGGTGTAGAACTAGAAGCGAGTGTTCCAACCCATAACATGTTTGATAGCCTAAGATGGGTAAAGCGAAACAATCCTACTGGTCAAATCAAGGAGTCCTTTTAGATCTAATAACATAAGATTCCAACTTCTCCAGTGAGGAAACTTAAAACTGTATATGCAATAGTGCATCAGGTCCTCAAAGTTGTTAAGGAGAAATGACTCATGAAAAAAAAATCCAGGTCATGTCAATATGGAAGCTAAAGTTGCTCCTCTAAGGAGACCTCCTCTTACAATCTTGATAAGATGTCAACCAATTCAAGTCCCACATGGTGAGCATCTAGGCGAGACACTTGGACCACAGGTCCAAGAATCTGTCGTCGAAATGTCCAAGCAAAAAGGTAAGCCAATTTGGATGCCAAAGCTTCGAAGTGAAACTATTTTAAAGAAAGACAGTGGTGTGACATCTCAACTATTCTCTCAGAGATCTACTAAAATTAAAACTCGTTAAGAATGGGTACCTAAGAAAAAGGTCATATGTGATGAAATTTTTGATGGTTGACACCTTGGACAGTCTTCGATGGGATCCCGTCACCTACCGGCTCGTTAATTTCAAAAGTGACTGACCAATGCCACCAATCAATAGTTGATATCTAAAGAAGTATTATACATGAAAGTACAATCAAATGAATATTGTGCTTAAAGCTTTTGCAAGTTTTTCTTGGAAATTCTCTTATAACATAAGAATGCATTTCCAAAATAAAGCAAATATCCCCTATAGAGAGGGAGGGGAGGAGGAGGGGCATTTTTTTTAATTTATAGCAAAATATTTGGCTTTTCTTGTAAGACATGGGGCTTTCTTTTATATTTTGGTTGACATCGCTCCTAAGGCCGAGATCCCCATATACATATTCAAATTATTTATTCAAATTCACAAGTTTCAAAGTCAAACAGTCCTTCTAGGTCTAGAAGCGAGTATTCCAACTCATAATATATTTGATAGCCTAAGATGGGTAAAGCGGAACAACCCTACTGGTCAAACCAAATAGTCCTTTTAGATCTGACAACATCAGGTTCTAGCTTCTCTAGTGAGGAAACTTGAAACTGTATATGCAATAGTGCATCAAGTCCTCAAAGTTGCTAAGGAGAAATGACTAATGAAAAAAAAATATCCAGGCCATGTCATTATGGAGGCTAGAGTTACTCCTTTAAGGTGATCTCCTCCTACAACCCCGACAAGATGTCAACCAATTCAAATCTCACATGGTGAGCATCAAGGCGAGACACTTAGACCATAGGTCCAAGAATCTATCGTCGAGAGTTCCCAGTAAAAAGGTAAGCAAATTTGGAGGCCAAATCTTCAAAGTGAAAATATTTAAAGAAAGACAACGTGTGACATTTTAACTGTACTCTTAGAGATCTACTAAAAACAAAACTCATTAAGAATGGGTACCTAAGAAAAAGGTCATATGTGATGCAATTTTTGATGGTTGACACCTTGGAGAGTCTTCCAAGGGATCCCGTTGCCTATCATCTCGTTGATTTCAAAAGTGAAAGGCCAATGCTGCTAATCAATGGTTGATTTCTAAAGAAGTATTATAGGTGAAAGTATAATCAAATGAATATTGTGCTTAAAGCTTTTGTAAGTTTTGTTAGGAGATTATCTTATAACACAAGAATACATTTCCAAACTAAGCAAACATCCCCCTGCAAGATAAGGGGCATTTTTTAAATTTATAGCAAAATATTAGGCTTTTCTTGTAAGACATAGGGCTTCCTTTTGTATTTGGGTTGACATCTCTCCTAAGACCAAAATTCCCATATACATATCCAAATTATTTATTCAAATTCATAAGTTTCAAAGTCTTACTGACCAAAAAGAGAAATTTTCAACTCTGTAAACTTTAACAAATCAAGTTGGAGACACATCTTCCATCAAATATAGGACTTGAGTTGGTGCATAAGGTCAGACTCAATATGCCCAAAAATAGCCGAGTCATTAACAGGTCTGCTTACTCAACATGCCATAAAGGCTGCAGTAAGAGATCTCCTACCTCATTAGCCTAATGATAAAACCCTCCATCAATTACTCAAGTCCAAGACTCAAGTGTGTGCATAAGGTCGGACTCAACAAGCCCAAATATAGTCGAGTCGCTAGTAGGTCTGCTTACTCAACATGCCACAAAGGCTATAGTAAGAGATCCTTCTACTTCGTTAGTTCAAAGATAAGAGCATTTAAATCTCCAAATCCCTCCAACTTGGTGAGTTCAAGTGGTCCAGACTAGGTGATCATCCCTAATAATCATAAGGTCATTTTCCAAAATCTAACAAAAAATATCCTCACACAAGAAGGCACTAAGTCGAGTTTGGTGTCAATATCAAATAAGAAATCTCAACTCCTTCAACAAGTTTGTTTAGCAGAAAGCAAAGATTGAATAAAACTCTTCTTCAGCAAGTCCAAATAAGCAAAAAGCAAGGGATCGAAGAAGTCATCCCAATGTTTATACAAAGCCGAAGGCTGAACTAAGGGAGTTATGTCATCAACATGTCTGTTATGTGTAAACTGTAGGACTGATGACTCTTTTCTATTAACCCAACACAGGCTTTGAGGGCTAGGTCATCGATAGACATCCTTCTATAAGCCTGTAAAAGAAAAAAATGGGGGCAGAAGGTAATTTTGTATCACTTGACAAGTCTTCAAGACAATCCAGGATTTTCCTTCATCATGTCCATCAAGGCACGAAGCCAGGATAGAAGGAAATATATGATACAAATCTTCGAGATTGAATCTTTATGTACAACACCAAGCATAAGACCAAAGTTATTCTCATCTCACTAATAAATCATCAATTCCATTAAGTGCACCAAGGCACAAAGCTAGGACAGAAGAAACATACAAATTTCAAACTCTCAAGAAGAAGTCTTTAAGAAGTTCGAAAGCACAAAGCATGGGACCAAATATATTCCATATTCTCTCAACAGTTACTGTGAAAACCTCCTATTAGACAGGGGGCATTTTTATATATTTATCTAAGTTGACATCGTGCTTTAAGCCGAGATCCTTAGATAGATACATATTATGATTGAAAAACATATCATGTTTATTTTATAATAAAGGAAATCAAACCTTATAATATATTCTGAACTAATATGTAATTCCCCTATTAGACAGGAGCCTTTTTTTATGATTAAGATTGTTCGACCCTCTCCTGTGAAATAGGAGATCTTCTTGTTTATATATTTAGATTGACATTGAGCTTTATTGCGAGATCCCTAAGTTTATCTATAATTATTATGGTCAAAATTTCAGGCTCTTGCAAGAATAAAAAAAATCAACTGCAAGCATAGAAAGATAGCCCTAAATATCAAAAGTTTATCTCCAGAATTATCAGATTCTGAAGATCAAGTCAGAAGAACTTCTAATTTTGGAAGCTTCAATTAGCTAAGTTGGAAAAGCATCAACATCTACATATTTGAGTCTAAGACACAGATGGGTTCTAAAAGTCAAACTCAACAAGCCCATAGATGGCTTAGTTGTTGACGCTCTTCTCACTCAACAAACCGCAAGAAAAGGCCACAGTGAAAGAGCCCCCATTTATTAGTCTGATGACCAAATCACCAAGTTATCACAGTTTAAGTTGAAGACTCGAGTAGGTTCTAAAGGTCGGAGTCAACAAGCACACAAATGGCTGAGTCACTAACACTCTCCTCACTCAACAAGCCATAAGAAAAGGCCATAGTGAAATAACCTCTATTCGTCAGTCCAATGATGATAGTTGTTCAATCTCAAACTAAATTCATCTTAGTGATTACAAGTAGGTAGAATTCAAGAGAACTTTTTACTTGATCGATAGATTAAGACAATCTGAGGAAATAACTCTCAACCTAGAGCTGCCTCAAATCAATTTCCATATTACTTGCAAGGTGATATCTCAATCTATTTTCAAGCAGCTTGATCAAGCACTAAGCATAGATTAAAGTCAATTTTCTTATCAAGTCCGTCAAAGTAGAAATGATCGAGGAAGCAATTACATAGTTCACACAAAGGCAATGGCCATATTAAAGGAATTTTGTGGTTATTCAATCTATTAAAGCTATGAGACTGATAACTCAACATTATAGATCTAATATAAGTCGGAAGGCTGGGTCATCTGTATGCACCCTTCAACGAGTATATCAAAGCATCAAGCATTGGATTTAGGGAGTATATATACTCCTGATAAGTCAATATGGACAAATCAGGGAGGGGTATTTGTTGACCTTCATGCATGCTGCATTAGTCGAGTTGAGCTCACAAGACAAATTTGATGGACTTCAGATGCAACAGTGCATAAATCAAAGATAAAATTCACTAGGCATTGCCAAATTCAATCGAAATGATATCTGATCGATGAACAGACTTCGTCATCGCATTCAGAACTGTTGACCTTACTTTTGGAGTGAGCTCTCAACATCCTCTTCTTAGACTTAGGACTCTTCTAGACACTAAGAGCTCCTTAGCCATAAGATACTTCTAGTGATTAGGTGAATGCTTAACTTAAGCTTAGAGACTTAGAAGGGTTAATCATAGGATTAGGCTATGCCTTAGGACTTAAGGAAATCACCTATTTTATAGCCTAAACCCAATCCATGTGCACCTTCTTAAATCCAATCAAAATGTTAACCAAGAAAGTGAGGTAATCAAATGACCTCCTTGGAGCTACTTAAAGCCTCATATTTTTGAGATATCTAGACTAAATACTTGCTATCTTAAATACATATAAATGTATACACAATTATAAGGATGAAAATCATGCAAAGATTATATTTTCTTTAGTTGAATTATTTATGCATATAAATTAAAGCTATATCCAAATTCTAATACCAAAAATACATAAGAATGAAATCAAATAACTATGCATCATTGTTAACCAGGGAAGTGAGGTAATCAAATGACCTTCTTGGGACTACTTAAAGTCTCGTATTCTCGGGATGTCTAGACTATATACTTATTAACATCTAAATCTACGTGCACCTTCTTAAATCCAATTAAAATGTAAATATTAAATTGAACCTCAAATTCAAATTCAAATTTTAAATCTAAATCTAAATTCTAAATTAAATGATTGAAATATATAATCAAATCAAAATTCAAAATCTTTCATAAGCCTTATGATTTTATCTTATGGACTTAGCCTTAGCTAAATTTAAATCCACACAAACTCAATTGATTTTCTAAATATCAATTCAATCCTTCAATCAGACAATAAAATTTCATTTCAAATGTAGCTCCAAATGATTGAAGCTCGTGGTCAAATCCAAACTTAAAATCTTTCCTAAGCCATGTGATTTGATTCCAAGATCTTAGCCAAATCCCTACTTAATTCAATCCAAATTCAATTGATTTCTTCATGAATTAATCATATCTTTAATCATATTCATAAATATAAATAAAATTTATACTCAAATCATTAAAATTAAATCAAACTAAATCAAATCCCTTTCTAAGCCCTTTGAACCTACCTTTATGAGCTTAGCCAACTTTTCCTTCAAATCACTTCAAACTCAATTGATTTTCTTATAAATCAATTGTTCCTTTGATTATCTTCCCAAATATAAAGAAATCTACATTCAAATGCCCAAAACAAAATCCAAAATCAAATCAAAACTCAATCTAAGCCCTTTGAACCAATTCTTTGGGCTTGACCAAATCCTATCTGAATCAAGTCAAAACTAATGAATTTTCTCTTGAATCAATCATTTCTCCAATCACCTATCCGAATATAAATGAGACCCACAATCATCAAAATAAATTTAAGTCAACCCAAGTCAAGACCAGCATAGCACTTTTGACTTGAAAATTTTAAATGAACCAAAATCCATTGAATTCTAATTTGATTATAGTTGAACTCATATATAAGTTCAACTAAACTAAAATCAAGTTAAAACCAAGCCAATTGACCCATTCAGGTTCACTTGATCCAAATTGACCTAAAGGTCCCTTTTGAGTCAAGTTCTAATCCAACCTAAATTGGATTGAACTAAGCACATCCAAGCCTCATACCATAACCATTGATCACCCTAGGATGACCAATTCTTGGGAATTGGGTCAAACCACGTCAACCCTTTAGCCCAAATAAAACCAAATTAGCCAAAAATCACCCTACACCAAATTAGTTGAAACCATTCATTCACATCAACCCATGATCAATGTTTGAACATGACTTGATCATCACTTGAGCCAAATTAAACCCAATTAGCCCTTTGACCCAAGTTGACCCAAATTGGCCTAAAAGACCAAATTGGGTCAAATCATGATCCAACTCAAATTGATTACAAAAATGATTTAAGTTCATTCCAAATTCATTATTGAACTTGACCAAAGCTCCAATTTGATCAATTAGAGCCAACCTAGCCTAATTGACCCACTTAGCTCAAATTGACCTAAATGGTCAATTTGACCTAAATCCAAATTAAATACAAATTGATTCAAACCAAGGACTATATTCATTTTCAATTAGCCAATTGAACATGAATCAACCCATAATGCAAACCAATTTGGCCAATTTTGGTCAAATTAGTCAACTTGACCCATTTGACCCATTTGATTCCAAATGAGCCAAAATCAATTCTAGGCCAAATTAAATCAAATTGATCATACCAAAATACTTCAAATCATCATTTGAACCTAACCTAAGCTTTGGTTTGACCAATTTGTCAACCTAACCCACCATGACCCAATGTGACCCAAGTAATCTAAATTGAGCCAAATCCTTTGAAACCAACCCATGACTCCTTGGAAGCTGATCAAACCCAACCCAAACCCACTTAGGATCAGCTCAAAATTAGCCCAAACTCAATCAAATCTCTCATAGATCCTCCCCCACATAAGATTCCATCCAAACTCATTCAATCCTCCCCATCACTTGCATTCAATGGTGACTGACTTCATTGCCTCAAAGAAAGACTTGGGAGCTAGAATCCAAAGTCCCCAATCAGCCATCACCTCCTAACCATATCCCCATCACCATTAATGGTGATTTTTGTCCTTTCCAAAAAGGTAAAAGATAGAAGCCTCAAAGAACTTCCTCCTGCAATTATTCACTCTCCAAGAGCTCCCCCATGAAACCAACAACCATTTTCCCACTTCTTTTAAGCTCAAAATACCAAAATAGGGTGAATTCTAGCAAGGAGCGGTAGTTAATGGTGAATATAACATTGCAATGAGAGACAAATGGCTACATTCATTCCAAAGCTTCTTCTTGCATTCAGGAGTTTGTTCGGACCGCCGTGAGAAGCCATCCTCAGGTAATTTTACAGAACCGTAGCCAGCCTTGGGAGATCTTATTTGTGATGGTTTTTACATAATTTTAGAACTCCCCTTAGAAAACCCTTGCATTCTTCATTTTATTTATCCCTAGTGCAAAAATGATAATTTTTTGGTGAAAATTGACATGAAATTGAGCCCGTTTCGATAAGATTTCATTCAATTTTTGCAAAAATCACAAAAATCGTTTAGTAAACTATTCATCCGCCCATCATTTTCTTTCGTTGGGGAGGAGATGCACAGTACCATCTGATTTCCCATTCAGGGAATCAAATAGTCTAGATTTAGTCTTAAATCACACATTTTTGGCCTTTGGTTGTGGATCTGATCTGGACCGTCTGATTCGTGATCGGACGGTTCGATCCGCGATCGGATGGTTTGATCCGCGATTGGACGATTCGATCCAAACTACGCAGAACACGGGTTTTCTAACTCGTTTGTCGCGTCAGTGCCTCGCTATCCAATCATGGCACGCAGTGTGGCACCACTCGCTACATGGAATCGCACGATCAATCCGTCGCTGCAACATGGAAGCACGTTACCCCGTCAGTGCCGTGCCGGTTAAGTGGGAAATTAGGGATTTTTTTTTTTTTTAAAATTAATTAAATCTCTTGAAACTTTGAGAAATTATAGAAAATAAAATAATCAAATGAAAATTGCAAATAAGGGCTCGTTGGATTCACCTTTCTGAGAGAAATCCAACAAAAAATATCCAACTTTTACATAATATTTTAAGCTTAATTTGAGTTTTAGTGAAAATCAAATTTTATCAATTGTTCTAAAAATACAAATAGGAATGAGTTAAAAGTTTTAGAGATTGAAGTTGAATTTAAGATCTTCCTACCATAAAAATTTCAAATCCAAATAATTTTTGGATTAAAAGATATTGAATTTTAAAGTTCTTATAGACTGTTTTAATAAAATAAATTAATAGGCTTTATAAAAATTATTTAAATCAATTGAAACTTTGAAAAATCATAAAAAATTTTATAAAAATATAAAGAATGCAAATAAATGCTCATTTTAAAGGTATTTCAGAGGGAAATTTAAAAAAAATTCATTTAATTTTGAACAATAATTAAGGCTTAATTATTGTTTAATTATATAATTAACATAATTACTCTTTAATTAATCATGGCATTTATCCCAAACATTTTGAGATTATCTAAGGAGATGACCTGTGCCTCTCCTAATTTTCTTGAGAATTATTGCTTATTTAATTAGAGAAATTAAGTAGTTAAGCTTAATTGCTCCCTTAATCTAGTTAATGATTAATTAATCACATGAACATTAATGAATCAGTTAATTAAGTGATTAATTATTAGAGCAATAGTGAATGAGCCCAAGAGATAAGATTGAGACCTCCTTAATATATTCCTTCAAGTTCATTTAATTAATCAAGTTAATTATGGCTTAATTAATTAATTGATTCACTTGATCAATAAAACTAAGATCCAAATCTTTCGAGAACTTAATCACTTAAGTCTTGGGCAAACTATTAGGTGTTTGTTGACCTCACTTTTGGAGTGAGCTCTCAACCCCATCATCTTAGACTTAGGAATCTTCTAGACACTAAGATTTTTTTAGTCATAAGACATATCTAGTGATTAGGTGAATACTTAACCTAAGCCTAGAGACTTAGAAGTGTTAATCATAAGATTAGGATATGCCTTAGGGCTTAAGGAAATTACCTATCCTATAGCCTAAACCCAATCTATATACACTCTATCAAATCAAAGCTATATTCGCATCTTAAACCAAATCTTAAATTAAAATTTAAATTCCAAATCTAATTTCAAATTTGACTCCAAATGATTGAAACCCAAAATCAAATTCAAATCCTAAGACTCTTCCTAAGCCATATGATACGCATAGCCAAAACTCCCTTTAGATCAAATCAAACTCAATTGATCTCTTTATAAATTAATTATTCCTTCATTTATATTCATAAATATAAATGAAATTTAAATTCAAATGACCAAAATTATATCAAAAATCAAATCCAAACTCAATCTAAACCCTTTAAGCCAATTCTTTGGACTTAGCCAAATTCTATCCAAATCAAGTCAAAACTAATGGATTTTCTCTCAAATCAATCATTCATTCAATCATTTATCCAAATATAAATAAAACCTACAATCATCAAACCAAATTCAAGTCAACCCAAGTTAAGCCTAACTTAGCCCTTTTGACTTAAAACTTTCAATTGAGTCAAAACATATTGGACTCTAAATTGATTGTCGTTGAATTTATATTTCAATCCAGGGCTCATATATAAGTTCAACTAAACTTGAATCAAACCAAAATCAAACCAATTGACCCACTTAGTTCCACTTGACCCAAAGTGACTAAAAGGCCCATTTGAGCCAACTTTCAATCCAACCCAAATTGGATTGAACCAAGCTCACCAAAACCTTCCACCATGATTGTTGATCACCTTAGGATGATCAATTGCAATCAATTGGGTCAAACCAAGTCAACTAAGTCATTTTACCAAGTAGCCCTTAGCCTAAATGAACTAAAATTAGTCAAAACTCATCTTACATCAAATTGATTGAAACCAATGATTTGAATTAACCCAAAATCAATATGTAAATATGACTTGACCACCAAATGAGCTAAATCAGGCCCAATTGGCTATTTGATCCTAGTTGACCTAAATTGGCCTAAAGGATCAAATTAGGTCAAATCATGATCTAACTCAAATTGATTGCAACCAATGGCTCAGTTAATTCCAAATTGATTATTGAACTTGACCAAAGCCATAATTAAACTCAATTTGATCAATTAAGCCCAATTGAGCTATTAAGCCCAAATAGGCCTTAAGGGTCAATTTGGCCTAAATCCAAATTAAATCCAAATTGATTTAAACTAAAGACCACATTCATATTGAATTAGCCAATTGAACATGAATCAACCTATAACCCAAGCCAAATTGGCCAATTTTGGCCAAATTGGCCAACTTGACCCATTTGACCCAGTTGATTCCAAATGAGCCAAAATCAATTCTAAGCCAAATTAAATCAAATTAATCAAACAAAAACTCTTCAAATTATCATTTGAACCTAACTTAAGCCTTGGTTTGACTCAATTTGACCAATTGGTCAACCTAATCTGATATGACCCAATATAACCCATATGACCAAAATTGAACAATATCCCTTAAAACCAAGTCATGACCTAGTGCGGGCTAATCAAACCTAGCCCAAACCCATTTGGGATTAGCCTAAAATTAACCCAACTCAATTAAATCTCTCATGAATCCTCCCTCACATAGGATTCCACCCAGCCTCATTTAATTCTCTCCATGACATGCATTTAACTCATCCCCAACATTTGCATTCAATGGAGCCAATCAAATGGCAGTAAGAGAGGACTTTGGAGAAAAAATAAAAAGTCCTAAATCAATCTGTCATTCATCCCAACCACCCCAAGCAAAATGACAACACTTTGGAGCCAAAAAATTCAAAAAAGAATGGATTTTCGGCCACTATTAATAAAGGGAGAAATCAGACTTCATTCCTCTTCCTCCAACCATTATTCAGCCCCCAAGAGCTCCCCAAAGCAACCAACCACCACTTTCCCACCTCTCTTGATCCAAAAATATCAAAATTGGGTGGATTCCAGTGAGGAAACAACAAGTACCAGAAAATACATCATTCCGACATGAAGGCGAAGGTCCAAGCTCATTCCAATGCCTCTTCCCCCCACACAACAACATGCTCGGTCATCACGCCACCGAAAATCATCCCTGGTGAGGTAACTTTCAAAAAACCATAGTTGGCCTTAGGATCCTTCATTTGTGATGATTGTTTGCATGATTTTAGGAATTTATCCTTGATACTCATGCATTTTATATTTTATATGATCCCAATTAGAAAATAGAATTTTTTCGGTGTGGATAGATGCAAAATGAGTCCATTTGGAAAAGTTTTCACTTAGAATTTCTCATTTTTCCCCTATTATCCTGTTTCTATAGTTCACGACCGACGGATAGCAGCCGGCCGTCGATCCTGCAGTTCGCGGGATCAGATGGCTCGAATCACTTGCTAATCGCGCAATTCAAGCCTTCGAATCACTTGATGCATTTTGACTATCTGATCCCACAGTTCATGCAATCAGACAGCTTAGATCGTGCGGCGATCATTCGATCTTAGGCCCTGGATTGTGTGATCTGATCTGGATCATTTGATTTGCGATCGGACAGTCTGGGTCAAACCGCGCATCACGGTCAACCCTACTTACTCGGATTCCCTCCCATTGTCTGACGCAGCACTGTGCGCCAATTGTACAATGTCGCATGGTGCCTTCGTGTGCGTCCAGTCGCATGATGCCACGTGGCGTTGCATTGCCACGTTAGCGCTGCGCGTGGTACTGACTGTGCTAAGTGAGAAAATCAGTTTTTTTAATTTTAAAAGATTACTTAAATTACCTAAAACTTCAAAAACTGATAAAAAAATAAAATACCTAACCAAAATTGTAAATAAGTGCTTATTGGATTTGTCTTTTCGAGAGGAATCCAACAAACCCCAAATATCCAAATTTCACTGAATGGTTTGAGCTTAATTTAGGTTTTAGTAAAAATAAAATTTCATTAATTACTCTAAAAATATAAGTCGGATTGAGTTGAAATTGTTATGGATTGAAATTAAAGTGAAAACACACCTACCAACAAATTCTCAAGTGAAAAAAACTTTTGTTTTGAGAGAAATTAAATTTTGAAGTTTAGACTATCCATTTTAAATAAAATAAATCAAATAAAAATCTAGAAATTTATGAAAATCTTCAAAATGGCTTAAATCAATTAATTAATTTGATCACACATCTTAGATAAGCTAATTAAGTCAATCAAATTAATCATATTAAACTTAAACTTAATCAAATATAAATGCAGTTAAATACTAATCAAAATCTAAATTAAACTTAAATTATTAAGTCATTAATTACTCACTAACCTAAACAAAAATGAAATTAAATTGAAAATTAAACAAATCTTTATAATTAACATAAATACACTTCTTAATTAAACTAATTACGCAATCACATTGAACCTAAGCAAACCCATAGACTAATAAAGCTAATCAAATCAAATTAAATTAAATTAAATTAAAAAAAAGACTTATCAATTTAATATGTAATCAAATCAAATCTCATAAGATAAACTAATTAACTATCCAATGTATGAAATCAAAATATAAATCAAACTTTGATAAACATGAAAAATGGATGAGGTTAAAAATAAAATCCTAATTACAAAAAATGAAACTCAATTAAAATTAAAATAAAATCTCAATTAATCTAATCAAACTACAAATAAATGAACCATAATTAAATCAAATAAACATAAAGTTAAGTCACATAAACATAATCAAAGAAAAAAATTAGATATTATTTTAAAAAGATAATAAATTATCAAGATTTAATTAATCCAAAACATCTAATCTAAAATTAATCAATCAAAACACATGAATTTAAACAAACTTAAACTTTATTAGATATTAAGGATATTGAATTATCAAGATGTAATTAAACCAAAACATATAATCCAAAATCAATCAATCAAATACTTAAACAAATTCAAATTCTAAATTATAAATCAAATCAAATAAATCAAATCAAATCAAATAAATTACACAAATTCAATTGGGCTAATTAAGATACTTAAGGACCTTAGTTAGATTCTTTAGGAGTTAGGATGTAGAATATGGTGAGTTCTGTCTACAAATAGAATTCATTCTACTTTTCATTCTTGAAAGCCTAAACATCATTTTAACTAAATAAAAGTGAAATAAAAATGAAGAATAAATCATTAAATCATTTAAATTGAAATCACCCAAAGGTAAAATTTAAACAAATTCAAACTTCAAATTGAAACTTAAACTAAAAGAAGCTTAGTAAAGTCTTGTCACAAGCCTTAGCACATATTAGAATACTTGGGTCACCACTTTAGTCTAAGTTAGGGCGTTATTTGTATGATGTTATGTTTTTTGTTTGTGATGTAATGTTTAGACTGAATGTTAGGTGGTATCATTAGGCGGTTGTTAGGCCGTTTTAATATTCTACAGGTTGTGCTTAACTGTAATAAAAATATAAATACTTTTGTTGTGCAGGTTGCTTAACCCCTAAGCGTAACCTATGTTTGGACAGGTGTGCTTGATTACCCGTGTGTGGGGTGCTAAGTCCAAATTATTCAAATAACTACTTGGGTTGTATGGTGTGTTTAGCTAACATTTATTTTGCAGGTGTAGCTAGATTTAGTTTTCCTATTTTTAATGTAATTTTGTATTAGGAATTTGGATTAATGTTATGGGGGATTAGGATGAGCAGTGGCCATAAGGTTTAGTCCTTGGGGTGCCCTATGATGCCTTTGGAATAAATCAAATCAAAAGGAAGAGAAGGAAGAAATGAAGAAAAGAAGACCCCCATAGCATGTATTATTTTCATAATCCTGGTTGTATAAAGGTAGAGCACGGCTACCCATCTTTTTTTTTCTTGTTGGGGTGTATGGTGGAACTCAACCGCACTGACCTTTTATTCTTTTACGGTTGTCTATAAAATTGTTTGAAGTTGTTGTGTTAGATTAGCTAGAATTGCATGCTTTTCTAGTTTCTTCATGTTTGATGTTTGAATGTGTGGCCTGGATGTAGTAGGCTCTTAGGATGAAATTAATTTTTCTACCCCAATTAACAACTCATAGCTAAAATTTTAAAACAACTCATAACCTCACATAAAAGCCTAGGAATTAAATTAAGATAATAAAATTTTTTTAGCAACCCCTTACTGGATGAATGAATGTATAATATCATGCATGTCATATTCTTCCACTCTTGTTAAGAGGGGGCTTCCATTTGTGCTAGAAAATGAAGGCTTATTTTGTGAGAGCTTTTGATGGAAGAACACCCATTTCTCTCTTGATTTGGTCCATAATCAAGTTCTCATGCTTTTAGGCATAGAAAATCTCATAGCATGTGTCAAAATAAAGAGTCCAACAGAATCAAATAAATTTGATAAAATTTGCATTAGATTAAGTCATGATTTCATACCACTCATGCTCTAGTCTCTTAGATTATGAGTTTAAAGACTTAGTCTCCTTTCTAAATAAATAACAGCTTAGCCATCTTGCAAAGCATAAGATTTGCCCACATGGATTTAAAGCGTAGAAGGAGTTAGCTGGCTGCTACTCTAGGAGGTTATAAGTCCAGTAGTTGGGTTGGTTATTCTCTATTATGGAGGTAAACCATATACATCACATTAGATTTAGGTCGTGCTTTGGCCCTCACCAAAGCTCCATAGATTTGGATCTGAGGTACCTGTTTCCTTCGGGCTACAAGCATAAATGATCACCTCTTAGATATTTTCACAATTTTATGTTGTGGGATTATAAGTCCTAGTATTTTAATAAAATGTTAACTCAAATAAATAAATCTCTTCAATTTCAAATATATAAACCCTGATTATAAGATAGATTGGATTGCTCACTAGGCTTCCTAGTATCATAAGTATTCTATACTCATCTCTTTTGGCTTCCAAAATAAGTCTCTCTTTTTAATCTATCCCATTTGATTTTTCAACATAGCCAATCCTTTGATAATATTAGCTTTGAAATCTTTGGAGACTTTAATTCCTACTTTAATCAAAAGTATTCCTAAAGGATTTTATTCCTTAGGATGTAATTAACTATGGGGGCTTGCCTCCATAGAGAACTTAAGGAACCCAGCTTAAAATAAATCCTACTTTACTTTTCCATATAAAGTAGGAGAAAGATCTCTGGTACATTCGAAGACCCGTTATATCTTAGGAGTCCTTATTAGGTGATTAGGTCCATTATAGGATGGTGATTTCTATCTTTTGAGATAGTACATCATTCCTTAATGTCATACCTGATCACTTCAATAAGTACCCCCCTAAAGATCTGCGTGGTGTCTCACATCTCAAAAATAAACACCACCAATTTTTCTGGCTACTCCGCTGGGGAAGGTTCCTCTCTCCATCTTTAGTAGACAATTATTGTCTTCAAGCATTGATAGTGGACTTATATTTTATATAGGTTAGAGACTATCAATCTTTCTGTTGGCACTTAGCTTATTTCATCCAAATAAAGCTTTCCAACATATTTTAGGTTTTAGGTCCTCACTCTATGTAGGTCCTAAAATCCTGGGTTCCCCCAATAGGTGAAAATTAAAATTAATCAAACAAAGGAGGTGACCAAAATTAAGAACCTCTTCACCATCCTGATGGTGAGGCAAGGTTCATCCCATGAAGAATAATAAAATGAAACCCTTCTACAAAATAACATGTCTTTTTAGAAGCACTTTTTCAAAATCCACAAAACAAGAGATTTTTACACAAAAAAATATAAGAAATATTCAAAAAGGCACATAACACATATAACCAAATCTCGTTTAACAAATCCTATGATTGTTACAAGGAGGTTCCTTTTTAAAAGTCAAAATAAACCACTTTTAATGTCTTTTTTCAAAAGCACATTTTCTTTGGAAATAGCTATCCCCATCCCACGCACTCAAATTTGTTGGATGAAGGTTCTATTTTCAAATAAAATCATGATATAAAATTGAAACTCTACTTAGCATACTTCACATGTGTTAAAGTTGAAGGTTTCCTCCTTTTCAAAAAGCAATAAATCATACACACAAAAAAGTCAAGATATATTTGAACCCCCCACTTGACATATCCAAATTTGTTAAATGGGAGTTCCCCTTCTTTTGGAGAAGGTAAAGTAAATTGAATTCTATTTGACACCATTTGCATTTGTCTGATAGAACTCCTTGCCAAAGTCTTGGACTTAAAGATACATTTGGATCTCATTTGACATGTCCAAGTATGTCAAAAGAGAACCCCCTTTTTGAAAATCATAAGAACAAGTTGAACTCCATTTAACATACCTAAGTTTGTTAAATAAGTTCTTTTCTTTCAAAAATCATAAACACATTTGACTTTCACTTGACATACCAAATTTGTTAAGTGAGAGTTTCATCTTCAAAATCATAAACACATTAGACATTCACTTATCATACCAAATTTGTTAGGTGAGAGTTTCATTTTCAAAAAATTATAAACACATTTTGAACACACATTTGATCCCGATTTTAGCATTCTAAGTTTGTTAAATAAGGAAGCAGTTATTCATGTCAAACCACACTTGAGCTTTCACTTAACATACCAAATTTGTTAAGTGAGAGTCTCATCTCAAAAACAAACATATCTCAAAACATTTGGGGCTTTAACATAACCAAATTGTTAAGTGGGACTCCCATCTTCAAAGAAAAGCAAAACTATCACAATTGCATTTGACTTTTACTTAACATACCAAATTTGTTAAGTGAAAGTCTCATCATCAAGCACAAATCAAGCACATGTGACCTCTACTTAACATACCTAATTTATTAAGTAAGAAGCCCCATTTTCAAATCAAAATATCGCACAATTAAATCTTCATAAGAAAAAATATTTCAAATACACAATCACAACCTCTTCTTAGCATACCCAAATTTGCTGAGTAAGGGTTTTTTCAAATTATAAATATTTTCAAACAAGATGAACAAAATACAAATATCTCCAAGAAAATCACTCCTCAAATTTTACGAACCCCGCCTAACCTACCTAAATTAGTTGGGTATGAGTTCTAAATCAAAATCATATGGAAAAGTCTCTCCTCATATTATAAATCTCTACAATAGAACCCCATTTAGCAAACCTAAATTTCTTAGATGAGGGTTTTAATTCAAAAGGACAAATTAAAATCAGTAATTCAAGTCAATATCAAGACAAAAGCATCTCCTTCAATTCTACAAATCTCTCCATGCAATTTGAACCCCCATTCAACATAACCAAAATTGTTGAAATGTGGGTTCACTCAAATCGAAGAAGATAAAACAACTTTAAGCAATCAAAGGAAAGGGATGCCACACCGCTCTCAAGACAAAAGAAGGTTGGGATATTGCTGCATCCCAAACCTAAAAAAAAGTGTAGTTTTAAAAATTAAGAAACTCTCTCTACAGGTGCCTGAGGCAGCTCAAACCTCCAACACTAAGGAAGGTTTATAAGTTTCCAAAGAAAACTTGAAGAAGGTGATAGCCTAGCAATAATAGTAGTCCACCTTACTTGTCCGGGATAGCATAGTAGCTCAACCACTGTCCGAGTCTAGCACTCCATCCACCGTTGCAACTGCTACTTCTTCCTCCAGTAGCTCTTCTTCTGCCAGTAGGAGCATTGTATCAGTGGATAAGGGCACTAACCCCCTTACTCTGCTTACTTTATTAAATTTATATCACATACCTCCATCTAAGGAGAAATCAATGAAGAAAGCTTTAACTTACATCTTGTCCACTTTTGATACTCTAGATTTTATTCCTCTCAAAAACTCTCTAAGTTTATAAAATAATAATGATAACTCCAGTTCTGATCATTCATCTTCTAATTTAGAAATGGATTTTTTATTCCTGAATCATTGGGTTAGCCATTGAGATTGATTTGGAGTCATCCCTCGATGATCCCATAGAAGCGTAGGTGAACGATGAGCGGTGACTTTCAACTAAATCATCTCATGAAGACATTGAAGTCAATCTCTGTAGTGGCAAAGTTTTACCTCTTAGGGAAGCACCTCAGGATAAAGATAAACAAGTCATTGGTTCTTCTGATTAAGAAGCCCCTCCACATGATGCTCTACATATGGATATGCTTGTGGAGGATCAACCCAGAGTTGACTACAATGTCCTCGCTCACTTAAGAAAGTTGCTAGCTAAACTAAGCTTATATGATGCTCTTATCTTATCCAAAGAGATGAGGGAGTCATTGATAAAAGCTTTTCTTGATCCATTAATATGCTTAGCTCAGTTGACCGCTATTGGAGAGGAGTCATGTTATTCAAGAGAAGCCCGTGGAGTTACATTCATAGATGAAGATCATCTTTTGGGGACAATAGAGCACAACCGTCCCATCTACATAATAGTGGACATGGGCTAATTCAGACTCTCTAGGGTGTTAGTTGATCCAAGTACATCAGTGAATATTATGAGTCTAAAGCCCCTTGCCTACCTAAGGATTGACACCTATAAACTTTGAGGAGATTGGATGATGTTACGAGGATTCAACGAACAAGGCAAGAGGGCTTTAGGCTCTATAGTGTTACCATTAAAGATAGATGACTAGAAGACAGAAACCAAGTTCTATATAATCAATTCAGAAACATCTTTCATTGCTTTGCTCAGTAGGACTTAGATACATGCAAACAACATGGTTCCATCATCTTTACATTAGTGCATCAAATTCTAAAGAGGTGGAATCCAGTATTGTGTCAAAGGAGACTTGAAGCCATTCCGAGTTAGAGAGGTCGAGATTTATAAGGATGTGACCTACTATCTTCCTCCAAATCAAAAAATTTATTCTCGCCAACTTGGTGAAAGTTCAAAATTAAAGAAAAAAGAAAAAAAAGGAAATTGAAAAAGTAAAAGAAAAGAAAAATGAAAAGAAAAAGAAAGCACAAGTGAGCGAGAATCAAACATGAGGAAGAGGTAGAGCTCGATATTACATGAACGCATGGGTAGGATGACTCAACCCCCACTAGGTAGAGGAAGAGGTAAATTCAGATGCAGTTTTAGGGGTGGAAGACTTTCTTGCTAGTGGCCAACCAGTATGAGCTATGTTCCAGCTCACAGGAATACCCCCGCTATCTGCATAGACTTAAAATCCTGTTCAAAGGATGTGTGTCATGTGGTTAGCACACCAATTAATCCCTCTTAGCTTGTCCCTTTGAAGGTGACATTCATGCCAAACAGTGATGAAGACCAGGCCTCCAAGCAAAGCATGAATGTATCTGAATCACTATCATGTAGAACAGTTAGACAATAATTGGGAACTTTAGTTCTAACCTCATTTTCTTCCCATAAAGTTGAAGGTTTATGTTGACCCCATTTTTAGAATGAGCTCTCAACCCCTCCATCTTAGACATAGGACTCATCTTAGACATTAAGAGATCCTTAGTCTTAAGACACATCTAGTTATTAGGTGGACACTCAACCTAGCCCTAGAGACTTAGAAGAGTTCGCCATAAGAGTAGGTCACGCCTTAAGGGGTTAGGAAAATTTGACTACCCTATAGCTTGAACCACATTCCTTACTTCCTTCCTTCAAGTTAAACTCCAAATCAAATCAACATCAAACTTAAATCAATTCCAGCTTAATCATTTTTTCCCAAACTCAAATCAATGCCACATGGCTAAAACCTATGATTGAAACATGATTGAAGCCCATGATTGAAATTCCAAATCTTGCCTAAGTCCTTTGACTCTCTCTTAAAGACTTAGCCTAAATCATGTTCAAATCAATTCAAACTCATGAAATTTTCTCACAACTCATTTATATTCACATATATAAATGAAATATAAATTCAAATCAATCAAACCAAATTCCAACTTGAAATTTGAAATTCTAAATCTTGCCTAAGTCCTTTGATTTCCCTTCATGGACTTAGCCAAATCAAATTTAAATCAATTCAAATTCATAAAATTTTCTCTTAACTCATTTATATTCACATATATAAGTAAAATATAAATTCAAATCAATCAAACTAAATCCAAAATTAAAGTTCAAATCATAAATATTTCCTAAGTCACTTTGATTTTCTCTTAAGGATTTAGCCTAAATCATGTTCAAATCACTTCAAATATTTGAATTTTTCCCATAACCCATTTATATTCTCATATATAAATGAAATATAAATTAAAACATCCAAAACCAACTCCAAAAATCAAACTCTAATTCAATCAAAATCCAACATAAGCCTTTCAAGTCAAAATCTTGAACTTAGCTAAATCAATTTCAAATCAAGCCAAAGCCTTGATTTTTCTTCATGATTCAATCAATCCTTCAATCATGAATCCAAATATAAACATAAACTTCAATCATCAAATCAAAACTCAATTCAAAACTCAAGCCAAAATCCATTTCATGTTCACCCTTTGAACTTAAATATATGAGTCAAAACCCATTTGACTTCAAACCACTTCAAATGGATTTATATTTCAATAATAAGTCATATGTGAGTTCAATCAAACTCAAATCAACCTTTGACCAAGCCATTTGACCCACTTAGGCTCACTTGACCCAAAGTGACCTAAAGTATCTTTATGAGCCAAATTTTAATCCTAACCAAGTTGGATTGAACTAAGCCAACCTAAGCTCTCATCATGATCAACAATCATCATGAGATGATCAATCACTCAAATTAGGTCAAATAAAGTCAAACCTAAGGGTTGACCAAGTCAACACTTAGCTAAAATGAAACCCAACATAGCCAAAATCCACCTTAGGACAAATTGATTGAAACCAAAGATCTAAGTTCATTCATGATCAATGTTTGAACTTGACCAAGTCAACATTTGAGCCTAACCTAGCCCAATTGGCCACTTGACCCAAGTTGACCCAACTTGACCCAACTTGACCTAAAAAGTTAAAATGTGTCAAAACTTGATCTAAGCCAAATTGATTGAAACTAATGGGTCAAGTTCATCCCAAAATGATTGTTGAACTTGACCAAAGCCTCAATTGGCCAACTAGACCTAACCTAGCCCAATTGACCTTGAATTCAACTTGACCTAAAGGGTCATATTGAGCCAAATTCAAACTTAACCAAAACAGATTAGAAACAAAGAAACCAATCTATTTCATATGACTAACTAAACCTAAACCAACACATGACCTAACCCAAATAGGTCAAATGGGTCGAATTGGTCAACTTGACCCATCTGACCTAAATGAACTCAATTGAACCAAATTCAATCCTAAATCAAATTAAATCAAACCAAAGCCACCAAAATATTTCAAATGGTCATATGAACTTGACTCAACCCTTCGTTTGACCCAATTTGACCAATTCGTCAACTTTACCCAAGTTGACCCATTTTAATCTAAATGGGTCAACATGAGCCAAATCACATAAAACCAATTCAAAGTTCAATGAAATTTGGCCAAACCTATTTCTCATCATACCAAATATGCCCAAAATAAAAATCAGGGTCAAATGACCATTTTACCCCTAGGCCATAGGGTAACCCAAAATCAAAACTACTTGGAACTTGGTCAATTCCTTTTCATGGACACTTGGCATCCTCTTAGTTGGCCAAATGGTCATTAATGGACCTAGAGCACATGACTCATTGGGTTTGGGTTAGCCAAAACCAACCCAAACTCAAAATCGATCACATGCCTTGAAATGAAGCACAAGGAGTCCTCCTCCCACTTGAATTAAGCACATGGGAAGTTCACTATTCCACTCCTTAGGCCAAACCGAATGCAAGGACATCCAAAATAGCCTAACAAACCCATTCAAGGAGCTCAATTGGATCAATATGATAAAGCTTTGTTTGTCCATCCAATTGCCAAATGGGGAGATATACTCCCCCAAATTTGATTTCATTTGATGATTCTCAAATTCGATTGAAGCATAGCAACTCAGAGAAAGCCCTAACTGCTCTTCTTAAGCTTCTTAAAGAGAGTTTGAAATCTCATTTCTCGATTTCATAGTTTGAAAATAGGGGAGCTCAACTAAAATACAATCTCACTCCTCACTTAAAATCAACCCAATTTCCTTTGCAAGCTCCCTTAGGGACCCCATTCGAGCTTTCCTAAGCTCTTTTCGAAGCTCCAAAGGTAAGAAGGGTGCTAGTTTAATCAAAGACACAAGGAGTTCAGGGTGGACTTGGACTCTAGAAGCAACCACCCAATCTCAAGACCTCAAACTCCCAGCAAAGCTTCGTCTCCACTAGACGAAGCTTCTCCAAGGGAATTAAGCATCGGTGATCACCTCCGATGAGGTTAACCATTTTTTCTAGCTTAAATTCAATATGGTTTGGAGCTTTGTTAAAAGAATTTTAATCTCATAGAATTCTAGTTGTTGGATGAGATCTTCATTGTATGATGATGGCGTGGGCTAAATTTTAGTCCAATCTGAGCTCAATCGAGCTCGGATCTCACCCTAGAAGGTGGACGGTAGCCATTTCTCACAGGGAAATATAGAGATGAATCTCTGGCCATCCATCCACATGTTTTGGATGGACAGCTCTAATTCAAACACGTAGCACATACAGATTTACCCTTTAGAATCGTGGCTTTAATTTCAGCCGTCCGATCCTTGATCAGATGATTGAGGAGAAAGCGCATAGCACCGCAGCTGACATGGTGCTACGATGTCACAAGTTAAAGAGCCAATCTCATTACATTACGTGAAAAGCGCATGTCGCGTCAGTGGCCCACGTCATGCCGATGGGAATAAATACTTAATTAGGCTATTTAAATATTCTAATTAATTATGAAAAGATCTAAAATTTATATCTAAGCCTAGAAAAATCAAACAAATTTAAAATAAATTGCATTAGATAGATATTTGAATGTAGAATATCTAAAAATTATTTCAATGAATTTTAAATAGTATTTTTCTCTGAATTTGGGTTTTATTGGGGATGTTATTTTGCTAATTACCCTTTAATTACTCCACTGATTAATCCCAAACTTCTTGTGCTTAATTAGTGGGATGATTCCTGCCTCCTCTAAGTTTCTTGGGATTTATTGGTTGCTTAATTGGGAGAATTGCTAGTTCATTTCTTAATCACTCCCTTAATATAATTAGGCTTAATTAAGGGTATAATTAGTGGTTTAACCCCTTGATTGAGACAATTAGGTTTTGATTAAGTGAATATGAGGTTTAGAGAATAATTTTGGGATACATAAGATATTCCCTAAACCCCATTTTCTTCCTTAATCCATCCTTAATTAAGAGTTAATTCACTAATTATCCCCTTAATTAATTTCATAAAATTGTAAAACTTTTCATAAATCAATTAATCTATCTTTGGTAGATGCTTAAGTGTTCAAGAGCCTAAGTACATTAAGGAAATCAAAACTCAACTCACATGTGTGAGAGGTGTTATGAAATTACTTAAAATTAAACCCCTTAGTTTAATTAGTCATAAATCATGAGCCAAATGCATTAGGCCCTTTTCTTCCAAGGTGCATTGCTGATTTAAATTCCTTGTGTGATTTTATATCATCTCATTGGCTCATCATTATTTGATTAAGTATGCTAAGGTGGTATAGGTAAGAGGTAATTAACACTTTTAATTCATACCTTAACCTAACCAAAGCATAAAATTTATCTAATCACCTAAAAATTAAACTAAAATAATAAACATTTGTGGAATGGGTTAGGAACAAGAAAATCACCTCACATTTTTCAAATTAAATTAAACTCAAAAAAAAAAAAAATCAAACCTTCTCTAAAAAGATAACTTGATTTATTTTAAAGTTTCTTATTTCATAAGATTGTCTTTAAGACTTAATTAGGATGAATGTGTCTACATGTTTTCATCATTTTAGTTCTTTCCTCACATGCTAAATGTGTATGTCATATGAATTTCATGCATTCATTCTTTTAAAAAATTAAAATGAAAGTGAAATATTTTCTTTATGTCAAATTGCATGTTTTGGCTAAAGTAAAAAATGAATGGCTATTATTACTATTAAATTCAAAACTATTTTAAAAATCTATAAATCAAATATCTAAAACTGAAAATGTGCTACTTATGATTAGTTATGAGTTTGCATGTGGATATAAGTATGAAGACATGCATAGTGTAGTCTTCCTCCTCTTTTTTTAGTATGATTTTGAATAGGATTTGGCAAAGTGTATAGTTCATTTGAAAAGAACATAACATTTGCCTAATTCCCTTCCTATTCATTCATATACTATTACTTAAGAAGGACATCTACACTTGCACATATAAATTACTTAAACAAAATAAATCAACCAACACAAACTTTTTGCGTCTTTCTTTTCTCTTCATTTTTTTGTACATATGCTTGTATTTAAAGAAAGTGGTATATTAGTATGGACAACCCCGGGGTTGCGAGGCTTTAAGTAGCCCTAAGTAGGTCTTGTACCTTACCCCTCTAGTTAATAATGGCACTGTATATGCCTTTCATAGATACATGTGTGCATGTGAAAAATGGATAAGAAAATCTCTTTAATACTTAAAGAAAACCATGCATCATAAAGCATTCAAATTTTCTTACATAATTCACTTAGCATTCATCATAAAGTGTGCCAAATATTATCATTTGTATGTATATATATTCTTAGGATGCATCCATATGCATGTTATACATGTTGGGAAAGAAATAAAGTGATATGTGTTTTGCGAATTTAGTTCACTTTACTTAATCTTAAAATGTCTTTCTTCTTGAATAGGTTTTTTTAGGGAAAAAAATATAAACTTAGGATTATTTAGAACACATAATAAAATATTTACTAAATAAAATTAAACATGAATCCACTTTAAAAATTACTTAAGGTAGGGAAGGAATGAGAAGTTCTCTTCTCTTTTACCTCTCTTTAAAACTTGGTAATTAATTGTAGGATTCATTTAAACTAAATAAAAATATAAAATAAAATCAACCCAAATCAACTAAACACTTAAATAAAACCACCCATCTAAGTTGAATAACTTCACACTTAGAAAATCCAAACCTTAAATCCATAGCTAAGCATATCACACAAACCTTTTAAAGCACACACATTAGGTTAAGTCACTACTTCTAGCTTTAGGTTAGGGTGGTTCATGGCTTGATGTTTATTTTTGTTTTGTGATGTATTGTTTCTAGTCTGGATGTTAGGGTGAATGTGGATAAAATGAATGGTAGGGAGATCTTAGTCTAACCATTATTTTCTACATGGGATTGTGCTTAAGGGGTGCTGTAATAAAAATATAACAACTTTTGTTGTTCAGGTGCTTATACCCCTAAGCATAATCCAATAGGCCGGTGGACTTGGTTACCCATGTGTGGGGTGCTAAGTCCAACATACATGCTTGGGATTTACATGGTTTATTTAGCTAATCTCTGTTTTACAGGTGTTAGTTAGATTTACTTTTCCTTTTCATGTATTTTCACAATTAGGATTTTGGAATGATTGTTATGGGGAATTAGGATGAGCATTGGTCATAAGATTACATCTTATGTACCATGTGAAGCCTTTAGAGAAACCACCTTCTAACCATCCAAGAGAAGGAACCAAAAGTAGGAATTAAAAGAAGAAAGAAGAAAAGAAGAAATGAAGACCCCCATAACTTGAATTTCCTTACTTGATTGTAAATTAATTCATTTTGTAATACATGTTGTATAAGGGTAGAGCTCGGCTACCTAATTTGCTTTCGAGTTTGTGCGGTGGTGACCATAAATGGAATTTTATTCTTTCGCGTTAGCTTTATAAAATTTTTGATATTTTGTTTAGCTTTTGCATTAAGATGGCATGTTTCTTAGGTTCTTCTCTGCTTAATGTATGACCTGGATGATGATTAGGCTCTTAGGGAAAAATAAATCTTCTATCAAATTAATCAACTCAAAATTAAAATAATCAACTCATAACCTCATTGAAAGCCTATGTTAAAATCAAGGTAAAAGAATTAGCAATCCCTTAGTAGGATGAGTATTTCTTTTATAACATCATGCATAAAAGCAAATTGTTACACTTTTGATTGGAGGGCTTCCACCTTTGCCAGACAAACTTGGCTTGACCTTTGAGAACCATGGTGGAAACACACCTCCTCCCTTCTCATTGATTTTGGCCAATAATCTTACTTCTCATGCATTAGGCATATGAATCCTATAATCCTGAGTCAAACGATTATCCAAAAATAAAATAACATGTAATATGTTTTACATTAGATCTAAGATATTTTCATTCCCTAACATGATCTAGTCTTATAGAAGTGAGTTTAAGGACTTAGTATCTTTCTAAATAAAAAAAATAATAGCTTAGCTATCTTGCATAAATCATATGACTTGCCTACATGAATTTAAAATGATAGGAGGAGTTAGTTGGCAGTCAGCCCCAAGCGGTTGTAAGTCCAAGCAGTCGGGTGGTTTGATTTCTCTTGTGTATGCAAACCAAATACCCATTTTTGCCTTAGATTTAGGTCGTGCTTTTGGCCCTCGCCAAAGTTCCCTAGATTTAGGTTCTGAGGTTGCTTCTCCCATCTATAGGCCATAAATATAAATCCTCACCTTTTAGGCATTTTCATAACATTGTATTATGGAATTATAAGCCCTAAACTTCTAATGAAAATTCAACTCAAATAATTAATTCAATTTCAAAAATGTAAAGCCCAACTATAGGATAGTTTGAGATGTTCACTTAGTTTTTTAGCATCGTGGATATCTCCTACTTATCTTCCTTTGGCTTCTATAATAAATCTTTCTCTCTTTGATCAATTCCATTTGATCTTCAAAAATAAACTAATCGATTGATAGTCCTACCTATTGAAATCTTTGGAGACAATAATCATTTGTCTTAATCCAGAGTATTCCTAAGGGATCTCATTCCTTTGGATGTAATTATCTATGGGGCTTGCCCCTGTAGGGAACTTGACAAACCTCGTTTAAAATAAACCCTACTTTACTTTTCCATGTAAAGTAGGGGAAGAATCTTTGGTACACATGGAGACACATTGTCCTTAGGAGTCCTTGTTGAGGTGATTAGGTCCATTATAGAGTGGTGACTTCTATCTTTCAAGACAATACACCTCTCACCCTCAATAAAAACATATGCGGATCTACGTGGTGTCAAAAATGCATAAAAAGAGATGTATATTTTCTATCTTCATTTTATCCCGCATAGAGTGAAGATGGAAGTATACTCCCTTTTTCCCATTTAGAAATTTCCAATTATAAAATTTCACCACAGATTTTTCTAGCGACTCCACTGGAGATGGTTCCTCTCTCCATCTTTGGTAAATGATCATCGTCTCCAAGCATCGATAGTAAGTTTGTACTTTGGTATGAATCCAAGACTATCTTTCATTCCATTAGCATAGCAAATTTCATCCTTGAGTTGAGCTAGCCAACATCTTTAGGTTTTAGGGTCTTACACTATGTTGGTTTTAAACCCCCCGTTGGGTTCCCCAATGGGTGAAAATAATAGCTTAATAAAAAATAATTAATCAAAGATTTCCTCCTTATCATTTTTTTGGTAAGGAAAGATTCATTCTAAAATAATAAATACAAAATAAATCCTTCAAAAAAAATTTCTTTTCAAAAAGCACTCTTTCAAAAATGCACATAATAAAATATTTTGCACAAACATTTTCCTAAATCATCTTCATCTAACAGTTTTTATGATTGCTATATGTAGGATCATCTTTACAAAATTAAAATTCCATCAATTACATTTTCTAAAAAATACAAATGAGTTTCTTCAATCAATTCATTTTTGGAGAAGACCTCTTTTTTCACAAAAAAAATAAAATAATTCCAACAATCATATTTTCAAAAGCATAAAATTTGAAGATGGGTCTTTCCATTCAATACATCCAAATGTGTTGGATGGATATTACCTCTTCAAGAAAAATCATAACTTTAAAATTCCACTTAACACATTCCACATGTGTAAGATTGGGACTTTCATATTTTCAAAAAAAAAAAAAGCACATATGAAACCTCTCCGTTCAATATACCCACACTTATTGGGTGGAGATTTCATTTTCAAATAAAATCAAAAATAAATTTTTGAAAGCACATATGAATATCTCCATTCAATATACCAAAATTTATTTAATAGAAATTTCATTTTCAAATAAAGTAACATTATTTTGAAATATCACTTAACATATTTAATATATGATTAGGTTGTGATTTCCTCTTTCAAAAAGCAATAATCATGGACAAAATATACACCTATGAAAAATGAAACATAATTGATTTCCATCTTACATACCCAAATTTGTTAAATGAAAATCTCCCCTTTTCAAAAATTAACAAAATTGTTTTTTCAAAATACATTTGAAACTTCATTCTAGCATATCCCATTTGCTAAAATGAAGTCTCCCTTTTCCAAAAATAAAATTTGAATGACACTTTTAGAATTTCATTTAGCATACTCAAATTTGCTAAGTGAAATATCCAATCCACAAAAATTTTCAAAACATATTTGGAACTTCAATTTAGCATACCCCATTTGCTAAAATGAAGTCTCCCTTTTTCAAAACCCAAAACAAAAATTTGAAACACCCATTTTGAAAATTCATTTAGCATACTCAAATTTGTTAAGTGAAATTTTCATTTCAGAAAATTTTCAAGAAACTTTTTTTGAATTTCATTCTTTAGCATACCATATTTGCTAAAGTGAAGTCTTCATTTTCAAAATTAAATCAAAACACAACAATTTTGAGCACACTTTTTTGAATTCCATTTTAGCATACTCAAATTTGCTAAATGAAATTTCCATTTCACCAAATTAAATGAAACTTCATTTTAGCATACCATATTTTCTAAAGTGAAATCTCCACTTTCAACCAAAAATCAAATCAAAATCAAAAGAGAAACACATTAGGATTTTCTTAGCATACTTAAATTTGATAAGAATCTTATTTTCAAAAAAAAATTTCAAAAGAACAAAACACACTTGGATTTTGTCATTTAGCATACCTAAATTTGCTAAATGGGAAATTCCATTTCTCTTTTCAAAATCACAAAAAGATCCATAAAATAAAGCAAAGAAAGAAACAAAAAGAAGAAATTATTTTCAAACATCTCACGTAGCATACCTAAATTTGCTAAGTAAATTTCAAATCAAAAAAAACCATACCCTTTACTTTACCTAAATTTGTTAAATAAAGGGTCCTCAAGATCAAAATGAAAACTCAAATATGAACCTATGGAAGCATCTTTTCAAACAAAAAATATTTGAACCCATTTTCAACATATCCAAACTTGTTGAAAGTGGATTCTATATCCAAACAATTCATGTTTCTAATCAAATTTCAAAGTCTGTTCTAAATCATTTGAGCTCGACTCAACACTTTTCTACGATGTTGAGTATGGACTCAAATTTAAAAAATTCAAAATTCAAAGTCAACATAAATTTGATCCAAGTTTTTTTTCAACATTGTAGACTCTTGTTCAATGACAATTTTTAGTTTCAGTTCAGTCTCAATTTAGTTGGCGAAATGGACCAGAAATGTGTTTATCTTTTTCCAGGATGGACTTGGCCGAAGCCACCTTCCTGTTGATTACACCACCTCATTCATTTCAGATGAGGATTTGAGGGGGCGAGGATTACCTGTGAGGGCATTCCCCTCACAACTGTTAGTAGGACCACAGTGGTCGGGTAGAAGCCTATCATTTAGATTGACTTGCCATCAGACTCTAATATCCCTTATCTAAAGAGGAAGGCAGTGGAAGTTTCTATAGCAGTACCAACATTTGTGATAGCACCAGTGCGCTAGGTTATTTCCCGTGTTGCCCTAGTAAGGGCTAGCACCCACTTATTATCACCCTCAAAGGGTAAGGCTCCTCCGATTCCAGAGATAATCTCCCCAGCTTTTGAAGTCAGGTCTAGTTCTCACTCTGCTTGCCGCACCAACACTTAGAGGAGGAACAAAAATAACATGATTAAGAAGTACCATACATGCATCACTAGGGAGATGGAGGCTACTACATGATCAGTTGTAGAGGAGTTACCCACTTTGATTTCCCCACTGGTTATAGCGAACCCATTCCATCCTCTCTCTAGGTCTGATAGAGAGGATGCTAGGAGGATCCCTGCTTCACCTCCACCAGTGGATCGATTTCAGCCGACAGTCAGTTAGATTAGGAGGTCATATGCTGGCCTTCATTTAGTTTTATTGCAGGTTAGCAGAGCTTACAAACATTCTGAGTTTGGGGCTCAATTTGACTTGAGATCTGTCATCCTCCATAGTGTGGGGAAACATCTATGACATGAGAGGGCCAGGGAGACCCATACTATAGCTCATATCACTAGCTGAGAGAGGCGGTGGTTTGGTCGGCAGTTAGCGTCCTCTATACTCATTGATTTTCCAAATTGGTGCACTACCTGTGTCGATCACATAGACAGTATTCTACTTATAGCGACTACTCACCACAGGAGGAGAGCCCCTAGTTTGAGAGAGTCGGTGGTGTCTCCACCACACCACTCCACCCCCCATCCACCATCGCTCATTCATGTATCATCATCTCCTTGAAGGCATGAAGGCCACATCTGGAGAAGAGTTGGTGATCGGCTACGAGGATCCCATTCCATCCATACCACCTACTATGGTGAGGCCGAGCTCTCCTACTCGACCTTTTGCCTCAGTTGTGGTGCAGATGGAATGACTACCCCAAAGCATAGTGGTCATCCCTTCACCATCACCATCACAGCAGGATTTGGAGATAGTTACATCAGTCATAGAGGGAGAGGGTAGCAACCAAGTTGCACTCATGATCATAGAACCTCCTAGGAGTTTCACCCCTTTTAGAATGAGTGCCATCTAGGAGTGCATTTCTTCTAGCGAGTACATTCCTCACAGGATTGATTCTCCAGCAGAAGGGGAGGTTCGACGCCCCACAGTTCACGATGTGGATCCCATCACCGTCGGCCCTTTATGCATTGACATATTGATCTTTAGATGATATAGCTCACTTTCATGGAAAGAAGGAGATCTAGGATATGGATGATGAAGAAGATGAGCTTTGATCCCAATGAAGATGATTGTTGGGAGTCTGGGAGATTTGCATAGATACCGGGGATCCCTCCTTAGAAAAGCTATGGAAGGTGATGAGTTTGAGCAGGAAGACACCCCTCAGAACACCTCGATATTAATTATAGAAAGATGAAATGATAAAATGGTGGAGCAGGACTTGTTACCAAAAGTCTCAGTACTTTAGAAATAAGCCCCAACAGTTTATCCTACTACAACTGAGATTAGTTAACCAGAGTTGGTGCATGTCTTGGACCCAACCAAGACTTTACCTCCATTAGAGCAAGGTAGCACCAGCATGTATAGGAAGGTAGTGGAAAGTACCCCCATATAGAAGAAATATATCATGTCTATGGTTGAGTAGTAGATGAAGGAAGCTTTAGCTCAAGCCCGGGGAGGATCATCAGTTCCAAAGGGTAGACCCTAGCCGGAGGAATTTGATGCAATCCAATATCTTAAAGGTTTCATGCCACCTTCCTTCAAGAGTTTTGATGGCGACAGAAATTCGAGGCAGCATATTGTACACTTTAGGGTTAGTTCTTGTAATGCCAATGGAAATGACACTTTGCTATTCTCTTTGTTAGTAGCCTTGTAGGGATAGCTTTTAATTATATACTGAACTTCTTAATAGTACAGTAAAGGAATTTGCTGAGTTGGAGAAACTCTTTATCAAGAGGTTTGTTGGAGCTCAGCAAAGGGTTATTGTAGGTGATTTTGTTGTAGCAAAACAACACTGAGGTGAGTCTCTTGTTAACTATATTCTTAGATGGTGTAACCTGAGTATGAAATACCAATCACAGCTATCTGAACAGCATGCCATTAAGATTCTTCTAAAGAATATTCATGGCCCGGTCACCTTCATGCTTAAGGGCTTCACCATCAAAACTTTTGAGAAGTTAATCAACAAGGCAGCTAGTCTATAAGGAGGAGAAACAATTTTTTTTCAAGAGGTTGCCCAAAAGCAGTAAAGAATAAGAGAAGAAGCGGGATAATGGTGAAGGAGAAGCAACAAGCTAGAGATTAGTTCAAGAGACCATGACCTCAGCAGCCTTTGCTTCCATCTCCTCTACCACCACCGAGGCAGCCCTATAGGCCACAATAGCAGCCTCCATGGCCTAGTCAGCCTCCTCAGCCACATCATCAGTAGAAGCAGTACACATATCCATCGCAGGTAGCTATGGTCCACTTACTCTTTTGGATAAACTTAATAAATCTTATTCATTTAAGAGGGAGGTAATCAGGAAGATCTTTAAGATTCTCTTAAAGAAGCCTGATTTCCAGCTACTTGAGCCTAGGAGACCAAAGGAAGTGGGCAAAAGCCATGATCCTAACTTTTGCCCCTACCACCGTATGTTAGGTCATGTTTTATAGGATTTCTTCACATTTAAGGACTGGCTTGAACATAGCTTCAAGACTGGTGTTGTAGTTATCTTGAAGGAATACTTTGTGGAACAACCATCAAGTTCCATTAGGGTAATCCTTGGGGATACTTGTGAACCTTCCAAAACCAAAGAAGGTTGGGATATCTCCTTATCAAAATCTAAAAGATTATTGAAGTTCAAGAAACTTTTCTTGCTGCAGAGTTAGCTCAAACCTCAACATCAAGGAAGGTTTGCAAGTTGCCGTGCCAACTCAAGGAAGGGAGGCATCGGCACAGCATATGTGCCCGATAGTCGAGTAACCAACCCGTCGAGTTTAGCCTCCATTCTACCATTGCAACTTCCACATCAATAGCTACCACTACTTCAACTAGTTCTTCTTCTGCTAGTAGACATCTTGTATTGGTGCATGAGGGCATCAAATCCCTCACCCCTCTTACTTTAGTTGATTTCTACTTTGTACCTCCTATCAAATCCAAGAAATTGAAGAATAAATCTAGCTTGAATTACATCTGTGCCACTTCTGATGGGTTGTCTACTTCTAATCTTAATGATAACTCTTCAAATCAAAATAACTATAACAAACCCAATCTTCCTCTATCTGATTCATAGTTGGACTTTCCTACTCTAAATGCCACGGGGTTCACCTCTTGAGATAGACTTGGAACCATCCAATTTTGAAGGTCCCATAGAGAAGTTATGAGTGATGTGACGGTAGAATCTTCCATTTCTTGCCACAAGAGATCACAAGTCAACCTCCAGTGTGGTTCTACCTCTTAGAGCTGCACCTCAAGATAGAGAAAAATAAGTCAACTGTTAAGAGGATTGAGAAGCCCCTCCACAAGATGCTACACCCTTGGATATGCTTATGGAGGATAAGCCTAAAGTGGACTACAATGTCCTCTCTCACCTAAGAAAGTTTTCATCTAAGCTAAGCATATATGATGCCCTTGTCTTATCCAAAGAGATGAGGGAATCATTAATCAAGGCTCTCCTTGATCCTGAGATATGCTTAGCTCAGCTAACAACTATTGGTGTGGATGCACATTACATCAAAGAAGCCTAGGGGATCACTTTCACTGATGAAGACCGTCTTCCGGGGGACTTGGAGCACAACCGTCCCCTATACATCATAGTTGACATGGGCAGATTCACACTAGCTAGAGTTCTCATCGATCCAGGTGCATCAGTGAACATTTGAGGATCGACATTTCCACACTCTGAGTAGATCAGATGATGTTGAGAGGATTCAATGAACAAGGTGAGCGTGCTTTAGGTTCCATAGTGTTACCTTTGGAGATAGTTAACTGGAAGACTGAAGCCAAATTTTACATCATTGATTTGAATACTTCATTCACTGCTTTGCTCGGTAGGCATTGGATACATCAGATCAAGATAATTCCATCCTCCTTCCATTAGTGCATCAAGTTCAGAAAGGATGGGATTGAATACCGTGTCAATGAGGATGAAGAGCCATTTTAAGTTAAAGAGGTTGAGATTTATGATGATGCGACCTACTATTTTTCACAAAATACCCTTTCTCATGAACTTGGATGAAACTCAAATTCAAAAAAAAAATGAAAAAAAAGAAAAGGAAAAAGAAAAAGAAAAGAAAAATGAAAATCCAAGTGAACAAGAAAGGGGAATTGAAGAAGTAGATCTGCATATCACATTCCACCCATAGTTCATTCCATCATATGGACATGTGGGTAGGATGACTCAACCTCCACAGAGGCGTGAGGCGTAGAGAGCGGTAAAGGTGGAAGACCCCTTGGCTATCACCAACAGAGGTTATGTTCTAGTTCATAGGAGTACCCTTACTATTCACATAGACTTGGAATCCAGTTCAAAGGATGAGTCTAATGTGATTAGCATATTAGACAACCCCTCCCAGTGGGTTCCATTGGAGGTGACTTTTGATCTAGACATCGATGAAGACTGGGCCTCCAGACAAAGCAAAGTATTCAAATAAGATGCATGTAAAACTATCAGGCAACAGCTGGAAACCTTAGCTCTAATCTCACTTTCATCTCAAAAAGTTGAAGGTTTAGTAGTTAAGGAAGCCCCTAAGTCTTTCGGAGATATGAAGCTAAAGAGATTCTTTTTGGGATCATCATCCTTAAGTCTTGAAGTTGATGTAGAACTTGAGGAGGATACATTTAAAGAATTAATGGAATTACTGTTTGACTTTTACTCGCTTTATGTTCTTAATCTTATAAAAAAAGGTTTGGTTCCTCATACATGGTCCAGGCACAGGTCAGAGTATTTTGAAAAGCTATAAAATAATATAGGTAGGTAAGGACAATCAAGAGCAGGACTAGGATTCGGTATAGTGGGTCCAGTCGATGATGATGATTACTACTTAGTTGTTACTAATCATTTGGAGTCTGATAGGTTCTTTTTTCACAATCCCAACTCTTATAAGAATGTGTGTTTAGAAACCTTAGGTGATCTAGATGATCTCCAAATTAAAGATGCACTATTAGAATTTGAAGAGAAGATTCATTCAACAATTGACAAGCATAATGAAATTAACCTCGGGATAGAAGAAAATCTACCCCCGACGTACATCAGTTCATTGTTGAATGAAGAAGAAACCAATGACTTAGTTATGCTATTGATTGAGTTTAAGGACTGCTTTGCATGGAGTTATGAAGAGATGCCCAGAATATCTCCTAATGAAGTAGTCCACAAGCTAGCAATAGATCCAAATTCTACCCTTATTAAACAAGCTCCTAGACGCATGGAATTAGAAATCGAACAATAGGTCATTTATGAAGTCAAGAAATTGATCGATGCTAGTTTCATCAAGGAAGAAAAATACCTTACCTGGTTAGCCAGTGTTATACTAGTTAAGAAAAAGGATGGCCAAATTTTAATATGCATCAATTTCATGGACTTAAATAAAGCATGTACTAAGAATGAGTTTTCTCTTTCTATACTAGAACTAATGATAGACATCACCTTATCTCATGTAATTTTCTCTTTTATGGATGGGTCATCCGCTAAATCAAGATGTCTCCGAAGATGAAAAGAAACACGCTTTTGAACCTCAATCAATCTTCTTATAGGTCATGCCTTTCGCCTTAAAATGCCGGTGCTACATATACCAAGGGCCATGACTCATCTTCAATGAACTCATCCATCTTCAAGTTGAGTGTTATGTTGATGATCTAGTAGTCAAGAGCAGAGAAAAAGAAGACCACCTCTTTAACTTGAGAGTAGTTTCGAATGGTTAAGATAATATAACCTCAAAATGAATCTCCTGAAGTGTGCATTCGGAGTAGCTTCAGAGAAATTCCTTGGGTTTGTTATTCAACATCGGGGAATAGAAATAGATCTAGAAAAGATTAAAGCTATCTTAGAAATGCTAACTCCTAAGAGTTTAACTCAACTTAGATCCTCCTAAGGATGGCTTGCGTATCTAAGATGCTTTATTTCCAACCTATTAGGGAGATGCAAGCCATTCTCAGCACTTATCAAAAAGGATGCCAAGTTCAAATGGGATGATAAGTGACAGCATGCCTTTGAAGACATCAAGCAAGATTTGGTGAAGCTACCCGTAGTACCTATCCGAGGCCACTCATTCTCTACAGCCCATTGGATGACTCTCTCTGCTTGGCCCAAGCCAAGCCAATGATGAAGAAAGGAGAATGCTTCTACCTTCATCTTATTCCTGAAAACAAACTACCCACCTATTGAGAAACATTGCTTAGCTGTGATATTTGCCTCTCAAAAGCTATGACACTACATGCTTTCTCATAAAGTGAACTTGATCTCCATAACCAATCCACTATAGTATCTCATGACATGGCCAACGCTATCCGAACATTTGGCACGATGGTCCATGATTCTCTCACAGTTTGATATCATATTCATACCCTTCCGTGCGATAAAAGGACAAGCACTATCAGATTTTTTTAGCAGCACACCCACATCCTACTGATTCTCCACTTAGTGATGATCTCCATTATAAACAAATCATGAACTTAAGAGAGGTTAACAAACATCATTGGGAGATGTATTTTGATGGTGCAGCTTCTTTTCATAAAGGGGAAGCACCATGATTAACTCTTCTAGGAAAGATAGGGATAAGAATAGTTCTCCTAACTCCAGACCATGATGTGATGAGATTCTCATACTATCTTTCCAACCCCTACACCAATAATAAAGCTGAGTATGAGGCATTGATTGCCATTTTGGAGTTAGCCATCACAATCAGTGTCAAGAGCATCAACATCTTTGGGGATTCTCAATTGATCATCAACTAGATTGCTAGGTCCTATAAGGTTCTCAAACCCAAGCTTCATCATTACCACGAGTATACCATGAAGTTATTGGCCCAAATCTCCAAAGGCACCATCTACAAGGTTCCCTAAGTAGAGAACACAGTAGCAGATATTTTGGCCAAACTTGTCAAAGAATTGGCATGTCCGGAAGACGAGTCCATTCCAATATGGGTCCAAAATAGACAAGTCCTATCCTTTATTGATGCTGAACTCATCGAGAGACTTTCTCTTGAAGGGGAGGTTGTCATTGCTTATAAGGACAATGAGCTGGATTGGAGGCAACCATTCATAGACTATTTGAACACTAAAAAACTACCTCAAGAAAAGTCATAAGCCCATCAGGTGAAACAGAGAGCTCTCTCCTATGATCTCGTTGATGGCACCCTATACTGATGGTCATTTGATCAAATGTGGTTACGTTATTTAAAAAAATATGAAGCCCATGGCATTTGTAACTGAGGTACATTTAGGTCTATGCAGAGTGCACCAATTCAGTCCAAAGATGAAGATGAAGATCAAAAGATTAGGATACTACTGACCTTCAATTATTACGAATTGCATGGATGTAGCTAGGAGATGCCATCAGTGTTAGGTACATGGTGTGGTCCTCCACCAACCACCCAATATTCTACACCCTACATTGGCTTCATGACCATTTGAGTGCTGGGGTGCTGACATTGTGGGTCTAATCGATCTTCTTTCCTCCAAGGGTCACAGGTTTATCTTAGCTACCACCGACTGCTTTTCCAATTAGGCGAAGGCAATCCCACTCAAAGAGGTCACATCTCAGCATGTGCTTCAATTTTTAGGAACCATATCATATATAAGTTCGGGGTGTTTCAATGAATTATATTTTATAATGGTACAGCATTCAAAAGCACAAAGATCAACAACTTCGCCAGAAGACATGGTATAGATTGGAGATACTCTACCATCTACTACCCTAGTGCAAATGGCTTAGCAGAAGCATTCAACAAAACTCTTATCTAGATACTAAAGAAGACTCTTGATGACAACAAGTAGCAGTGGAATGAGTACTTGGTGGAAGCCTTGTGGGCCTACCGCACCACACATCGAACTCTAACTCAATCTACCCCATTTTTCGTAGTGTATGGGTCGAGGTCATTCTACCTTTAGAAGTTTAACTCCAATCACTAAGGATAACATTGGGTAATAAGCTCACATAGCAGAATGCAAACTTATGGTTAGAAGAGCTCGAAGGTTTCAAGGAGAGTCACCTATGGGCGTGCCAGAACCTCGAGTTGTACAAGGCCAAAATGAATCAAGCTCACAAGAAGCTGGTTCGCCCTAGGTCTTTCCGAGTAGGAGAACTTGTGTTAGTCCTAGGGAGACTAATTATTGCCTGTTGAAAGATGGGAGGCAAGTTTGAACCCACTTGGGAAGGCCTCCATGTCATAGAGAAGGCCTACCAAGGAGGATCTTATCAACTTATTAATTATAAAGGAGAAGACCCGATGCATCTAATTAATGGGCTCTATTTGAAGAAATATTACCCATAAAAATCATATTTGAAAACAATTCTATCGATCAACAAAAATCGGATTCTATTTCATCAAAATCTTCTCTTCTTTCAAACCATTATTTGCTTATCTTGCAAATCCACCATGACATATTTAAGGTAGGTGTAAGAGTCCCCCAGCGACATCATATTCCTCTTTCACAACATAAACACAATCTCCCAATGCTATTAGAATATGTATGAGAGAACCAAAAGGCATCCTATTTTGATTAGCACAAATAAGTTAGGTATGAGAGAACCTAAGTGACATCCTTTCTTAGTGGGAATCTCGGCTACCATCCGTGGCACCATTTCATCAAAATCTTTGTGCGTGTTGTAGGTTAGGTGTAAGAGCACCAAAGAGACATTCTATTCCCTTTAGTACATTCATAAAACTAAACACACATCTTTTATTCGAGCTACTTTGATGTGGGAGCAAGCCCTATTGCACTCATTCATTAGTTGCTCTACATTGAGTCTACGTGCTACCTCGCTAGTATGTCACCCAAGTGGTCACTTGTTTGGAAGATGAGAGTCCCCGTGCTTTCTTCCTAACTTGACCATTGTAAACCAATGGGCGTCTTGCTAGTATGGTATACTTCACTGCCCAGCCAGCAAGCTACCTCATGTCGATTTTGTTTAAGAAAATGTGAGTCCTTGAGCTTTCTTCTTGAACTAATCATCATGAGCTAACTAGGTCGAGTATATTTGAGGTTTAGGATAAGTCCCCCAGAGGCTCCTTCCCTCTTGACTACATTATAATATAAGTCCCCCAGTGGTATTCACTCAGTAGTTTTCATAGGTTGGATGGCTCCTATCAAGCCGAAGACAAACTATCCCAACAACCAGTTCCGCTATATGAGGATGTGAGTCCCCGAGCTTTCTTCCTAGGCTTATTATTGCAAACTGACAGGCACCTTAGGTTGGTTGATGTTCGTTATGCTGACAGCGACTCTCCTAGTGGATAGACCACTCTTTGCCGATGTGAGTCCCTGTGCTTTCTCCTTGAGTTGACCATCGAATACATATTTGATATATGACTAGCCATTTCATCTTCTCCAGGGTTTTGGATTAAGACCTTAGCGGCCCCATCCCTTGAGTGCATTCTACCTTGATCACGTCCTTTGTGACCCCACTTAGACTCTATTCAGGTTACTTCTGGATTAATAATCCCCCTTTCCTAGTAGCCACCCTTATGTTTGAATAATTTGTTCAGCAAATGTGCAGATTCTCCCTTGATTCAATAAACCTGAGATAGGTCTAGGCTCATATAAGCTCCTTCTCAGTTTGATCCCTCACAAACTAATAGGGTCCACAATAAACAAATGAACAAAATAAATAACTAATTAATTTACTTATGGATTAAGAAATCAAGCCCCTAAAGGGTCTCTTTTCTAAAGTAGGCATCCTATCTTTAGGTTAGTGTTAGCAGAACTCCCTATAGGAATTGCCTTACTAAGTGAGTTGAGATATATCCTTGGGTCGGTACTCACTCCGTAGTCACTCTTAGGTTTGGTTCAATCTGTTTCATTACAAGCAGGTTACCCAAGCAGTCATTCCACTTTTGGAAGATGTAACACATTCTTTCTTACATGATTATCGCAAACTGATGGGCAGCCCTAGGTCGGGTTTGATTTGTTGCCCAAAGTAACCGATCATCCCAATGGTCTTTTGTAGTAGAAGATGTGAGTCCCCAAACTTTCTTCCCTTAATTTGATCATTGCAAACTGACATACACTTTTTTGGTTGAATAACTCTCCCATCGGTTGGGAAGCTACTCCCTTTGGTTCACTAAATCTGAGATAGGTCTAAGCTGATATAAGCTCCTTCTCAGTGTGATCCATCGCAAACCAATGGAATCCATCAAAATAAACTAAAAATGAAATTAATCTTGACTATTGTTGAGTTGATCTAAGTCCCCTAGTGGCATTCACTCAATAGTCAGCCCTAGGTTGGGTTCAATCTGTTGTCTTGCAATAGATCACCCCAACAACTGGTCCCTACTTTGGAGGATGTAAGTCTACTACGCTTTCTTCCTAGTACAGCTGCTGCATACTGAAAGACATCCCTTTGGTTGGCTAGTCTTACAATGTGTTTAGTAGACTATCCCTTTGGATTGGTAAATTTGAGTTAGGTCTAGGCATCCATGGCTCTTACTCAGTGTAGTCCATCGCAAGTCCATCTTAAAATCCAAATCAAAAATTTGAAACAAATTCAACAAAAAAACAAATTAAATGAAACAAAGAAATCAAATAATCAACTAATCCAAATCAAAATCTTTTGTTTCTCCGCAATAAGATGCAAATCTTTCTAGTTCCTAATAGATTCAGATTTCTAATCCCTCAGTGGATTTCACAACCTTTCCTCCCTTGTGGATGACTTGAACTTGCCTCTCTAGTGGAGAGTTCACTTGTCTATCCCTGGTGGAGTCAAACCAAACACAATTAAATAAATAATAAATTGAAACAAATTCAACCCTCTGACCTAACGAGACTTAATTAATCAAATTAAATTTCTCCTCAGTGAGACTCAAATCAAATCAAAGCCCTCATCCCTTTGTGGATGACTTCAACCTGCATCCCTGGTGGAAGGTTCACATACTTTATCCCTAGTAGATTCCTCCATCCCTCTCTTATGTCCTTGACATAAGTAAAGCCATATTGTACTAAGCTCTAGATTCCTTCTACACCTTGGGTTAGGAGTAGATCGTCTCTATTAGTGCTTGTGATCGTTCGATGTTGTTGATCATTTCGACCAACACCAATATGTGTAGTGTTTCTTGTCAGTCATACCACACCTATTGGGATTCCTTTGTTGACCTCATTTTTGAATGAGCTCTCAACCCCTCCATCTTAGACATATGACTCGTCTTAGACATTAAGAGATCCTTAGTCTTAAGACACATCTAGTGATTAAGTGGATACTCAACCTAGCCCTAGAGACTTTGAAGAGTTAGCCGTTGGAGTAGGTCATGCCTTAAGGGTGTTAGGAAAATTTGACTACCCTATAGCTTGAACCACATTCCTTACTTCCTTCCTTCAAGTCAAACTCCAAATTAAATCAACATCAAACTTAAATCAATTCCAGCTTAATCATTTTTTTCCCAAACTCAAATTAATGCCACATGATTGAAACCTATGATTGAAACTTATGATTGAAGCTCATGATTGAAATTCCAAATCTTGCTTAAGTCCTTTGACTCTCTCTTAAGGAATTACTTAGCCTAAATCATGTTCAAATCAATTCAAACTCATGAAATTTCCTCACAACTTATTTATATTCTCATTTATATTCATATATATAAATGAAATATAAATTCAAATCAATCAAATCAAATTCAAAGTTGAAATTCTAAATTGCAAATCTTGCCTAAGTCCTTTGATTTCCCTTCAAGGACTTAGCCTAAATCAAATCTAAATCAATTCAAATTCATGGAATATTCTCATAACTCATTTATATTGTCATTTATATTCACATATATTAATGAAATATAAATTCAAATCAATCAAACTATATCCAAAATTCAAGTTCAAATCACAAATCTTTCCTATGTCACTTTAATTTTCTCTTAAGGACTTAGCCTAAATCATGTTCAAATCACTTCAAATCTTTGAAATTTTTTTATAACCCATTTATATTCTCATTTATATTCTCATATATATAAATGAAATATAAATTCAAACAATCAAAACCAACTCCAAAAATCAAACTCTAATTCAATCAAAATCCAACCTAAGCCTTTCAAGTCAAAATCTTGAACTTAGCTAAATCAATTTCAAATCAAGCCAAACCCTTGATTTTTCTTCATGATTCAATCAATCCTTCAATCATGAATCCAAATATAAACATAAACTTCAATCATCAAATCAAAACTCAATTCAAAAATCAAGCTAAAATCCATTTCATGTTCACCATCTGATCTTGAAATTGTCAAATGAGTCAAAACTCATTTGACTTCAAACCACTTGAAAATGGATTTATATTTCAATCATACGTCCATATGTGAGTTCAATCAAACTCAAATCAAGCTTTGACCAAGCCATTTGACCCACTTAGGCTCACTTGACCCAAAGTGACCTAAAGTACCCTTATGAGCCAAATTCTAATCCTAACTAAATTAGATTGAACTAAGCCAACATAAGCCTCTCATCATGATCAACAATTATCATGACATGATCAATCACACAAATTGGGTCAAACCAAGTCAAACCTAAGGGTTAACCAAGTTAACACTTAGCCAAAATGAAATCCAACATAGCCAAAATTCACCATAGGACAAATTGATTGAAACCAATGATGTAAGTTCATTCATGATCAATGTTTGAACTTGACGAAGCCAACATTTGAGCCTAACCTAGCCCAATTGGCCACTTGACCCAAGTTGACCCAACTTGACCTAAAAAGTCAAAATGTGTCAAAACTTGATCTAAGGCAAATTTATTAAAACCAATGGATCAAGCTCATCCCAAAATGATTGTTGAACTTAACAAAACCTGAATTGGCCAACTAAACCTAACCTAGCCCAATTCACCTTGAACCTAACTTGACCTAAAGGGTCATATTGAGCCAAATTCAAACTTAACCAAAATTGATTGGAAAAAAAGATATCAATCCATTTCATATGACCAACTAAACCTAAACCAACCTTGACCTAACCCAAATAGGTCAAATTGGTCAACTTGACCCATTTGACCTAAATGAACTCAATTGAACCAAATTCAAACCTAAACCAAATTAAATCAAATCAAAGCCACCAAAACATTTCAAATGGTCATATGAACTTGACCCAACCCTTAGTTTGACCCAATTTGACCAATTGGTCAAATTGACCCAAGTTGACCCATTTTGACATAAATGGGTCAACATGAGCCAAATCACATTAAAGCAATTCCAAATTCAATGAAACTTGGTCAAACCTATTTTCTCATCATACCAAATATGTCCAAACTAAAATTAAGGTTAAATGACCATTTTACCCCTAGGCCATAGGATAACCCAAAATCAATACCACTTGGAATTTGGTCAATTCCTTTTCATGGACAGTTGCCATCCTCTTAGTGGACCAAATGATCACTAATGGGCCTAGTGCACATGACCCATTAGATTTTGGTCAGCCACACCTAACCCAAACTCAAAACCAACCACTTTCCTTGAAATGGAGCACATGGGATCCTCCTCCCACATGAACTAAGCACATTGGAAGTTCACCATTCCACTCCTTAGACCAAACCGAATGCAAGGACATCCAAAATAGCCTTACAAACCCACTCAAAGAGATCAATTGGATCAAAATGGTAAAGCTTTGTTCGGTCGCCCGATTGCCAAAGGGGGAGATATACTCCCCCTAATTTGATTTCATTTAATGATTCTCAAATTTGATTGAAGCATAGGAACTCATAGAAAGCCCTAACTACTCTTCCCATGCTTCCTAGAGAGAGTTTCAAATCTCATTTCTTGGTTTTCATAGTTTGAAAATAGGGGACCTCAACTAAAATCCAATCTCACTCCACACTTAAAATCAACCCAATTCCCTTTGCAAGCTCCCTCAGGGACCCCAATCGAGCTTGCCCAAGCTCTTTCCCAAACTCCAAAGGCAAGAGGGGTGCTAGTTCGATCAAAGCCGTAAGGAGTTCAAGGTGGAGTTGTCCTCTAGAAGCAACCACCTAATCTAAAGACCTCAAACTCTCAGCAAAGCTTCATCTCCACTAGACAAAGCTTATCTAAGGGAATCAAGTGCCGGTGATCACCTCCAGTGAGGTTAGCAATTTTTTTGAGCTTAAATTCAATGTGGTTTGGAGCTTTATGAATAGAATTTTAATCCCATAGAATTCTAGCTATTGGATATGATCTTCATTGCATGTTGATGGTGTGGGCTAAATTTCAGCTCAATCCGAGCTCAATCGAGCTTAGAACTCACCCTAGAAGGTGGACGGTGGCCATCTCTCATAGGGAAATATAGGGTTAAATCTCTGGTCATCCATCCACACATTTTGGATGGATGATTGTGATTCAAACACGTAGCACCCACAAATTTACCCTTTAGAATTGTGACTTTAATCTCAACCATTCGATTCTTGATCGGACGGCAGAGAAGAAAGCATGTAGCGCCGCTGCTAACGTGGCGTTATAATGTGACAAGTTAAAGAGCCAATCCTGTCATTCCACATGGAAAGCCCATGACGCATTAGCGGCCCACATGGCGCCAACTAGAATAAATACTTAATTAGGCTATTTAAATAATCTAATTAATTATGGAAACTTTTAAAATTCATATCTAAGCTTAGAAAAATTCAAAAAAATATGAAATAAATTACATTAGATAAATAATTGAATGTAGAATATTCTAAAATGAGTTCAAGGAATTTTGAATAGTATTTTTCTGTGAATATGGGTTTTATTAGGCATGTTATTTTGCTAATTACCCATTAATTACTCCAATAATTAATCCCAAACTTCTTTTGCTTAATTAGTGGGATGATTCCTGCCTCTTCTAATTTTTTTGGGATTTATTGGTGGCTTAATTAGGAGAATTTCTAGTTCATTCCTTAATCACTCCCTTAATCTAATTAAGCTTAGTTAAGGATATAATTAGTAATTTAACCCCCTGATTGAGTCAATTAAGTTTTGATTCAGTGAATATGAGATTTAGAGAATAATTTTGGGATACTTTCCTTAAGATATTCTCTAAACCCCCTTTTCTTCCTTAATCCATCATTAATCAAGGGTTAATTCACTAATTACCTCCTTAATTAATTTCATAAAATTATAAAACTTTCCAAAACTCAATTAATCTATCTTTGGTAGATGCTAGGTGCTTAAGAGCCTATGTACATTAAGGAAATCAAAACTCAACTCACATGTGTGAGAGGTGCTATGAAATTACATAAAATTAAACCCCTTAGTTTAATTAATCATTTATCATGAGCCAAATGCATTAGGCCCTTTTCTTCCTAGGTGAATTACTGATTTAAATTCTTTTTGTGGTTTTATATCTTCTCATTGGCTCATAATTATTTCATTAAGTATGCTAAGGTGGTATAGGTAAGGGGTAATAAACACATTTAATTCATATATTAACCTAACCAAAGCATAAAATTGATCTAATCACCTAAAAATTAAACTAAAATAATAAACATATGTAGGAATGGGTTAGAAACAGCAAACTCACCTCACATTTCTCAAATTAAATCAAACTCAAATCAAAACTAAGCCTTCTCTAAAAAAATAACTTGATTTATTTTATACTTTTTTTATTTCATAAGATTATCTTTAAGACTTAATTAGGATGAATGTGTTTACATGCTTTCATCACTTTAGTTCTTTCCTCACATGCTAAATGTGTATGTCATACGAATTTCATGCATTCATTATTTTCAAAAAATCAAAATGAAAGTGAAATATTTTTTTTATGTCAAATTGCATGTTTTGGCTAAAGTAAAATATGAATGGCTATTATGACTATTAAATTCAAAACTATTTTAAAAATATATAAATCAAATATCTAAAACTAAAAGTGTGCTACTTATGGTTAGTTATGAATTTTCATGTGGATATAAGTATGAATACATACATAGTGTAGTATTCCTCCTCTTTTCTTTTAGTTTGGTTTTGAGTAGGTTTTGGCAAAGTGTATAGTTCATTTGAAAAGAACATAACACTTGACTAATTTCCTACCTATTCATTCCTATGCTATTACTTAAGAAGGGCATCTACACTTGCACATATAAATTACTTAAACAAAATAAATCAACCAACACAAACTTTTTGCATCTTTATTTTCTCTTCATTTCTTTTGTACATATGCTTGTATTTATGGAAAGTGGTATATTAGTCTGGACAACCCCGGGGTTGTGAGACTTTAAGTTGCCCTAAGTAGGTCTTGTACCTTACACTCCTAGTAAACAATGGCACTGTACTCAGTTATGCCTTTCATATATACATGTTTGCATGTGAAAAATAGATAAGAAAATCTCTTTTTTACTTAATGAAAATCATGCATCATAAAGCATTCAAATTTTATTAAATAACTCACTTAGCATTCATCATAAAATGTGCAAAACTTTCTCATTTGTATGTATATATATGCTTAGGATGCATCAATATGCATGTTATACATGTTGGGAAAGAAATGAAGTGATGTGTATTTTGTGAATTTAGATCACTTTACTTAAACTTAAGATGCCTTTCTTCTTGAATACGTTTGTTTAGAGAAAATATAAACTTAGGATTAATTATAACACATAATAAAACATTTACTGAAAAAAACTAAACATGAATCCACTTTAGAAATTACTTAAGGTAGCGAAGGAAAGAGAAGTTCTCTTCTATTTTTCCTCTCTTTAAAACTTAGTAATTAATTATAAGATTCATTTAAACCAAACCAAAATACAAAATAAAATCAACCCAAATCAACTAAACACTTAAATGAAACCACCCATCAAAGTTGAATACATTCACACTTAGAAAATTTGAACCTTAAAGCCATAGCTAAGCATACCACACAAACCTTTTAAAGCATACACATTAGGTTAAGCCACTACTTGTAGCTTTAGGTTGGGGCAGTGCATGGCTTGATATTTAATTTTGTTTTGTGATGTATTGTTTCTAGTCTAGATGTTAGTGTGAATGTGTATAGAATGAATGGTAGGGCGACCTTAGTCTAACCATTATTTTTTATAGGAGATTATGCTTAAGGGGTGCTATAATAAAAATATAATTATTTTTGCTATGCAGGTGCTTATACCCCCTAAGCATAATTGAATAGGCTAGGTGGACTTGGTTACCCATGTGTGGGGTGCTAAGTCCAACATACATGCTTGGGATTTGTATGATTTGTTTAGCTAATCTCTATTTTACAGGTGTTAGTTAGATTTACTTTTTCTTTTCAAATATTTTTGCAATCAAGATTTTGGAATAAATGTTATGGGGGATTAGGATGAGTATTGGTCATAAGATTATATCTTTTGTACCATATGAAGCCTTTGGAGCAACCACCTTCCAACCATCCAAGAGAAGGAACCAAAAGAAAGAATTAAAGGAAGAAAGAAGAAAGAATAAAGAAGAAAAGAAGAAATGAAGACCCCAATAATATGAATTTCCTTACTTGATTATAAATAATTCATTTTGTAATCTGGGTTGTATAAGTGTAGAGCTCAGCTACCCAATTTACTTTCGGGTTTGTGCGGTGATGCCCGACCACAAATGACATTTTATTCTTTCACGTTAGCTTTATAAAATGTTTGATGTTTTGTTTAGTTTGTGCATTAAGATGGCATATTTCTTAGTGTCTTCCCTACTTGATGTATGACCTGGATGACGATTAGGCCCTTAGGGAAAAATAAATTTTTCTACCAAACTAATCAACTCAAAATTAAAGTAAACAACTCATAACATCATTTGAAGCCTAAGTTAAAATCAAGATAAAAAATTAGCAACCACTTAGCTGGATGAGTATTTCTTTTATAATATCATGCATAAAAGCATATTATTACACTCTTGATTGGAGAGCTTCCACCTTTACTAGAGAAACATGGCTTGACCTTTGAGAGCCATGGTGGAAACACACCTCCTCCCTTCTCATTGATTTTCTCCAATAATCTTACTTCTCATGCATTATGCCTATGAATCCTATAAGCCTTAGTCAACTGATTGTCCAAAAATAAAATAACATGTCATATATTTTGCATTAGATCTAGGTCATTTTCATGCTTTTACATAATCTAGTCTCTTATGGAGTAGTGAGTTTAAGGACTTAGTCTCTTTCTAAATAAATAAAAGCCTAGCTATCTTGCATAAAGCATATGACTTGCCTACATGAATTTAAAATCATAGGAGGTGTTAGTTGGCAGCCACCCCAAGGCAGTTGTATGTCTAAGCAGTCGGGTGGTTTGATTTCTCTTGTGGAGGCAAACCAAATACCCATTTTTGCCTTAGATTTAGGTCATGCTTTTGGCCCTCACCAAAGCTTCCTAGATTTAGGTTCTGAGGTTGCTTCCCCCTTCTGTGGGCCATAAGCATAAATTCTCAGCTCTTAGGCATATCTATAACCAAGTATTGTGGAATTATAAGCCTTAAACTTTTAATGAAAATTCAACTAAAATAAACAATTCAATTTCAAAAGGTAAAGCCTAACTATAGGATAGTTTGAGATGTTTGCTATATTTCCTAGCATCATAGTCATCTCCTACTTATCTTTCTTTGGCTGATAATAAATCTCTCTCTCTCTCTCTCTTTGAACAATCTCATTTGATCTTCCAAAATAAACTTATCAATTGATAGTCTTACCTATTAAAATCATGGATATAATGATCATTTACCTTAATTGAGACTATTTCTAAGGGATCTCATTCCTTAAGATGTAATTAACAATGAGGGCTTGCCCCTCTAGGAAACTTGACGAACTTAGTTTAAAATAAACCCTACTTTACTTTTCCATGTAATGTAGGGGAAGAATCTTTGGTACACATACAGACCCATTGTCCTTAGAATCCTTGTAGAGGTGTTTAGGTCCATTATAGGGTGGAGACTTCTATCTTTTGAGATAGTATACATCTCCTCAATGTCGTATATGATCACCCTCAATAAGAACATTTGTGGATCTACATGGTGTCAAAAATGCATAAAAAGATATGTATATTTTCTATCTTCATTTTATCACGCATAGAGTGAAGATGGAAGTATACTCTCTTTTTTTCCTTTTAGAAAATTCCACTCATAAAATTTCACCATAGTTTAGTAGTTACCCCAAGTCATCCAGAGATGTCAAGCCAAAGAGATTTTTGTTGGGTGCATCATCTTCATGTCAGGGAGCCGATGTAGAACTTGAGGATGATTCATATAAAGATTTAATGCAATTACCTTTTGATTGGTACTCAACTTGTATTCTTAATTTAGAAAAGAAAAGATTAATCCCACATACTTGGTCTAAACACAGGTCAGACTACTTTGAAAGGCTATGGGGCAACCAACGCAGACATCCTCCATCAAGACCAGGACTAGGATTCAGCAAAGTGGGTCTAGTCGATGATGACAACCATTGGCTAGTCATCATAAATCATTTAAAGTCTGATATGTTCTTCTAAAATCATGTTAACTCTTATGAGGAGGTATGTTTAGAAACTTTAGATGACCTAAGTGAGCCTGAAGTTAGAGATGCACCGCCAGAGTTTGAAGAAGAGATCAGATCAACCATCGATGAGCTCAAAGAAATCAACTTGGGAACTAAAGATAATGCACGTCCGACATACATCAGTTCTTTGTTAAATGAAGAAGAAACCAACGATTTAGTTAGGCTACTTTGAAAGGCTACGGGCAACCAACGCAGACATCCTCCATCAAGATCAGGACTAGGATTCAGCACAATGGGTATAGTCGATGATGATAACCATTGTCTAGCCATCATAAATTATTTAGAGTCCGATAGGTTCTTCTCAAATCATCTTAACTCTAATGAGGAGGTATGTTTAGAAACTTTAGATGACCCAAGTGAGCCTGAAGTTAGAGATGCACCACCAGAGTTTGAAGAAGAGATCAGATCAACCATCGATGAGCTCAAAGAAATCAACTTGGGAACCGAAGATAATGCGCGTCTGACATACATCAGTTCCTTATTAAATGAAGAAGAAACCAATAATTTAGTTAGGCTATTAGCTGAGTTTAAGGACTGCTTTGCATAGAGTTATTAAGAGATGTTGGTCTATCCCCTGACATAGCAGTCCACAAGCAATAGAACCTAATGCTAACCCTATCAAGCAGGCTCCTAGACACACATGATTAGACATTGAATAGCAGGTCACTTCTGAAATTAAGAAACTAATCAATGCTGGCTTTATTAGGGAAGAAAAATACCCTACCTGGTTAGCCAGTATCATTCTAGTTAAGTAAAAGAATGACTAAATTTGCATATGCAGCAATTTTAAGGATCTGAATAAGGCATGTCCTAAGGATGAATTTCCACTTCCTATACCAGAATTAATGGTGGACATTGCCTCGTCTAATGTAGTATTCTCTTTTATGGATGGGTCGTATGGCTAAAATCAAGATGGCCCCCGAGGATGAAAGAAACACTGCTTTTCGAATCCCGATCAAAATTTATTGTTATAAGGTCATGCCTTTGGTCCTTAAAAATGTCGGTGCCACATGCCAGCAAGCCATGACTCAAATCTTTGATGAACTCAATCATCATCAAGTTAAATACTATGCTGATGATCTTGTTGTCAAAAGAAAAGAAAAAAAATACCATCTCTTTGACTTGAGAGTAGTTTTCAAATGGTTTAGATAGTAAAACCTCAAAATGAACCCATTGAAGTGTGCATTTAGAATAGCTTCAGGAAAATTTCTTGGGTTTTTTGTCCAACACCAGGGAATTGAAATCGACCTGGAGAAGATCAATGCTATCTTAGAAATATCACCCCCTAAAAGTCTAACTCAACTCAGATCATTCTAAGGGTGGTTGGCATATCTAAGATGCTTCATATCCAATCTATCAGGAAGATGTCAACCATTCACAACACTTGTCAAAAAGTATGCCAAGTTCAAGTGGGATGGAAAATGCCAACATACTTTTGAAGACATCAAGCACTACCTGATGACGCTGCCAGTTCTAGCAGCCCCTATCTCGAGCAAGCAACTCATATTATATATCGCTGCATTAGATGACTCCCTTGGCGCTTTGTTGGCTCAAACCAAGGACGAATAGATGGAGAACGCTCTTTATTATCTCAGTCATCGTCTAATCCCTGTTGAAGCACTGCCAAGCTTTAATTTTTGCATCCCAAAAGCTATGACATTACATACTTTCTCATAAGGTAAACTTGATCTCTAGAGTCAACCCACTATAATATCTTATGACATGGCTGAACTTATCCAGACGGTTGGCACATTGGTCTATGATTTTGTTTTAGTTTGACGTAACATTCGTACCCCTCCGTGTGGTGAAAGGATAGGCACTAGTACATTTCTTAGCATCACACCCACTTCCTACTAATTCTCTACTTAGAATGATCTAATTAATGAATAAATCATAAACTTAGGGGACACTAGCATTCATCATTGGGAGATGTATTTTGATGGTGCGGCCTCTCAACAAGGATACCACAATCTATTATCCTAGGAAAGGCAGGGGTAGGAATAGTTCTCCTAACCCCGGACCATGATGTGATGAGATTCTCATATCATATGTCCAATCCATGCACCAACAATGAAGCTGAATATGAGGCTCTAATTATCGGTCTAGAGTTAGTCATTACACTATGTGTCCATATTATTAACATCTTTGGGGATTCTCAATTATTATCAACCAAATTGCTGGGTCCTACAAAGTTCTAAATCCTAAGCTCCATCATTACCATAAGTATATCATGGAGTTATTGGCTCAAATCCCAGAGGTTACCATCCACAAGATTCCTCGAGGAGAAAATGCAATAGCAGATGCATTAGCCAAGCTTTCCAAAGAGTTGGCATGTCCGAAAGATGAGTCCATTCCAATAAGAATCCAAAATATACAAGTCTTATCCCTTATTAATGATGAACTCATTGAGAGATTCTCTCCTGAAGGGGAGCTTGTCATTGCCAAAAAGGACATGGAGTCAGATTGAAGGAAACCATTCATGGATTATCTACATACTAGCAAACTACCTCAAGAGAAATCACTAGCACATCAGGTGAAGTAGAGAGCCCTTTCCTACGCTCTCGTGGATGGCAACTTGTACCAGCAGTCTTTTGATCATATGTGGTTACGTTGTCTGGACAAACATGAAGCCTGTAGGATTGCGACTGAGGTACACTCAGATTTATGTAGAGCACATCAATCCGGTCTGAAGATGAAAGCCAAGATCAAGAATCTAGGATACTACTGACATTCTATGATCACATGGACGTAGCTAGAAGATGCCATAAATGTCAGGTACAATATGTGGTCCTACATCAATCACCTAACATTCTACATCCTACATTGGCCTCATGGCTATTTGAGTGGTTGGGTACCGATATAGTGGGTCCGATCGATCCTCCTTCTTCTAAGGGTCATCGATTCATTATAGCTACCACTGACTAGCTTTCTCAATGAGCGGAGACAATACCACTTAGAGAAGTCACATCTCAACATATGCTCTAATTTTTCAGGAACTATATCATATATAGGTTCGGGGTGCCTCAATGAATTATATTTTATTATTGTACTATATTTAAGAGCACTTAAATCAACAGCTTTGCTCGGAGACACATCATAGATTGAAGATATTCTACCATCTACTACCCAAGGGCAAATGGCTTAACAGAAGCCTTCAACAAAACTCTCATCCAAATATTAAAGAAGACACTAGATGACAACAAATGAAGATGGCATGAACAGTTGGTTGAAGCCTTGTGGACGTATCACACCACCTATAAAACTCCAACGCAGTCCACCCCTTTCTCCTTAGTGTATGGGTCTGAAGTCGTTCTATCATTAGAAGTTCAACTCCCATCACTAAGGATAGTCATGGGTAGTAAAATCACAATGGAGCAGAATGCCAAGTTGTGGTTGGAAGAGCTCGAAGGTTTGGAGGAGAGATGCCTACGGGCATGTTAGAACCTCGAGTTATACAAAGCCAAGATGATTTGAGCTCATAAAATTGGTCCATCCTAGAGCTTTTCAAATAGGAGAGCTTATTTTAGTTCTAAGGAGACTAATTGTTGCCTGTCGAAAGATGGGAGGCAAGTTTGAACCCACTTGGGAAGGCCCTTATGCCATAGAGAAGGCTTACCAAGAAGGATCTTATCAACTCATAAAATAAAGGAGAGCGCCCGATGCATCCAATCAAAGGGCTCTACTTAAAAAAAATACTATCCGTAAATCTTGTTTGAAAATAATTATCAATAAAACTTCTTTTCATATCAAATTCCATCTTATCTTTGCTAGAAATATTTTTTGCTTGTGAATCCGCCATGATGCATTTAGGATAGTATAAGAGAACCCAAGAGGTATCCTATCCCTCCACAACACAAACATAAACTATAAAATGTTCCTCCAGTGATATTAGGATAGGTGAAAGAGAGCCCAAGAGACATCCTATTTTGACTAGTACAACTAAGTTAGGTCTAAGAGAACCCAAGCGTCATCCTTCCTTGGTGGAGTCACAATTGCCCCTGCGACACCATTTCATCCATTCTTTGACGATAGGTGTAAGAGAACCAAAGTGACATCCTATTTCCTCTTTCACAACACAAATAAACATATATCTTTTATCTCTGGCTATTTTTGACATGGGAGCAAGCCCCCTATGGCACTCACTCATTAGCTGCTCTAGTTTGGCCTGACATGCTACCTTGCTGGTGTGTCACCCAAGTGTTTACTTGTCTAGAAGATGCGAGTCGTAGCTATTTCTGCCTGACTTGATGATTGCAAACCAATGAGTGCCTCGTTAGTTTGGTAGGCCACACTGCACAGGCAATAAGCTACCTCATGTTGACTTTGTTAAAGAGGATGTAAGCCTACACACTTTCTTCTTGAACTATCCATCATGCACTGACTAGGTCAAGTATATTTAAGGTTTAGGATAAGTCCCAAAATGGCTTTTTTTCTCCTGACTACTTCCAACTTAGGTCTAGTCCTTACATAGGACTCCTCGTTTAATAGTCGCCCTAGGTCGGATAGCCCATATCGAGCTGAAGATAGACTATCCCGGTATCAATTTTGCATTAGAGATATGTAAGCCTACACGCCTTCTTTCTAGACTAATTTTCATAAACTGACGGGCACCTTAAGTTAGTTGGTTATCACCATGCTGACAGCGACCCAGCTAGTGGATACACCACTCTTGGCAGATGTGAGTTCCCGCGCTTTCTTCTTGAGTTGGCCACCGAATACCTATAAGCTCTCTTTTATAGGGTTTTGGATAAATCCCCTAACAACTCCTCCCCTATGAGCACTCTACCCTAGTGGCCCCTTTCCCAAGAAGGCATCTTATCTTTAGGGAAGTGTCAGCAAAACTCCTTATAAGAATTTCCTGACTACTTTGAGTTAAGATAAGTCCCCGGGTCGGCACTCTCTCAATAGTCGCCCTTAGGTTTCGTTCAACTTGTTGTGCCACCAATGAGTTACCCCAATGGTCATCTTTATTTTAAAAGATATAAGTCTATTACGCATTCTTTCTATCACGATCATTGCAAACCGATGGGCAGCCCTAGGTTGGGCCTGATTTATTGTGCAAGCGACCAATCACCCAGTGTTTCCTTATTTAGGAAGATGTGAGTCCCCGTGCTTTCTTCCTAACTTTACCATGGCAAACTAAAAGGCACCCTTTAGGTTGATTAGTTCTACCTAACTGGTAGACTATCCCTTTAGATTTGTGAACCTAAGATAGGTCTAGGCTGATATTAGCTCCTTCTTAGTGGATCCATCGCACACCGATAGGGTCCATCTAAAATTAAATTAATTCTGACTATTTTTGAGTTGATATGAGTCCACAGCAGCATTCGTTCAAATAGTCACCCTATGTCAGGATTGATCTGTTGAGCCATCGATAGATCACCCCAACGACTGATCCTTACTTTGGAAGATGTAAGTCTACTATGCTTTCTTTTAGTACAGTCATTACACACTAAAAGGCAACCCTTAGGCCGAATAATCCCACTTTGTGGCTGATAAACTACCCCTTTGGACTTGTAAATCCAAGACAGGTCAAGGCTGACATAGCTCCTTCTCAGTGGGTCCATCGCACTCCAACAGGGTCGACAACATAACACACCAAATTAAATTAAATCAATTCAAATCAAATCAATATAAATCAAATTAATCATCAAAACTAATCTTGAGTTGAGGTAAGACCTCCAGCGGCACTCACTCAGTAGTCACCTTAGGTAGGGTTCGATTTGTTGCGCCATCAACAGATCACCCAAACAGCTGATCCCTACTTTGAAAGATGTAAGTCTAGTATACCTTCTTCTTAGTACAATCGTTGCACACCGAAAGTGTTAGCTTAATTAGCCTTATGCTCAATTCGATTAATTTTGATGATAACAAACAAATGCTTGGATGTTCTAATGAATATTTTTATGTGTTTCAGATAAATCAATTGCTAATTACATATCCAATACATCTCACAAATTGTTAGAAGAAATTGCAAGAATAAAAGAATGAAAGGGATAATGTGAAGCACATGATTTTAGGTTATATGACTATTCATATGAGTTCTTTGGCATGAATCAATTTGCTCACAACCTAACATACTATTTTAATGAGGTTAATTTATATAAATCTTTATTTAATTAACATTCAATTATATGTTTTTCTACATAGCAATAAAATTGTCAAAGTAATAAATGATCATAACTATTAAGTATAATTATTTTATTTACTTAATATAATTAGGTATTTTAATTTAATTTGCTGGTTATATGATAACTAACATATTTATGATTATATATAAATTATATCATAATTTTTAAATGTCACATGTCAAAATTAACAAAAATATATAAAATTTTGTATTTTAGCCAAAGTCATTGTTTGTTCAAAGAATTCATATCTGATTTTATCACCATCGGATTCCATGGATTTGTTCCTTTAAAATAAGTTGCATTAAAATTGAATTTAATTTTTAAAACATTATTTTAATAATGGATGCATGCTACATGCTTTGAATCTATTAAGAGCTACATTTGATTACTTTTTGACTTTCCCATGTGAATAGCCAAATTTTGCTGCTAAATTTAATATTTGTTTAATATAAATTATATTTTTATTGAATATTAAATTATCACATGATAGCATGAGGTTTGTATAATATATTTCTTTGAAATAATTTTTAAATGACCTTCTTGCCTATAAATACCCTCATTCTCTTCATGAAAGCATCCCTCATTCAAAATTCAAAATCTCTCCAGCAAATCTAAGAGAAAATCTCTTAAATGTTCCTTCCAAGTGTTCTCCAAATATTGCAAGATCAAATCCTTGGTTTGGAAGCTTCAACATCTTCAACAAGCAAGCCTTTTAAATTACTTGAGTTTGTTTTCTTGATCTTAATACTTCTTAGTTTTTCATGCTATTTTCACCATCTATTTCTTCTTTCTAATTTATACTTTTGATGGATTAGTCTTTGAACATTGTTTTCACATCAAAGTTTCTCAATCATTTTTTTTGGTGAAAAACTCTTGTGATAATTTGTAGGATCTATTTCAACTTGCTGAAATTTTTATCTTCCTACAAATTTCTTTTGGTTTCTTGAAATATTTCTTCTTTGGTCTTATTTTGAAAGATCATTTATTCTTAGATCTATTTTAGAAGTATATTTTAAGCATTTTAAAATAAATTATTGTGCTGAAATTATTTTCATATTTGCTAGATCTCTCTTTTAATTGAAAGCTTACTAGACAACTTAGATCTCATCATATACTTATTTTTTTTATTTTGTGAGCATTAGCATTAATTGAAAGAATCTTTTTTGGTTAAAATAAATTACTCCTTGCTGAAATTTATTTTATTATGAAAAGAATATTGTGAATTTATTTTGAAATCATCTTGTATTATTCTACAAATTATAATAACATAAACATCCTAGTAAGATCACTTTAAGATATTTATTTTTATTAAGTGAGCATTTTGCCTTGCCAAATTTTTTAAGTTGTAAAGTGATCATTTATAAGTTGTGAGATCACTTTTGAATTTGATTGCTTGGTATATTTGTGAGAGATTTACTTTATCAAAATTTATTATTTTGTATTTTTTTGTGTTGTAAAATTTATTTTGGGTTGTACTCTAGGAGAGTACATATTGTTGTAGGGGGTTGTACTCCCCGCTATAGGAGAGTACTTTTGTAAACCATTTTTCATTTAGTGGATTCCTGGGGTGGCTAGTGGGACTAGGCCGTGGTTTAGTAACCACGAAAAAATCGTGTGCCTCTTGTCTCTATTTACTTTATTGTATTTTATTTTTTTGCTGCATTTAGAATTATATCTTATCATTATAAAATTAAAATCTAATTTTCTATTTAAACATTAAAATTTAAGTTTTGAAAATTTTAATATTACCCAATTCACCCTCTTGGGTGCTATAGTGTCTCACACTGGTATCGAGCCTAGCTCTTTATTGGCTTAACATCCAAGAGTAAATCTTTTCACTATGGCACAAGGTTTCACAAAGGGTTCATTACCGAGGGACAACAATCCACTCATAGACCTCCACTTTTAGATAGTGTACCATTTGATTATTGGAAAAATAGAATTAGTACATTCTTAAGAGGTCAAGATGCACGCATGTGGTATATGTTGACACATCAATATCATAAACCCACAACAGAAGTAAATGGCATTAAAGTAGAAAAACCTTTTGAGGAATGGTCTATAGAAAGAGAACTTGATGAATTAAATGCTAGGGCTTGTAATACTTTACATTGTGCTTTATTACCTGATGATTACATGAAAATTTCTATGTTAAGTATAGCAAAAGAAATATGGGATACACTTATTATAACTTATGAAGGAACTAGTGAAGTTAGAGATGCTCACATAAATAGACTTGTTCATGATTATGAGTTATTTCATATGTCTCCTTCTCAATCTATTTACGATATGTATACTAGATTTATGAAAATAATTAACACATTACAATCTCTTGGAAAACATATAGAATCAAGACTTAGTTTATAAGATTCTTAGATGTCTTCCAAAAGAATGGGAAGCTAAAGTAACCTATTAGTGAAGCTAAAGATTTATCTACTTATCCACTTGATCACTTTTGGATTCTTTGATAGCACATGAACAGTTATTGCTCAAAGGGATAAGATGGATAACTCAAAGAAAAAAAGGAGATGGAGAAAGGAAAAGCCATTACTACGTTGATGATAATCATGAGCATAACACCTCAAGCTCGATGGTGATTGTGATGAGGTGGTCATGCTTTCCAAAAGGCTTGGGAACTTGCTAAGGAAGAAGAATCAAAGGTATAAAAATCTAAAATTATAAATTTCAAACTAAGAAATTTCCTAGGTGAAGGGATCATTTGCTATATCATTGTAAAAGCTTGGACACATAAGAGGTGATTGTCGAACTTGTTGAATCAAAGAAGAAAGAAATTGATGTAAACAAAAGAAAAATATGGAGAAAAAAGTACCATAAGAAGAAGAAGACTTTTATTGGCCAATCCAGATTCAAATGAATCAAGTACTAGCTCATCGGATGAAGAGGTCAACATATGTCTTATGGCAAATGGAGAATCTGACTTAGATTCTCAAGAGGTATGTAATGATATATCTTATGATGAATTAGATGATGCTTTTAATGATTTAGTTATTGAATATAAAAAATTAAAAAAGAAAATACAAAACCTTAGAAAAAGAACATAAAAATTTAGATATGCATTTTTGTGATGTAAAAAATGAATGTGATAATTTAAAAAGTAAAAATACTTCTTTATTAAATTGTTCCTTACTTGTATGTAAACTTGAAAGAGAATATCTTATTAAAAGCAAGATTAGAATTATGTTTAAAATCACAAGTTCATTATAATACTTCATCAAGAAAAACATTTAATAAAATTATTTGCATCATACACATCCCACTCATATACCTTATAATTATCATTTTAAATCATATGCAAACACTAATGTTTGGTGCAACTATTGCAATAAAAAGGGCATATTTCATTTGATTGCTATGCACATAAAATACAAAATACTAAGCAATCATCTTATGTATGGGTACCAAAAGGTACAAGCACTACACAAACCATGCTAAAAATATCTTACTTCAAATTTAAAATGTGGACCCAAACATGTTTGGGTTCCAAAAGTTAACATGTGAGTTTATTTTGTAGGAATGCCTTCAAAGCAAAATCAAAGAAGGCATGTGGTACTTGGACGTGGATGTTCAAGACATATGACGGAGATAAAGATAAATTCACAACTTTAGAATCAAGTGATGGAGGATTTGTTACATATGGAGATAATGCAAGGGAAAAATCATTGGCATTGGTTCTATTTGTAAGAATTCTATCACTTTAGATAAAGTTTTTCTAGTAGAAGGATTAAAACATAATTTAATTTCTATTAGTCAATTATGTGATAAAGGTTTGAATGTAGTATTCCATGCATCATATTGCATTATAAAAATAATGAAAATGTTTTGCTAGTAGGGAAAAGATACAAAAATATTTATGTCATTGATTTAGATAGCTTTCATGATGTAAATTTAAACTTACTTTGTTTTAAAAGCACTCATGATGATATATGGTTATGGCATAGGAGACTATGTCATATTAACATGCACACACTTAATAAAATTGCTAAACTTGATTTAGTAGTTGGTTTGCCTAAATTAAATTTTCATTCAAACTATGTTTGTGATGCATGTATTCATGGTAAACATTCTAGAAGCTCATTTGAAAGTAAAAATATTGTTTCTACTTCTAGACCTCTAGAATTATTGCACATGGATTTATTTGGTCCTATTAGCCACTAGCTTAGGTGGAAAAATTATGATTTTGTGATTGTTGATGATTTCTCTAGATATACTTGGCTTTTATTTGTAACTTACAAGGATGATGTTTTTGGTGAGTTTAGAAAGTTTTCTAAATATATTCAAAGAGAACAAGGCCTTTTGATTAATAGGGTTCAAACCGATCATGGTGGCAATTTGAAAATAAATTATTTGAGGATTATTGTGATGAACATGGGATTAGACATAATTTTTTGCACCTAGAACTCCACAAAAAATGGAGTAGTAGAGAGAAAAATAGAATATTAATTGAATTAAGTAGATCTATGCTTGATGAGTATAAATTGCCAAAATATTTTGGAAGCGAAATACTACATGCTATGTAATGAATAGGATCTATTTTAGACCAATTTTGAAGAAGACACCCTATGAATTGTTTTTTGGAAAGAAGCCTAAGATTGAACACTTTCATGTATTTGGATGTAAATGCTTTATTTTGAATAATGGAAAAGATCATTTAGGTAAGTTTGATTGCAAATTAGATGATGGTATTTTCTTAGGATACTCTCTTCTAGTAGAGCTTATAGAGTTTACAATAAAAGAAAAATGATTGTAGAAGAATCAATACATGTTATTTTGATGAAAATTTGATTGATCTCATTAGAAATGAAGTGATTGATGAAGAGATTGATAACTTTAAGAAAATATCTTTAGAAGATAATATGGATGATTCATTGCCTAAAGAATGGAAATATAATAAAATCATCCAAAGGAACTAATTATAGGAGATCCTTCAAAAGGAGTTATGACTAGAAGACATAGTAGAGTTGTAGATCATTGACATTTTTATCGAGGTTGAACCTAAAATTTAGAAGAAGCATTAAATGATAATTTTGGATTATTGCTATGGAAGAGGAGTTGAATCAATTTGTAAGAAATGATGTTTGGGAATTAGTCCCAAGACCCCAAGATCAAAATGTCATTGGAACAAAATGGATCTTTAAGAATAAGCTAGATGATTCGGTTGTATTGTTAGAAATAAAGCTAGGTTAGTTGCACAAGGGTACACACAAGTTGAAGGTATAGATTTTGAAGAATCTTTTGCACCCCAGACTAGAAGCTATCGGTTACTCTTGCTTATTTTAGAAATTTTAAACTTTTTCAAATGGATGTCAAAAGTGCATTTTGAATGGATTTATTGACCAAAATGTATTGTAGAGCAACCACCTGGATTTGAGAGCCTTGATTTTCCAAATCATGTGTATAAATTAAAGAAAGCCTTATATGGTTTAAAACAGGCTCCTCGTGCTTAGTATGATAGGTTAAGTAACTTTTTGATAAATCATGGATTTAAAAAGGGTAGAGTAGATACCACCTTATTCTTTAAGAGCATAGATGATGATTTGATTGTGGTACAAGTGTATGTAGATGATATATTATTTGGAAGTACAAATGAATCTTTATGCCATGAGTTCTCATCTTTGATGTCTAAAGAGTTTGAAATGAGTATGATGGGAGAACTTAATTTTTTCTTAGGTCTTAAAGAAACAAGAAAATGGCACATTCATGTCAAACTAAGTACACAAATGAATTGATTGAGAGGTTTGACATGAAAAGATTTAAATCTAGTAAAACTCCTATGAGCCCATCTACAAAATTGGATTTAGATGAATTAGGAAAATGTTAATCAAAAACTTTATAGAGTATGATAGGTTCACTTTTATACCTTCGCTAGTAGGCACGATATTATGTTTGCTATTTGTTTGTGTGCTTTTGGGCAACGAAAGAATCTCATTTAATAGCGGTCAGCGTATCTTTGTATTTGATAGGCACTACTAGGTTAGGTTTATGGTATCTAAAATTCTTTATCATGTGATTTGATTGCTTATTCCGATCTTTGATTTTGTAGGATGCAAAGTAGATAGAAAAAAAAAAGCTTTCATGTCATTTTAGGATCATCACTTGTGTCTTGGTCATCTAGGAAATAAAATTCAGCTTTATCCTTCTGAGGGAGTATATAGGTCGGTAGTTGTGTTGCTTTCCTTTGGTTAAAGCAATAATTAGAAGATTTTGGTATTAAGCAAGATCACATTCTAGTTGATTGACAATACTAGTGCTATTAGTTTGACTAAAATCCTATCCAGCACTCACGAACCAAGCATATAGAAATTAGACATTATTTTATTAGGGATCATGTTTTGAAGGGTGATGTTAATATTAATTTTATTAGCACCGATTTACAAATTGCAGATATTTTTACAAAACCCTTACCAGAAGAATGTTTTGGTACTTTAAGATGGATGCTTGGAATGTTAGATCCTAATATTTAAAATTGTATGTAGTTTGTTCTAACTTTTTGATGTTGTCAAAAGGGGGAGAAGAGTAAAATGTTGGTTAGTATTAAGTCTATTTCATGCATACATTTAGGGGGAGCAACATTATTCATCTCTTATGCATAAATTTTTTTAAGAGAATTTTTTTTCAAAAACCATGATGAAAGGTCAATTTGCACCTTCATCAAAATCAATACCCAACATTAGTTTGTCATCATCAAAAAGGGGGAGATTGTTGGCTTAGTTAGCCTCATGCTCAATTCGATTAATTTTGATGATAACAAACAAATGCTTGGATGTTCTAATGAATATTTTTATGTGTTTCAAATATATCAATTGCTAATTATATATCCAATACATCTCACAAATTGTTAGAAGAAATTGCAAGAATAAAAGAATGAAAGAGATAATGTGAAGCTCATGATTTTTGGTTATATGACTATTCATATGAGTTCTTTGGCATGAATCAATTTGCTCACAACCTAACATACTATTTTAATGAGGTTAATTTATATAAATCTTTATTTAATTAACATTCAATTATATGTTTTTTCTACATAGCAATAAAATTATCAAAGTAATAAATGATCATAACTATTAAGTATAATTATTTTATTTACTTAATATAATTAGGTATTTTAATTTAATTTGTTGGTTATATGATAACTAACATATTTATGATTATATATAAATTATATCATAATTTTAAATGTCACATGTCAAAATTAACAAAAATATATAAAATTTTGTATTTTAGCCAAAGTCATTGTTTAATCAAAGAATTCATATCTGATTTTATCTCCATCAGTTCCTTGGATTTTTTCCTTTAAAATAAGTGGTTACATGACCCACTTTACATTAAAATTGAATTTGAATTTTTAAACATTACCTGATTTTAATAATGGATGCATGCTACATGCTTTGAATTAAGAGCTACATTTGATTACTTTTGACTTTCCCATGTGAATAGCCGAATTTTTGCTGCTAAATTTAATATTTGTTTAATATAAATTATATTTTTATTGAATATTAAATTATCACATGATAGCATGAGGTTTGTATAATATATTTCTTTGAAATAATTTTTTAAATGACCTTCTTGCCTATAAATAGCCCTCATTCTCTTCATGAAAGCATCCCTCATTCAAAATTCAAAATCTCTCCAGCAAATCTAGAGAAAATCTCTTAAATGTTCCTTCCAAGTGTTCTCCAAATATTGCAAGATCAAATCCTTGGTTTGGAAGCTTCAACATCTTCAAGCAAGCCTTTTAAATTACTTGAGTTTGTTTTTTTTGATCTTAATACTTCTTAGTTGTTCATGCTATTTTCACCATCTATTTCTTCTTTCTAATTTATACTTTTTTGGTGGATTAGTCTTTGAACATTGGTTTTCACATCAAAGTTTCTCAATCATTTTTTTTTGGTGAAAAACTCTTGTGATAATTTGTAGGATCTATTTCAACTTGCTGAAATTATAGCTTATTTCTTTTGGTTTCTTGAAATATTTCTTCTTTGGTCTTATTTTGAAAGATCATTTATTCTTAGATCTATTTTAGAATTATATTTTAAGCATTTTAAAATAAATTATTATGCTGAAATTATTTTCATATTTGTTAGATCTCTCTTTTCAATTGAAAGCTTACTAGCCAACTTAGATCTATCATATACTTATTTTTTTTATTTTGTGATCATTAGCATTAATTGAAAGAATCTTTTTGGTTAAAATAAATTACTCCTTGCTGAAATTTATTTTATTATGAAAAATAATATTGTGAATTTATTTTGAAATCATCTTGTATTATTCTACAAATTATAATAACATAAACATCTAGTAAGATCACTTTAAGATATTTATTTTATTAAGTGAGCATTTTGCCTTGCCAAATTTTTTATGTTGTTAAGTGATCATTTATAAGTTGTGCGATCACTTTTTGAATTTGATTGCTTGGTATATTTGTGAGAGATTTACTTTATCAAAATTTATTATTTTGTATTTTTTTTTGTTGTAAAATTTATTTTGGGGTTGTACTACCTTGTAGGAGAGTACATATTGTGTAGGGGTTGTACTGCCGTTATAGGAGAGTACTTTTGTAAACCATTTTCATTTAGTGGATTCCTAGCAGGGGTGGCTAGTGGGCTGAGGTTTTGGGGTTTGCCACGTAAAATCATGTGCCTCTTGTCTCTATTTACTTTATTGTATTTTTATTTTTCTGCATTTAGAATTATATCTTATCATTATAAAATCAAAATCTAATTTTCTATTTAAAAATTAAAATTTAAGTTTTGAAAATTTTAATATTACCCAATTCACCCCCCCTCTTGGGTGCTATAGTGTCTCACAGAAAGGCAACCCCTTAGATCAGATAGTCTTACCTTATGGCAGGTAGAATACCCCTTTGGACTTATAAATCTAAGATAGGCCAAGGCCCCTATAGTTCTTTCTTAGTGTAGTCCATCACACACTAACAGGGTCCATAACAAAATAAATTCAAAACCAACCTCCCCAATGGAGTCAAAGTAAACATATCAAACAAATCAAATTTCTCCCTAATTCAAATTAGCCTCCCTAGTGAGCTTAGATCTAAATCAAACAAATTTAATTGGGTGTACATCCCTGGTGCATATGCCCTCAATCTAGAACCTTACTCTCTAGTGGAGCCATAACAAATTAAACCAACCTCCCTGGTGGAGTATAATCAAATAAATCAAAGAAATCCAATCAAGTTCTTATCCACAGCAGATAACCCGAACCTGCTTCGCTAGTGAAAGGTTCACATACCCAATCACTAGCGGATATGCCTCCACATGAATTAAAATAAAACAAATTAAAATCAATTTGATCTTGATCCCCATCGAATTATAGATTCTTATCCCCAATGGATACACACCCAAACTAAACATATTCACAATCGAACTCAAATTCTTATCCATAACGGATAGCTTGAACCTGTTTCCCAAGTGGAAGGTTCATGTACTCAATCCCAGCGGATTCCTTCTAGTCCTCTTATACCCCTAGCATAAAGAGAGCTGCATTGCACTAAGATCGTGATTATATACCTTTATTTCTCTAGATCACTTCCATTGTTTGATGTAATCTTCTGGATGTTGTTAATCATTTCTATCAACGCTAATACATGCGGTGTGCCTTGTCAATTACACCACACCTATTGGGGGTCCTTTTGTTGACCTCACTTTTGGAGTGAGCTCTCAACCCCATCCTTGTATACTTAGGTCATAAGACACATCTAGAGATTAGGTGAACTCTTAACCTAAGCCTAGAGACTTATAAGTGTTAATCATAAGATTAGGCTATGGCTTAGGGCATAAGGAAATCACCTATCCTATAGCCTAAACCTAATCAAGATATACTTTCTCAAATCAAACCCATTCAAATCTCAAATCTCAAATTCAAATTCCAAATCTAATTTCAAATTTGACTCCAAATGATTGAAACTAAAATCAAATTTAAATCCTACTAGCCATATGATTCATAAGCTTAACCAAAACCCCATCTAGATCAAATCAAACTCAATTGACCTCTTTATAAATCAATTATTCTTTCATTTATATTCACAAATATAAATGAAATCCAAATTCAAATGACCAAAACTATATCAAAAAAATCAAATCCAAACTCAATCTAAGCCCTTTAAGTTAGTTCTTTGGACTTAGCCAAATTCTATCTAAATTAAGTCAAAATTAATGGATTTCCTCTCAAAGAAATCATTCATTCAATTATTTATCCAAATATAAATAAAACCTATAATCATCAAACCAAATTCAAGTCAACAAATTCTAACTTAGCCCTTTTGACTTAAAACATTCAATTAAGCCAAAACCAATTGGACTCTAAATTGATTATCGTTGAATTTATATTTCAATCCAGGGCTCATATATAAGTTCAACTAAACTCGAATCAAATGAAAACCAAATCAATTGACCCACTTAGGTCCACTTGACCTAAAGTGACCTAAAGGACCCATTTGAGCCAACTTCCAATCCAACCCAAATTGGATTAAAATAAGCTCACCAAAATCTTCCACCATGATTGTTGATCACCTATCATGATCAATTTGTCATTGTCAAAGCAAGTCAACTTAGTCATTTGACCAAGTCAACCCTTAGCCCAAATGAACCAAAACTAGATAAAACTCATCCTACACCAAATTGATTAAAATCAATAATTTGAATCAACCCAAAATCAATATTTAAATATGACTTGATTGAGCTCATTGTTATCCAAGTTGATTTAAATTGGCCAAATTCAAATTGGGTCAAATCATGATCTAACCTAAATTGATTGCAACCAATGGCTCAAGTTTATTCCAAATTGATTATTGAACTTGACCAAAGCCATAATTAAACCCAATTTAATTAATTGAGCCCAATTGAGCCATCAAGGACAAATAGGCCTAAAGGGTCAATTTGGCCTAAATCTAAATTAAATCCAAATTGATTCGAACTAAAGAGCACATTCATCTTCAATTAGCCAATTGAATATGAATCAACCCATAATCCAAGCCAATTTGGTCAATTTTGGTCAAATTGGTCAACTTGACCCATTTGACCCATTTGATTCCAAATGAGCCAAAATTAATTCTATGTCAAATTAAATCAAATTATTCACACCAAAACTCTTCAAATTATGATTTGAACTAACTAAGCCTTGGTTTGACTCAATTTGACCAATTGGTTGACCTAACCTGATATGACCCATATGACCCAAATTGAGCAATATCCCTTGAAACCAAGCCATGACCTAGTGCGAGCTGATCAAACCTGGCCCAAACCCATTTGGGATCAGCTCAAAATCAACCCAACCCAATTAAATCTCTCATGGATCCTCCCTCACATAAGATTCCACCCAACCTTATTTAATTCTCCCCATCACATGCATTTAACTCATCCCCAATATTTACATTCAATGGAGCTGATCATATGGCAGCGAGAGAGGACTTTAGAATAAAAATCCAAATCCCTCAATCAATCCATCATCCATCTCAACCACCAAGCAAGATGAGAACACTTTGGAGCCAAAAAATTTAAAAGAGAATGGATTTTCAGCCACTATTAAAGGAGGGGGAAATGAGACTTCATTCCTCTTTCTTTTACCACTATTCAGCTCCCAAGAGCTCCCCAAAGCAACCAGCCACCACTTCCCCACCTCTCTTGAGCTAAAAACATCAAAATTGGATGAATTTTGGTGAAAATGGCAAGCACCAGAAAATACATCAGTTTGACATGAAGGTGAAGGTCCAAGCTCATTCCAAGGCCTCTTCCCCCACTCAATAGCGTGCTCGAGTCATCACCACCGCCGAAAATCATCCCCGATGAGGTAACTTTCAAAAATCATAGCCAACCTTAGAATCCTTCATTTGTGATGATTGTTTGTGCGATTTTAGAAATTTATCTTAGATACTCCTGCATTTTATATTTTATATTATCCCAATTAGAAAATAGAATTTTTTTCGGCGTGAGTTTTCACTTAGAATTTCTCATTTTCTCCCTAATATCCCATTTTTTTTGTGTGGCGGATAAACAAGCGATCCCATGGTTCGGATTGGATGGCTCGAATGCATCGATTGCATGATTGGGCCTTGATCACCGTGCATTCTAGACCATCCGATCGGAAGGCGTACCCAAATCGGATCGTGCACCACTCCGATCAGCACCTAGATCGTGATCGATATGGAGCATCAATCGTGATCGCGGTCACGGGTCAAAACCACATTTGGATTCTGCGCTGATTGAATGTGGCACCGCGTACCAATCGCGATGTAGCCCTCGCATGCTATGTGGCACCATGTGGTGCCGCGTTATACGTAAAGCGTGCTATGTGATAAGTGAAATCAGATTTTTTTTATTTTAAAAAATTATTTAAATTACCTAAAATTTCAAAAATTCATAAAAAAATAAAATACTTAGCCAAAATAGCAAACAATGGCTCATTGGATTCATCTTTTTGAGAGAAATCCAACAAACATAAAGTCCTAAAATTTCACTAAATGGTTTGAGCTAAATTTAGGTCTTAGTAAAAATAAAGTTGTATTTATTACTCTAAAAAATAAGTCGGATTAAGTTGGCATTTTCAGGGGTTGAAATTAAAGTTAAAACACACCTACCATAAAAATATCAAGGGAAAAGAACTTTTGGATGGGAAGAAATTAAATTTTGAAGTTTAGATTATCCATTTTAAAAAAATAAATCAAATGAAAATCTAGAAATTTACAAAAATCTGTAAAATGGCTTAAATCACTTCAGTTGACATCTAGGAATGTAAAGGAAATAATGTGATTTTCTGAATCCTAATGAACCCTAAATAAATACTTAAGATTAAAATCTAATCAATTAAGGAATTAATTTAAATACAATCTAAAAATAATTTAAATACCATATCAAAATCAGAAATGATGTAATAACCAAATGATTAGTAATCAAACCTTAAGTCAGAAAAGTACATGTATCTCTCAAATGAAATTGAATTTAATCATAATTGAATTTAATTTAGTTAATGAAATTCAATTAAATGATTAGATTTTTTTTTTAAATTAAACTCATAATTAAATAAATCAATGAAACTTTAATGTAAAATAAAAATGATCTTGTTAAACCAACACCAATTATTGAATCTTAAATATATTAAATTACTTAACCAATTAAAATAAAATAAATATTAATTAATCATTAAATAAACTAAAAATAAAATTGATTAATAAACCAATTCAACATAATCATTTGATATTAATCAAATTAAACAAAATAAAGTTAAAGTCAACTTAATTAACATTGGATTAAATCACATCCATTTGGAGTAAGATAATTAATTAGCCATTAATACATAAACCTAACAACTAAATCAAATATGAATGAAATCTAAAGAACATATTAAATGAAGAAAATCAAACTTGACTATGATTATGAATAATCAAGTTTAATTAAAATAAAAATAAACAATTAAATCAATTAGACTAATCAAATGTTAATAATAATGATAACCCTTTAATCAATAAAATTTAGGCAAATTCTTAATTAAAACTATCAAATCAAATAAATCAAACATGGGAATTAATTCATTAATTTCTAATTAAACAAACCTTTAATTAATCTAATGATTTATAAATTTAATTACCCTTAATCAAACTTAATTAATTAAACACCTAATTAATGCAAACTTAATGAATTAATTCATCATCTTAATGAACCAAATTAACTTTTTTAATTCAAATTCAAATCAAACACTTAGTTAATCTACTAATTAATTTGATCACACATCTTAAATAAGCTAATTAAGTTAATCAAACTAATCATTTTAAACTTAAACTTAATCAAACATAATGCAATTAAATACTAATCAAAACCTAAATTAAACCTAAATTATTAAGTCATTAATTACATCATTAACCTAATAAATAAGAAATCAAATTGAAAATTAAACAAATCTTTATAATTAACATAAATACACTTCTTAATTAAACTAATTACATAATCACATTGAACCTAAGTAAACTCATAGACTAATAAAGCTAATCAAATCAAATTAAATTAAATTAAGAAAGACTCAACAATTTAATATGTAATCAAATCAAATCTCATAAGATAAACTAATTAACTATCAAAGGTATGAAATCAAAATACAAACCAAACTTTGGTAAACATGATAAATGTATGAGATTAAAAATAAAATCCTAATTACAAAAAAGCATACTCAACTAAAATCAAAATAAAATCTCAATTAATCTAATCTGATCAAACTACAAATAAATGAACCATAATCAAATCAAATAAACATAAAGTTAAGTCACATAACCATAATCAAAGAAAAGAATTAGATATTAATTTAAATGGATATTGAATTATCAAGATTTAATTAAACCAAAACATTTAATCTAAAATTAATCAATCAAAAACACATGAATTAAAACAAACTTAAACTTTAATAAAATTTGATAAAGTCATGCATTTAGCGCATAAAATCCCATTGTATAAATAAATAGTTCAAAAGAATCAAATAAATTTGATAAAATTTGCATTAGATTAAGTCATCAATTCATACCACTCATACTCTAGTCTCTTAGGTTGTGAGTTTAAGGACTTAGTCTCCTTTCTAAATAAATAACAACCTAGCCATCTTGCAAAGCATAAGACTTGCCTACTTGGATTTAAAGTGTAAGAGGAGTTTGTTGGCTGCCACTCCATGCGATTTTAAGTCTAGCAGTTGGATGGTTTATTCTCTCTTGTGGAGGTAAATCATATACCCATTTTTGCCTTAGATTTAACCATGCTTTGGACCTCGCCAAAGCTCCAAAGATTTAGGATCTGAGGTAGTTGTTTCCTTCGGGCTACAAGCATAAATCCTCACCTCTTAGGCATTTTCTCAATCTTATATTGTGGGATTATAAGTCCTAGTATTCTAATAAAATTGTCAACTCAAATAAATAAATCTCTTCAATTTCATATATATAAAGCCCAATTATACGATATATTAGATTGCTTACTAGGCTTCCTAATATAATAAGCATTCCCTACTCATCTCCTTTGGCATCCAAAATAAGTCTCTCTTTTTGATCTATCCCATTTGATTTCCAATATAGCCAATCCTTTGATAATCTTAGCTTTGAAATCTTTGGAGACTTTAATTCCTATATTCCAAAGGGATTTCATTCCTTTGGATGTAATTAACTATGGGGGCTTACCTCCATAGGGAACTTAACGATCTCGATTTAAAATAAACCCTACTTTACTTTTCCATGTAAAGTAGGGGAAAGACCTATAGTACATTCGAAGACCCATCATGCCTTATTTTAGGTAGAGCCGATTGATTGGAAGCATAGGGTGCTCTCCCTTATAGTTTATAAGTTGTTAAGATTCTCCTTAGTAGGCCTTCTCTATTGGCAAAAGGGCCTTCTCAAGTGGGTTTAAACTTGCCTCTCATCTTTTGACCGGCAACAATTGGTCTCTTTAGAACTAAAATAAGCTCTCTTACTTGAAAAGCTCTAGGATAGACCAACTTGTTATGAGCTTGAATCATTTTAGCTTTGTACAACATGAGGTGCTGGCATGCCCTGAGGCATCTCTCCTCCAAACTTTCGAGTTCTTCCAACCGCAGCTTAGCATTCTGCTCTATAGTAATCTTGCTACCCACAGCTACCCTTAGTGATGGGAGTTGGACTTCTAATGGTAGAGTGGCTTCAGACCCATATACTAAAGAGAATGAGGTAGATTGAGTTGGAGTTATGTATGTGGTGCGGTAAGCCCACAAGGCTTCAACCAATAGCTCATGCCACTGTGGCTTATTATTGTTGAGTGTCTTCTTCAATATTTGGATGAGAGTTTTATTCAATGCTTCTCTAGACCATTTTCCTCAGGGTAATAGATGGTGGAATATCTTCAATCTATGCTCTGTATCGAGGCAAAGATGTTGATTTTGGTGCTCTTGAATGCAATACCATTATCGAATATAATTCATCGAGGCACGTTGAATATATATATGATATGTCTCCTGAAGAACTGGAGCACATGCTGAGCAGTGACCTCTCTAAGTGAGATTGCCTCTGCCCACTTGAAAAAGGTATTCAGTGGTAGCTAGAATGAACCGGTGACCTTGGAAGAAGGAGGATCGATCCCAAGTGAGATTGCCTCTGCCCTCTATGTTAGTGTCCCAACACTCAAATGGCCATGAGGCTAAAGTATGATGTAGACTGTTGTGTGGTTGATGCAGGACCACACCATGCACCTAACATTGGTGGCATCTTCTAGCTACATCCTTGCAGTATGTAATATCAAAGGCCAATAGTATCCTAGTATTTTGATCTTGGCTTTCATCTTCAGACCAAACTAGTGAGCTCCGCATAAACCTGAATGTACCTCAGTCACAATCTTATGAGCTTTGTGTTTGGGTAAATAATGTAACCACATATGATCGAAATACCACTGATACAAGGTGTCATCCACGAGAGCATAGGAGAGAGCTCTCTATTTCACCTAATGGGCTAATGACTTCTCTTGAGATAGTTTGCTTGTGTTTAGGTAATCCATGAATAGCTGCCTCCAATCTGACTCATCGTCTTCTGTAGCAATAGTAACCTCCCCTTCAGGAGAGAGTCTCTCGAGGAGTTCAGTATCAATAAAAGATAAGACTGATCTATTTTAGACCCTTATTGGAATGGACCCATCTTCTGGGCATGCCGACTCCTTGGCAAGCTTGGCCAATGCATCTACTACAACTTTTTTTTTTATCGAGGAATCTTGTAGATAGTGACCTCTGGGGTCTGAGCCAACAACTCCATGGTATACTTGTGGTAATGATGGAGCTTAGGCTTTAAAACTTTGTAAGACCCAGCAATTTGGTTGATGATGAGCTGAGAATCCCTGAAGATGTTGATGCTTTAGATGCATAATGTAAAGACTAACTCCAGACCGGCAATCAGAGCCTCATATTTGGCTTTGTTGTTGGTGCATGGATTGGACAAATGATATGAAAATCTCATCACATCACGGTCCAAAGTTAGGAGGACTATTCCTACCCTATCTTCCCTGGAAGAGTAGATCGTGGTTAGATTTATCATATTATCATATATAATTTTATTTTGCACTTAAAGAGTTCCCTTTCCATTTTTTTATTCCAAGAAATGGAATAACAATAAGGGTCAACATAAGGTTATGATTTTCTAAATGTGAAAGGATGTTTAGTCATAAGAGGTTCATTTCACTTTAAGTGGTTTAATTGATTTAAGAATTGTACTTAGTATTTTCTTTTATTTCATATGTCTTACACTTAGCAACTAAGTGTTATGAAGAGAGGAAAGAGAATTGCTCTTTTCATCCCTACCCTAAGCCAGTTTCTAAAGCATGTTAATTTAATTTGTTCTCATTAGTGAATGGCTTATTACACATTTTAAATTAATCATAAGTTTAGGTTTACTTTAAATGATTCCATTCAATATGAAAAGCATCTTAAGATTAATTTGATTGAATTACTATCACATGATATATATTTAATCATTTCTTTTCATCACATGTAGCATGCATATGATTAAATCCTAAGTATACCTACATATACAATATATTTTAGCACACTTAAATGATGGATGTGAACATGTACATTTAAAGTTTATATTTTTAATTTGATTGAATTATTACGTCATATTAATTTAAAGCTCTATCCAAATTCTTATACAAAAATACATAAGGATGAGATTAAACGGGTACATGCCATTATTAAACCAGGGAAGTGAGGCAATCAAATGACCTCCTTGGGGCTAGTTAAAGGATCGTATTCCTGGGATGTCCAGACTATATACCCATTTACATTCAAACATATGTGTGTGTATATATATATATATATATATATATATATATATATATATATATATATATATATATATATATATATATATATATATATATATATATATATATATGAATGTTGGAAAGGAAGCTTCCAACTATATGACTAGTTAATTCAATCATTTATCCAATAATGAATGCATGTAATTTTAGTCGAAAAGAGAGATTTTCATCCTTTAGCCACATATGCACACATATGTAAAGAGAAATGAGCAAGTACATGCCTTTGTTAACTAGGGAAGTGAGGTAATCAAATGACCTTCTTGGGGCTAGCTAAAGCCTCGTATTCTCGGGATGTCCATACAATATACTTTACTATCTTACTATATATGAATGTCTATGTAAATAAGAGGAATAAAATCATGCAAAAATTGTATTTTTACTTGATTAAAACATTTACGTATATGAAATAAAGTCCCATCCAAATTCCAATGTAGAAATAAATGTAAATGAAATCAAATAAGTGTGTCATTGTTAACCAGGGAAGTGAGGTAATTAAATAACCTCCTTGGGGCTAGCTAAAGCCTCATATTCCCGGGATGTCCATACTATATACTTATTAATATTCAAATACATATAAAACTACACATGAATTAAGGAAAATAAAGCTTTACTTCACATACCTAAGCTATAAGCACATGCAAACCTATATGTAATCATAACTACTATCACTCTAATCAATATAATTGATTTATAAACTTTTAAAAAATAATTTGGATTTATTAGTGATAATAACCACACATATATTAAGTTAAGTCAACCCATGCAGGATTAACATAAATGAAATTTCATTTTATTTAATTAATTTTTGAAAGAGATGAATGCATGATTATAAGTGATATATAACATTTAATATGATTGGAAAGAAATAAGAAATATAAAACACATGACTTCATTCAACCAAATTAATTCCTAAGGACAACCGTATCAAATACAATCATTTAAAATACACCAAAGTTTTATTATTATTAAGTTAGTTTTGGATGTTTAATTTTATTTAATGAAGGGAGGAGATTCAATCATTTGCTGCTCCTAACCCATTCTCATATTGGTTAATTAATTTGGTTCAATGAAAGAAGTTAAGTTGATTTTATGAGTTAATTAGGTAGTAACATGCATTAAGTACATTAATTAATCCTTTCTTATGCCACTTTAGCATAATTATCCAAGTAATTATGAGCCAACATGATATGTACATACTTTGAAAATAAAATTCGTAATGATCCTATGAAAATGAAAGGGGGCTATTGACCTTATTTTTAGAATGAGTTCTCAACCCCTCATCTTAGCCATAAGACTCCACCTAGACTTTAAGAGATCCTTAATCCTAAGACACATCTAGTGATTAGGTGGACACTCAACCTAACCATAGAGACTTAGAAGAGTTAGCCATATGAATAGGTCATGCTTTAGGGGTGTTAGGAAAATCTACCTACCCTATAGCTTGAACCACTTTCCTTACTTCATTCCTTCAAGTCAAACTCTAAATCAAATCAACATGAAATCTAAATCAATTCCAGCCTAATTGATTTTCTACAAACTCAAATCAATGCCATAAGATTGAAACCCATGATTGAAATCCATGATTGAAACCCATGATTGAAATTCCAAATTCTAAATATTTCCTAAATCCTTAATCCTCTCTTAAGGACTTAGCCTAAAAATCATCTTCAAATCAATTCAAATTCATGAAATTTTCTCATAACTCATTTATATTTATATTTATATTCATATATATAAATGAAATATAAATTCAAATCAATCAAATTAAACTCAACATTCAAATTCCTAATTCAAAATCTTTCCTAAGTCTTAATTTCCATCTTAAGGACTTAGCCTAAAAATCAACTTCAAATAAATTCAAATTCATGAAATTTTCTCATAACACATTTTTTTTCTCATTTATATTCACATATATAAATGAAATATAAATTCAAATCAATCAAACTAAACTCAAAAAATTAAATCCAAACTCCAAATATTTTCTAAGTCCCATAATTTCCCCTTAAGGACTTAGCCAAAATCATGTCCAAATCAATTCAAATTCATGAAACTTTCTCATAACCCATTTATATTCTCATTTATATTCACAAATATAAATGAAATATAAACCAAAACAATCAAAACCAACTCCAAAAATCAAACTCAAACTCATTCAAAATCCAACCTAAGCCTTTCAAGTCAAAATCTTGAACTTAGCCAAATCAAGCCAAACTCTTGATTTTTCTTCATGATTCAATCGATTCTTCAATCATGAATCCAAATGTAAATACAAACTTCAATCACTTAACCAAAAGTAAATTCAAAAATCAAGCCAAAATCCATTTCGTGTTCACCCTTTGAATTTGAAATTGTAAAATGAATCAAAACTCATTTTACTTCAAACCACTTGCAAATGGATTTATATTTCAATCATAAGTCCATATACAAGTTCAATCAAACTCATATCAAGCTTTGACCAAGCCATTTGACCTACTTAGACTCACTTGACCCAAAGTGACCTAAAGTACCCTTATGAGCCAAATTCTAATCCTAACCAAATTTCATTGAACTATGCCTTTCTATGCCTCTCATCATGATCAACAATCATCATGAGATGATCAATCAATCAGATGTGATGAAACCAAGTCAAACATAAGGGTTAACCAAGTCAACACTTAGCCAAAATGAAACCAACATAGCCAAAATCTACCATCGACCAAATTGATTGAAATCAATGATCTAAGTTCATTAAGGACCAATGTTTGAACTTGACCAAGTCAACATTTGAGCCTAACCTAGCCTAATTGGCCACTTGACCCAAGTTGAGCCAACTTGACCTAAAAAGTCAAAATATGTCAAAATTTGATCTAAGCCATATTGACTGAAACCAATGGGTCAAGTTCATTCTAAATCACTTGTTGAACTTGACCAAAGTATCAATTGGCCAACTAGACCTAACCTAGTCCAATTAACCTTGGACCCAACTTGACCTCAAGGGTCATATTGAGCCAAACTCAAACTTAACCAAATTTGATTGGAAACAAAGATATCAATCCACTTATATATGACTAACCAAACCTAAACCTACCCATGACCTAGCTCAAATAGGTCAAATGGGTCAAATTGGTCAACTTGACCCATTTCACCTAAATGAAGTCATATGAACCAAATTCAAATCTAAACCAAAATGAATCAAACCAAAGCCACCAAAATATTTCAAATGGTCATATGAACTTATTGTAGTTTGACCCAATTGACCAATTGGTCAACTTGACCCAAGTTGACCCATTTTGACCTAAATGGGTCAGCATGAGCCAAACCATACCAAATGAACTCCAAATCCAATGAAACTTGGCCAAACCTATTTTCTCAACATTCTGAACATACCCAAATTCAAAAGTCAGCCAAAATGACCATTTTACCCTTAGGCCATAGAGTAAATTTTGGCCAATTCCACTTAGAATTTGGTCAAATCCTCTTCATACCTACTTGATACTCTCCTAGTGGATCAAGTGAACTTTAGGGAGGGCGGTTCACCCAACCCAACGGGTGTGGGTTAGCCCCAACTTGACCCAATGGCCAAACTGACCACTCCCCTTGAAATAGCCACATGGGAATCTTCCTTACTCCCAAATGGAGCACATAGGGAGTTCATATTCCCACTCCTCTGGCCAAATTGAACTCAAGGATAGCTTAAATAACTCACTAAATCAAGGCAGTTGGATCAAAATGACAAGCTTATGCTTGACCATCTGATTGCCAAAGGGGAAGATATACTCCCCCTAATTCTTCTGAATCTTCACGGAGCCATAGTCGATTAAGTGAGAAAGAGTCATAAGAGCCATTGGTAAGTGATCCTAAGCTTCCTAGAGGGAAATTCAATTTGAATCTTTCTTATTTTTCTTAAGTAAAAAGAGGGGAGGTCCATTGAATTGTCAACTTTCTCCACACTCAAACTCCACTCAATTCCTTCTTCAAGCTTCATCAGAGGACCAAGTCAAGTGCACCCAAGCTCTCTTCCAAGTTCTTGAAGCAAGGGGAGATACAATTTGATCCAAGTTGAGCTCAAGCTAAGGAGGAGGTGACCCATAGGAAGATCCACTCAACCTCAGCCCCTCAAACTTTTAACAAAGCTTCGTCTCAACCAGAAGAAGCTTCTCTAAGGGAATCAAGCACCGATGATCACCTCCAGCGAGGTTAGCCATTTTCCAATTATTAAACTCAATGTGGTGTGGAGCTTTGTGAAAGAAATGTTAATCTCATAGGATCTTGACTGTTGGATTTAATCTTTGATGCATGTTGATGGTGTGGGTAAAATTTGGGATCAATCCGAGCTCAATCGAGCTCGGATCATCACCTAGAATATGGACAACCTCCATTGTTCACAAGGGAGATCAGGGAAGGATCTCTGGCTGTCCTTCCACGCATTTTGGATGGATGGCTGAGATTAAAACACGCAATATATTCTATTTTAATTCTTGGATCCGTGGCTTTAATCTCTCCCATCCAATCCTTGACCAGATGGCTGAGGGAAAAGTGCATAGCGCCACCACCACACGGCATTATGATGTGACATTTTAAATTACCACACAGAAGGGCATGTCGTGTCAGCAACATGTGTGGTGCCATAGGATTAAGGATTTAATTAGGATTTAAATAATTCTAATTAATTATCTAAACTTTTAAAATTCATATCTCAACATAGAAAAATTAAAAAAATATGAAATAAATTGCATTGGATAGATAATCTGATCTGGAATTTTATAAAATTAATTTTAATTGATTTTAAACATTGTTTTTATTTGATTTTTAGTTTTATGGGAATATTAATTTGCTTATTATCCTTTAATTAATTCACTAATAAATCCCAAACTTCTTGAGTACATTTTGGGGTATGAGTTCTGCCTCCCCTAATTTTCTTTGGATTTATTGGTGGCTTAATTGGGGAAATTGCTAATTCATTTCCAAATTACCCCCTTATTGTAATTAAGGTTAATTAAGGGGTTTGATTAGTAGTTTAAACCTTTATTGAAGTTAATTAAGGTCTGTTTCAGTGAATAGAAGGTTTAGGGAATAATTTTGGGGCATTTTTCCTAAGCTATTCCTTAAACCCCCTTTTCTTTCTTAATACTCTCTTAATTAAAGGGTTAATTCACTAAATAATGTCTTAATTAATTTCTTAAAATTTTTAAACTTTCTAAAACTCAATTAATTTACCTGGGGTAGATGCTTAAGTGTTCAAGAGCCTAAGTACAATTAAGGAAATCAAAATTCAACTCATATGTGTGAGGGGTGTTTTGAAATTACTTAAGTTAAACCCTTAGCTTAATTAATCATTAATCAAGAGCCAAATTGCATTAGGCCCTTTTCTTCCTAGGTGCATTGCAAATTTAAATTCATTGTGAGGTTTTATGTGATCTCATTGGCTCATAATTATTTGATTAACTATGCTATGCTAGTGTAAGTAAGGGGTAAATAACATGATTAATTCACACCTTAACCTAATAAAAATATAAAATGAATCTAATCATCTAAAAATTAAACAAAAATTATCCAACACATGTGGGAATGGGTTAGGAACAATAAGCTTAATTCACATTTTCAAAATTAAATCAAACTCAAGATCAAATAAAAATCACATCAAACAAACTTTGATTTACTTTAAGCTTTCTTTTTTCATGAGATTATTTTTAAGAATTAGTTAAGGTGAATGTATTTACATGTTTTCATTACTTTAGTTCTTTCCCAACATGCTAAACATGTGTGTCATATGATTTCATGCATTCATGCTTTTCAAAAATCAAATTTAAAATAAAAATGTTTCTTTTATGTCAAATTGCATGTTTTGGATAAAGTAATAATATAAGTGGCTATTATCATTATTAAATCCAAATTATTTTCAAAATATATGAATCAATTATAAAAACTAAAAGTGTGTTACTTATATCTTACTTATAAGTTTTCATGTGAGTAAAATATAAGGATGTGCTTAGTATAGATTTCCTTCTCCTCTCTTTTAGTATAGTTTTGAATAGGATTTGACAAAGTGTATAGTTCATTTGAAAAGAACCTAACACTTGCCTAATTCTATATCCTATTCATCCTTATACTATCACTTAAGAAGGATACCTATGCTTGTTGATATAAATTGTATAAACAAAATGAATAATTAATACAAATTTTTGCATTCTTTCTTTTTCATTCATTTCTTTTGTACACATGTTTGTATTTAGGAAAATGATATATTAGTCTGGACAATCCCAGGCTTGCGAGGCTTTAAGTAACCCTAAGTAGGTCTCATATCCTACACCCCTGGTTAACAATGGCGTCGTACTCACTTATGCCATTCATACATTCATATGTGTATCTGAAAGTTGGATAAGAATCCCCTTTGCTACTTAAATAAAAATCATGCATCATAAACATTCAAATTTTCTTAAATGAACTACTTAGAAAATATCATAAAGTGTGCTAAACATCCCCATTTCTATGTATAGATATGCTTAGGACTCATTCATATGCATGCTATACATGTTGGGAAAGAAATGAAGTGATGTATGTTTTGTGAATTTAGTTCATTTTACTTAATCTTAAAATACCTTTCTTTTGAATAGGTTTATTTAGAGTTCATCTAAACTTAGGATTAATTAAAACACATAATAAAACAATCACTAAACAAAACTAAAACATGAATCTACTTTAGAAATTACTTAGGTTAGGAAAGGAAAAAGAAGTTCTCTTCTTTTTCCCACTCTTTAAAACTTAGTAATTAATTCTAGGATTCACTTGAACCCAATCAAAACATAAAATAAAATCAATCCAAAACAACTAAATCATGTAAATAATACAATCCTCTAAGTTGAACATTCTTCACACTTAGAAAATTTTAACTTAAAGCCATTGCTAAGCATACCACACAAACCTCTAAAGCACACACATTAAGCTAAGTCACCACTTCTAGATTTAGGTTAGGGTAGCACATGGTTTGATGTTTTCTTTTATTTTGTGATATATGTTTTAGTTTGGATGTTAGGGTGAATGTGTGTTGAATGAATGGTAGGGAAATCTTAGTATAACCATTATCTACTGTAGGGGATTGTGTTTAAGGGGTGATGTGATAAATAAAAATATAAATGCTTTTGCTATGCAAGTGGTTATACCCCTAAGCATAATCCAATAGGCTAGGTGGACTTAGTCACCCATGTGTGGGGTGATAAGTCCAATATACATGCTTGGTATTTTGTATGGTTTGTTTAGCTAATCTCTATTTTGCAGGTGTTAGTTAGATTTACTTTTTCTTTTCATATAATTTTTGTAATTAGGATTATAGAATGATTATTATGGGGGATTAGGATGAGTATTGTCATAAGATCTCATCTTATGCACTATGTGAAGCCTTTGGAGCATCCACCTTCCAACCATCCAAAAGAAGGAACCAAGAAGAAAGAAGAAAAGAAGAAGAAAGAAAAAAAGAAAAATGAAGAAATGTAGCTTGAAGACCCCCAATAATAATGAGTTCCTTATTTAATTGTATTTAATTCATTTGTAATCTGGGTTGTATAAGGGTAGAGCTCGGCTACCCAATTTGTATTTGGGTTTGTGCGGTGGTACCCGACCACAATGGCCTCTTATTATTTTGCGATTAGCTTTATAAATTGTTTGATGATTTGTTTAGCTTGTGCACTAAGATGACATCATTTTCCTAGTTTCTTCCTTGCTTTATGTAAAGCCTGGATATAGATTAGTCTCTTAGGAAAAAATAAATCTTCTACCAAATTTAACAATTCAAAACTAAAAATAAAGAACTCATAACCTCTCCTAAAGTTTAGGTTAAAAATCAAGATAAAAGAATTAGCAACCTCTTAGATGGATGAGTATTTATTTTGTAACATCATGCACAAATGCATATTATTTTCACTCTGGATTGGAGGGCTTCCGCCTTTGCTAGAGAAACTTGGCTTGACCTTTGAGAGCCATGATGGAAACACACCTCCTCCCTTATCACTAATTTTGGCCAATAATCTCATTTCTCATGCGTTAGGCATATGAATCATATTAACCTGAGTCAAAATGATTGTCCAAAAATAAAAATAAAATGTAATATGATTTGTATTAAATTTACGTCATTTTAAGCATATCCTTACATGATCTAGTCTCTTTAGGGAGTGAGTTTAAGCACTTAGTCACTTTCTAAATAAATAACATCCTTGCTATCTTGCATAAAGCATATGACTTGCCTACATTAATTTAAAATTATAGGAGGAGTTAGTTGGTAGCCACCCCCAGGTGGTTATAAGTCCAAGCAGTCGAGTGATTTGTCCTCTCTTATGGAGGCAAACCAAATACCCTTTTTGCCTTAGATTTAGGTTGTGCTTTCGGCCCTCACCAAAGCTCCCTAGATTTAGGTTCTGAGGTTGCTTCTCCCCTCCATGAACCATAAGCATAAATCCTCGCCTCTTAGGCATTTCCATAATCTTGTGTTATGAAATCATAAGCCCTAAATTTCTGAGAAAAAATTCAACTCAAATAAATTTAATCAATTTCAAAAATGCAAAGCCCAATCATGAGTTTCCTAGCATCATCTCAATCTTCTCTAATCTTTCTCTTTGATCAACCTCATTTGATTAATCTTATATCTTTGGAAATATAATTATCTTCAATCCTCTGATCTCTCACTAAAGAATTAATGAACCCAATTTAAAATAAACCCTACTTTACTTTTCCATGTAATGTAGGTGAAGAATCTCTGGTAGACATGTAGATCCATTATCCTTAGGAGTCCTTGTTGAGGTGACTAGATCCATTATAGAGTGCTGACTTCTATCTTTTGAGATAATACACCTCTCCTCAATGTCATACCAGATCATCCTCAATAAGAATATCTGTAGATCTACATGGTGTCAAAATTGCATAAAAAGAAGAGATGTATATTTCCATCCTCATTTTATCCCGCATAGAGTGAAGATGGAAGTATATATCTTATTCTTTTAGAAATCTCATATGAAAATTTTACCATAAGAGCCTAATGCAATTGGCTCACAATCATTGGTTAGTTAAGCTAAAGGGTTTGATTAAGTACTCTTATAACCCTCCCACACATGTAGGTTAGATATGATTTTCTTAGAATTCTCTTAGGTTATTGAACACTATGGTATTTATTTTTGAGATGTGGGACACAATATAGATCTTTAGGGGGTACTTATTGAAGTGATCGGGTACGACATCAAGAAATGATGTACTATCTCAAAAGATAGAAATCACCACCCTATAATAGACCTAATCACCTGATAAGGACTCTTAAGGCATGATGGGTCTTCGAATGTACCAGAGAACTTCCCTTACTTTATATGGAAAAGTAATGTAGGGTTTATTTTAAATCAAGGTCATTAAGTTACATATGGAGGCAAGCCCCCATAGTTAATTACATCCTAAGGAATGAAATCCCTTAAGAATACTCTCGATTAAAGTAGGAATTAAAGTCTCCCAAGATTTTAAAGCTAATATTATCAAAGGATTATCTATGTTGTAAATCAAATGGGATAGATCAAAAAGAGACTTATTTTGGAATCCAAAGGAGATGAGTAGGGGATGCTTATGATACTAGGAAGCCTAGTGAGCAATCTAATCTATCCTATAATTGTTCTGTATATATTTGAAATTGAAGAGATTTATTTGTTTGAGTAGACAATTTTATTAGAATACTAGGACTTATAATCCCACAACATAAGATTATGGAAATGCCTAAGAGGTGAGGATTTATGCTTGTAGCCTGAAGGAAACAACTACCTCAGATCCTAAATCTATGGAGCTTTGGTGAGGGCCAAAGCATGACCTAATTCTAAGGAAAAAATGGGTATATGGTTTACCTCCACAAGAGAGAATAAACCACCCAACTACTAGACTTATAATCGTATGGAGTGGCAGCCAGCAAACTTCTCTTACGCTTTAAATCCAAGTAGCCAAGTCTTATGCTTTGCAAGTAGGCTAGGTCATTATTTATTTAGAAAGGAGACTAAATCCTTAAACTCACAACCTAAGAGACTAGAGCATGAGTGGTATGAATTCATGACTTAATCTAATGCAAATTTTATCAAATTTATTTGATTCTTTTGAACTCTTTATTTTGACACAGGCTATGGGATTTTGTACGCCTAAATGCTTGACTTTATCAAATTTTATCAAAGTTTAAGTTTGATTAAATTCATGTGTTTTTGATTGATTAATTTTAGATTAGATGTTTTTGTTTAATTAAATCTTGATATTCAATATCCTTTTAAATTAATATCTAATTCTTTTCTTTGATTATGGTTATGAGACTTAACTTTATGTTTATTTGATTTGATTATGATTCATTTATTTGTAGTTTGATTAGATTAGATTAATTGAGATTTTATTTTGATTTTAGTTGAGTATGATTTTTTGTGATTAGGATATTATTTTTAATCTCATCCATTTTTCATGTTTATCAAAGTTTGGTTTGTATTTTGATTTCATTGGATAGTTAATTAGTTTATCTTACAATATTTGATTTGATTACATATTAAATTGTTGAGAGTCCTTCATAATTTAATTTAATTTGATTTGATTAGCTTTATTAGTCTACGGGTTTTCTTAGGTACAATGTGATTATGTAATTAGTTTAATTAAGAAGTGTATTTATGTTAATTATAAAGATATGTTTAATTTTAAATTTGATTTCTTATTTGTTTAGGTTAATGATGTAATTAATGACTTAATAATTTATGTTTTTATTAGTATTTAATTGCATTATGTTTGATTAAGTTTCAATTTAAAATGATTAGTTAGATTGACTTAATTAGCTTATTTAAGATGTGTGTTCAAATTAATTAGTAGATTAACTAAGTGTTTGATTTGAATTTGAATTAAACAAAGTTAATTTGGTTCATTAAGATGATGGATTAATTCATTAAGTTTGCATTAATTAGGTGTTTAATTAATTAGGTTTGATTAAGTGTAATTAAATTCATAAATCATTAGATTAATTAAATGTTTATTTAATTAAAGATTAATGACTTAATTACCCATGTTTGACTTATTTGATTTTATAGTTTTAATTAAGCATTTACCTAAATTTATTGATTAAAGGGTTATCAATGTTGTTAACATTTGATTAGACTAAGTGATTTGATTGTTTATTTTTATTTTAATTAAACTTGATTATTCATAATCATAGTTAGGTTTGATTTTCTTCATTTATTATGTTCATTAGATTTCATTCATATTTGATTTAGTTGTTTGGTTTATGTATTAAAAGCTAATTAATTATCTTACTCCAAATGGATGTGATTTAATGTTTAACTTTACTTTAATTTTGTTTAATTTGATTAATATCAAATGATTATGTTGAATTGGTTTATTAATCAATTTAATTTTTAGTTTATTTAATGATTAATTAATATTTAATTTATTTTAATTTTTTTAAGTAATTTCATATAATTAAGATTCAATAATTGGTGTTGGTTTAACAAGATTAGTTTTATTTTACATTAAAGTTTCATTGATTTATTTAATTATGAGTTTAATTTAAAAAAAAAAAATCTAATCATTTAATTGAATTTCATTAACTTAATTAGATTCAATTATGCTTAAATTCATTTTCATTTAAGTGATACATGATACTTTTCTGACTTAAGGTTTGATTACCAATCATTTGGTTATTACATCATTTCTGATTTTGATTTGGTATCTAAATTATTTTTAGATTATATTTTAATTAATTTCTTAATTGATTAAACTTTAATCTTAAGTATTTGTTTAGGGTTCATTAGGATTCAGAAAATCACATTATTTCCTTTAGAGTCCTAGATGTCAACTGAAGTGATTTAAGCCATTTTATAGATTTTTGTAAATTTTTGGATTTTCATTTGATTTATTTATCTAAAATGGATAATCTAAACTTCAAAATTTAATTTCTTCCAATACAGAAATTTTTTTTCCTTGAGATTTTTATTGTAGGTGTGTTTTACCATTAGTTTCAATCCCTAAAAATGTCAGCTTAATTTGACTTATATTTTTAGAGTAATTAATACAACTTTATTTTTACTAAAACCTAAATTGAGCTCAAACCATTTAGTGAAATTTTGGGACATTGGGTTTTTTGGATTCCTCTCAAAAAGATGAATCCAATGAGCCCTTGTTTGCTATTTTTGGTTGTATATTATATTTTTTATGAATTTTTAAAATTTTAGGTAATTTAAATATTTTTTTAAAATCAGAAAAATCTGATTTCCCCACTTAGCATAATTAGCACTACGCGCGGCTCTTACGTGACAACGCGGCACCACATGGCTCCACATAGCGAGGGCTACGGTGCCGCGTGATTGGCCTTGCAGTGCCACCAATCAACGAATCAATTGGTGGGTTCGATGCGCGGTTTGACGGACCGATCCGCGGTCGCTGTCGAGATCAAGTGATCCGATTGCGGATCATGTGGAGTGCGTCGAGCAATCGATGGACGATCGCGGTCGGATAGTCTAGAATGCATCGATCGAAGCCCGATCGCATCGCAGCGAGCCATCCGATCTCATGCTGATCAAATGGTTATTAATATCTGGCGTGAACAATAAAAATGGGATATTAGGGAGAAAATGAGAAATTCTAAGTAAAAACTTGTCAAAATGGACTCATTTTGCATCAATTCACACCGTAAAAATTCTATTTTCTAAATGGGATAATATAAAATGTAGGAGTATCTAGGATAAATTCTTAAAATCATGCAAACAATCATCACAATTGAAGGATTCTATGGTCGGCTATGATTTTTGAAAGTTACCTTATCGAGGATGATTTTCGACAGTGGTGATGACCCGAGCACGTTGTTGAGTGGGGGAGGAGGCCTTGGAATGAGCTTGGACCTTCGCCTTCATGTCAGAATGATGTATTTTCCGGTGCTTTTCATTTCTTTGCCGAAATTCATCTAGTTTTGATGTTTTTGGCTCAAGAGAGGTGGGGAAGTGGTGGTTGGTTGCTTTGGGGAGCTCTTGGGGGCTGAATAGTGCTAAAAGGAAGAGGAATGAAGCCTCATTCCCCGCCCCCCCCCTTTAATAGTGGCAAAAAATTCATTCTTTTTTGAATTTTTTGTCTTCAAAGTGTTCTCATCTTGCTTGGGGTGATTGGGATGGATGATGGATTGATTGAGGGCTTTAGATTTTTATTATAAAGTCCTCTTTTGAGGCCATATGATTAGCTCCATTGAACGTAAATGTTGGGGATGAGCTAAATGCATGTGATGGGGAGAATTAAATGAAGTTGGGTGGAATCCTATGTGGGGGAGGATCCATGAGAGATTTAATTGGGTTGGGTTGATTTTGGGCTGATCCAAAATGAGTTTGGGCCAGGTTTGATCAGCCCGCACTAGGTCATCGCTTGGTTTCAAGGGATATTGCTCAATTTGGACCATATGAGTCATAGTGGGTCATATCAGGTTAGGTCGACCAATTGGTCAAATTGAGTCAAACCAAGGCTTAGGTTAGGTTCAAATCATAATTTGAAGAGTTTTGGAGTGAATAATTTGATTTAATTTGACTTAGAATTAATTTTGGCTCATTTGGAATCAAATGGGTCAAGTTGACCAATTTGACCAAAATTGGCCAAATTGGCTTAGGTTATGGGTTGATTCATGTTCAATTGGCTAATTGAAGATGAATGTGGTATTTACTTTGAATCAATTTAGATTTAATTTGGATTTAGGCCAAATTAACCCTTTAGGCCTATTTGGGTTTAATGGCTCAATTGGGCTCGATTGATTAAATTAGGTTTAATTATGGCTTTGGTCAAGTTCAATAATCAATTTGGAATGAACTTGAGCCATTGGTTGCAATCAATTTAGGTTAGATCTTGATTTGACCTAATTTGGGCCTTTAGGCCAATTTGGGTCAACTTGGATCAAATGGCGAATTGGGCTTGGTTTGGCTCAATTGGTTTTCAAGTCATATTTAAATATTGATTTTGGGTTGATTCAAAGCATTAATTTCAATCAATTTGATGTAGGATGAGTTTTATCTAGTTTTATTTCATTTGGGCTAAGGGTTGACTTGGTCAAATGATTAAGTTGACTTGCTTTGACCCAACTGATTGCAGTTGATCATGATAGAGTGATCAACAATCATGGTGGAGGGTTTTGGTGAGCTAGTTTTAATCTAATTTGGGTTAGATTAGAAGTTGGCTCAAATGGGTCCTTTAGGTCATTTTAGGTCAAGTGGACCTAAGTGGGTCAACTAGTGTGGTTTTGGTTTGATTTAAGTTTAGTTGAACTTATATATGAGCCCTAGATTGAAATATAAATTCAACGACAATCAATTTAGAGTCAAATAGATTTTAGCTTAATTGAATGTTTTAAGTCAAAAGGGCTAAGTTAGGCTTGACTTGGGTTGATTTGAATTTGGTTTGATAATTATAGGTTTTATTTATATTTGGATAAATAATTGAACGAATGATTACTTTGAGAGGAAATCCATTGGTTTTGACTTAATTTAGATAGAATTTGGCTAAAGTCCAAAGAATTGGCTTAAAGGGCTTATATTGAGTTTGGATTTGATTTTTGATATAGATTTGGTCATTTGAATTTGGATTTCATTTATATTTGTGAATGTAAATGAAAGAATAATTGATTTATAAAGAGATCAATTGAGTTTGATTTGATCTAAAGGGAGTTTTGTTTAAGCTTATGAATGTGGTTCATATGGCTTAGGAAGGGTCATAGGATTTGAATTTAATTTTGGGTTTCAATCACTTGGAGTCAAATTTGAAATTAGATTTGGAATTTGAATTTGAATTTGAGATTTGGTTTGAGATTTGAATCTAGGTTTGATTTGAGAAAGTGTATCTTGATTGGGTTTAAGCTATAGGATAGGTGATTTCTTAAGTCCTAAGGCATAGCCTAATCTTATGATTGACACTTCTAAGTCTCTAGGCTTAGGTTAAGTGTTCACCTAATCACTAGATGTGTCTTATGACCTAAGTCTAAGAGGATGGGGTTGAGAGCTCACTCCAAAAGTGAGGTCAATAAAAGGACCCCAATAGGCGTGGTGTAATTGACAAGGCACGCCGCATGTATTAGCGTTGAAATGATCAACAACATCCAAAAGATTATATCAAACAACGGAAGTGATCTATAGTTAGAGCTGAAAGGTAGATAGAATCATGATCTTAGTGCAATGCAACTCTCTTTATGCCAGGGGCATAATTGGACTAGAAGGAATCTGATGGGATTGAGTACATGAACCATCCACTTGGGAAACAGGTTCAAGCTATCCGCTAGGGGTAAGAATTTGAGTTTGATTGTGAATATGTTTAGTTTGGGTGTGTATCCACTGGGGATAAGAATCTATAATCCAATGGGGATCAAGATCAAATTGATTTTAATTTATTTTATTTTAATTGATGTGGAGGCATATCCGCTAGCAATTGGGTATGTGAACCTTCCACTAGCGAAGCAGGTTCGGGCTATCTATTGTAGATAAGAACTTGATTGGATTTCTTTGATTTGTTTGATTATACTCCACTAGGGAGGTTGGTTTAATTATTTATGGCTCCACTAGGGAGTAAGGTTCTAAATTGAGGGCATATGTGTCAGGGATGTACACTCAATTAAATTTGTTTGATTTAGATCTAAGCTCCACTAGGGAGGCTAATTTGATTTGCATCTCATTAGGGATAAATTTGATTTGTTTGATATGTTTACTTTGACTCCACTGGGGAGGTTGGTTTTAAATTTATTTTGTTATGGACCCTGTTAGTGTGCGATAGACTACACTAAGAAAGAGCTATGGGGGCCTTGGCCTATCTTAGATTTATAAGTCCAAAGGGGTATTCTACCTACCATAAGGTAGGACTATCTAATCTAAAGGGTTCCATTCAGTGTGCAACGTACTAGGAAGAAGGTATAATAGACTTACATCTTCCAAAGTAGGGATCAGCTGTTTGGGTGATCTGTTGATGGCATAACAAATCGAACCTACATAAGGCGACTATTGAGTGAGAGCCGCTAGAGGTCTTACCACAACTCAAGAGTAGTTTTGATGATTATCTTGATTTATATTGATTTGATTTGAATTGATTTAATTTAATTTGGTGTGTTATGTTGTGGACCCTATTGGCGTGTGATGGACCCACTGAGAAGGAGCTATGTCGGCCTTGACCTATCTTGGTTTACAAGTCCAAAGGGGTAGTCTACCCTCAATGGGATTATCGCCTAAGGTTGCCTTTAGTGTATAATGGCTAGAAAGAAAGTGTAGACTTACATCTTCCAAAGTAGGGATCGTCATTGGGGTGATCAGGATAACATCAATCCAAATACTATTTGAAGATGTCTTTGTGGACTCATGACTCAAAATAGAATTAATTTAATTTTAGGAGGACCTTATTGGTGTGTGATGGTTCTACTAAGAAGGAGCTAATATCAGCCTAGACCTATCTTAGGTTCACAAATCCAAAGGGATAGTTTACCAACCATTAGATAGAACTAACCAACCTAAAGGGTGTCATTCAGTTTGCCATGGTAAAGTTAGGAAGAAAGCACGGTGATGCACATCTTCCTAAATAAGGAACCACTGGGGTGATTGATCTCTTATAATAAATGGCCCCCTAGGTGCCCATTAATTTGCGTTGCAATGGAAAGAATGTTCAATAGACTTATATCTTTCAAAATAAAGATGACCATCAGGGTAACTCTTTGGTGGCATAAGTTGAACCCAACCTAAGAATGACTATTGAGAGAGTGCCAACCTGGGGACTTATTTTAACTCAAAGTAGTCAGGCAATTCCTATAGGGAGTTTTGCTAACACTGCCCTAAAGATAGGATGTCTGCATGGGAAAGGAGCCACTAGGGTAGAGTGTCCATAGGGGAGGTGTCATTTGGGCTTTATCCAAAACCCTATAAAAGAGAGCCTATAGATATTCGGTGGCCAACTCAAGGAGAAAGTGCAGGAACTCACATCTGCCAAGAGTGGTGTATCCACCGACTAGGTCACCGTCAGCAAGGCAATAATCAACTAACCTAAGGTTCCCATCGATTTGTGAAAATCAGACTAGAAAGAAGGAGTGTAGGCTTACATCTCTCTAAAGTAAAATTGATCACCGGGATAGTCTATCTTCAGCTCGATATGGGCTATCCGACTTAGGACGACTACTAAACAAGGAGTCCTATGTAAGGATTAGACCCAAATTGGAAGTAGTTAGGAGAAAAAGAGCCATTGGGGGACTTATCCTAAACCTCAGATATACTTGACCTAGTCAGTGCATGATGGCTAGTTCAAGAAGAAAGCGTGTAGGCTTACGTCCTCTTAAATAAAGTCAACATGAGGTAGCTTACTGGCTGTGCAATGAGGCCGACCAAACTAACAAGATGCTCATCAGTTTGCAATCATCAAGTCAGACAGAAATAGCGGGGACTCATATCTGCCAGACAAGTAAACACTTGGGTGACACACCAGCAAGGAAGCATGTTAGCCCAACCTAGAGCAGCTAATGAGTGAGTGTCATAGGGGTCTTTCTCCCACGTCAACACAGCCCGAGATAAAAGATATACATTTATTTATGTTGTGAAAGAGGGAATAGGATGTCTCTTGGGTTCTCTTACACCTATCCTAAACACGTCGAAGAATGGATGAAATGGTGTCGTAGGGGCAATTGTGACTCCACCAAGGAAAGATGTCGCTTGGGTTCTCTTACACCTAACTTAGTTGTACTAGTTGAAAAAGGATGCCTCTTGGGCTCTCTTACACCTATCCTAATATCAATGGAGGATCATTTTATAGTTTGCATTTATGTTGTGGAGGGATAGGATACCTCTTGGGTTCTCTTATACCTACCCTAAATACATCGTGGTGGATTCACAATCAAAAAAAATTTCCAACATAGATAAGATGGAATTTGATATGAAAAGAAGTTTAATTGATAATTATTTTCAAACAAGATTTATGGATAGTATTTTTTTAAGTAGAGCCATTTGATTGGATGCATCGGGTGCTCACCCTTACAATTTATGAGTTGATAAGATCCTCCTTGGTAGGCTTTCTCTATGGCATAAGGGCCTTCCCAAGTGGGTTCAAACTTGCCTCTCATCTTTAGACGAGCAATAATTAGTCTCCTTAGAACTAAAATAAGCTCTCCTACTTGAAAAGCTCTAGGATGAGCTAACTTGTTATGAGTTTGAATCATCTTGGCTTTGTATAACTTGAGGTTCTAGTATGCCCGTAAGCATCTCTCCTCCAAACCTTCGAGCTCTTCCAACCACAACTTGGTGTTCTGCTCCATTATGATTTTACTACCCACGACTATCCTTAGTGATGGGAGTTAAACTTCTAATGGTAGAACGGCTTCAGACTCATACAATAAGGAGAAAGGGGTGGACTGCATTGGAGTTCTATAGGTGGTGTGGTACGCCCATAAGGATTCAACTAACTATTCATGCCATCTTCATTTGTTGTCATCTAGTTTCTTCTTTAATATTAGGATGAGAGTTTTGTTGAAGGCTTCTGCTAAGCCATTTTCCCTTGGGTAGTAGATGATAGAATATCTCCAATCTATATTGTGTCTTCGAGCAAAGCTGTTGATTTAAGTGCTCTTGAATGCAGTACCATTATAGGATATAATTTTGTTGAGGCACCCCGAACCTATATATGATATAGTTTCTAAAAAATTAGAGCACATGTTGAGATGTGACTACTCTAAGTGGGATTTCCTCCGCTCACTGGGAAAAGTAGTCGGTGGTAGCTAGAATGAACCGGTGACCCTTACAAGAAGGAGGATCGATCGGACCCACTATGTCGATACCCAAACACTCAAATAGTCATGAGGCTAATGTAGGATGTAGAATGTTGGGTGGTTGATGTAGGACCACACAGTGTACCTGATATTGGTGGCATCTTCTAGCTATGTCCATGCAGTCTGTGATCATAGAAGGTCAGTAGTATCCTAGTCTCTTGATCTTGGCTTTCATCTTCAGGCCGGATTGATGTGCTCTACATAAACTTGAGTGTACCTCACTCATAATCCTATGGGCTTCATGTTTGTCTAGACAACATAACCACATATGATCAAAGAACTACCGGTACAAGTTGCCATCCACGAGAGCATCGGAAAGGGCTCTCTACTTCACCTGATGTGCTAATGATTTCTCTTGAGGTAGTTTGCTAGTATGTAGATAATCCATGAATGGTTGCCTTCAATCTAACTCCATATCCTTTTTGGAAATGACAACCTCCCCTTCAAGAGAGAATCTCTCAATGAGTTCAACATTAATAAGAGATAAGACATGCCTATTTTGGATTCTTATTGGAATGGACTCATCTTCTGGACATGCCAACTCTTTGGCAAGCTTGGCTAATGCATCTACTATTGCATTTTTTTCGAGGAATCTTGTAGATGGTAACCTCTAGGATTTGATCCAATAACTCCATGATATACTTATGGTAATGATGGAGCTTAGGCTTTAGAACTTTGTAGGACCTAGCGATTTGGTTGATGACTAACTGAGAATCCCCAAAGATGTTAATAATATGGACACAAAGTGTAATGACAAACTCTAGATCGGTAATCAGAGTCTCATATTTGGCTTCATTGTTGGAACATGGATTAGACATATGATATGAGAATCTCATCACATCATGGTCTGGGGTTAGGAGAACTATTCCTACCCCTGCCTTTCCTAGGATAGTAGATTGTGGTTCTTCTCCTCTTTGAGAGGAAGCCGCACCATCAAAATATATCTCCCAATGATGAATGCTAGTTTCCCCTAATTTCATGATTTATTCATCGGGGAGATCATCACTAAGCGGAGAATCAGCAGGAAGTAGGTGTACTGCTAAGAAATCTGCTAGTGTCTATCCTTTCACAACATGGAGGGGTACAAATGTTATGTCAAACTAAAACAAAATCATAAACCAACGTGCCAACCATCTGGATAAGGTTAGCCAAGTCATGAGATATTGTAGTCGGTTGACTCTAAAGATCAAGTTCACCTTATGAGAAAGCATGTAGTGTTATAGCTTTTGGGATGCAAAGATTAAAGTTAGGCAGTGCCTTTCAATAGGTGGGTAGTTTGCCTCAGCAGGGATTAAATGATGACTGAGATAATAGAGAGCATTCTCCTTCCATTCGTCATTGGTTTGAGCCAACAAAGCGCCAAGGGAGTCATCTAATGTAGCGGTATATAATATGAGCAGCTTGCTCGGTATAGGGGATACTAGAACTGGCGGCATCATCAGGTAGTGCTTGATGTCTTCAAAAGCATGTTGCCATTTTCCATCCCACTTGAACTTGGCATCCTTTTTGACAAGTGCTGAGAATGGTTGGCATCTTCCTGATATGTTGGATATGAAGCATCTTAGATACACCAACCACCCTTAGAATGATCTAAGTTGAGTTTGACTTTTAGGGGGTGACATTTCTAAGCTAGCATTGATCTTCTCCAGGTCGATTTCAATTCCCCGGTGTTGGACAACAAACCTAAGAAATTTTCCTGAAGCTACTCCAAATGCACACTTCAGTGGGTTCATTTTGAGGTTGTACTATCTTAACCATTCAAAAACTACTCTCAAGTCAAAGAGATGGTCTTCCTTTTCTTTGCTTTTGACAACAAGATCATCGACATAGTATTTAACTTGATGATGAATGAGTTCATCGAAGATTTGAGTCATATGTGGCACCGACATTTTTAAGGACGAAAGGCATGACCTTAGAACAATAAATTTTGATTGGGATTTGAAAAGTAGTGTTTCTTTTCATCCCTCAGAACCATCATCCAATTTACCATAAAATGAAGGATCAGCATTCTTTTTTAATTGGGATGACGGATAATTGATGTATATATTTCTTTCTTGATAAATCCAGCATCGATTAGTTTTTTTATTTCAGAAGTGACCTATTGTTCAATGTCTAATCATGTGCGTCTAGGAGCCTACTTGATAGGGTTAGCATTAGGTTTTATTGCTTGTGGACTGCTATGTCAGGGGATAGACTAGGCATCTCTTCATAACTCCACGCAAAGCAGTCCTTAAACTCAGCTAATAACCTAGCTAAATCATTGGTTTATTCTTCATTTAACAAGGAACTGATGTATGTCAGACGTGCATTGTCATTGGTTCCCAAGTTGATTTCTTTTAGCTCGTCAATGGTTGATCTGATCCCTTCTTCAAACTCTGGAGGTGTATCTCTAACTTCAGGCTCACTTAAGTCATCTGAAGTTTCTAAACATACCTCCTCATAAGAGTTAACATGATTTAGGAAGAACTTATCAGACTCCAAATGATTTATGATGACTAAGCAATGATTGTCATTATCGACTGGACCCACTGTGCTGAATCCTAGTCCTGGTCTTGATGGAGGATGTCTGCGTTGGTTGCCCTATAGCCTTTCAAAGTTGTCTAACCTATGTTTAGACCAAGTATGTGGGATTAATCCTTTTTTTCTAAATTAAGAATACAAGGCAAGTACCAATCAAAAGGTAATTGCATTAAATCTTTACATGAATCATCCTCAAGTTCTACATTGGCTTCCTGGCTTGAAGATGATGCACCCAATAAAAATCTCTTTGGCTTGACATCTATGGATGACTTGGGGTAACTACTAAACTATGGTGAAATTTTATAAGTGGAAATTTCTAAAAGGAAAAAAGGGAGTATACTTCCATCTTCACTCTATGCAGGATAAAATGAAGATAGAAAATATACATATCTTTTTATGCATTTTTGACATCATATAGATGTTCTTATTGAGGGTGATCATATACAACATTGAAGAGGTATACTATCTCAAAAGATAGAAGTCATCACCCTACAATGGACCTAATTACCTCTACAATGACTCTTAAGGACAATGGGTCTGCATGTGTACCAAAGATTCTTCCCCTACTTTATATAAAAAAGTAAAGTAGGGTTTATTTTAAACTGAGTTAATCAAGTTCCCTACACGGGCAAGCCCCAATTGTTAATTACATCCTAAGGAATGAGATCCCTTAAGAATAGTCTCGATTAAGGTAAATGATCGTTGTCTCTAAAGATTTTAATAGGTAAGACTATCAATCCATTAATTTATTTTGGAAGATCAAATGAGATTGATCAAAGAGAGAGAGAGAGAGAGAGAGAGAGAGATTTATTATCAAAGCCAAAGGAAGATAAGTAGGAGATTTCTATGATGCTAGATAACATAGCGAACATCTCAAACTATCCTATAGTTAGGCTTTACATTTTTGAAATTGAATTGTTTATTCGAGTTGAATTTTCATTAAAAGTTTAGGGCTTATAATTTCATAATATGTGGTAATGGAAATGCCTAAGAGCTGAGGATTTATGCTTATGGCCCATAGAAGGGGGAAGAAACCTCAAAAGCTAAATCTAAGGAGATTTGGTGAGGGCCAAAAGCATGACCTAAATCTAAGGAAAAAATGAGTATTTGGTTTGCCTCCAAAAGAGAAATCAAATCACCCGATTGCTTAAACTTACAACCACCTCGGAGTGGCTGCCAACTAACTCCTCCTATGATTTTAAATTCATGTAGGCAAGTCGTATGCTTTATGCAAGATAGCTAGGCTTTTATTTATTTAGAAAGAAACTAAGTCCTTAAACTCACTACTCCCTAAGAGACTAGATCATGTAAAAGCATGAAAATGACCTAGATCTAATGCAAAATATATGACATGTTATTTTATTTTTGGACAATCATTTGACTAAGGCTTATAGGATTCATATGCATAATGCATGAGAAGTAAGATTATTGGCCAAAATCAATAAGAAGGGAGGAGGTGTATTTCCACCATGGCTCTCATTGGTCAAGCCAAGTTTCTATAGCAAAGGTGGAAGCTCTCCAAATAAGAATGTAATAATATGATTTTATGCATGATGTTATAAAAGAAATACTCATCCAGCTAAGCGGTTGCTAATTTTTTTATCTTGATTTTAACTTAGGCTTTAAATGACGTTATGAGTTGTTTATTTTAATTTTGAGTTGATTAATTTGGTAGAAAATTTATTTTTCCCTAAGAGCCTAATCATCATCTAGGTCATACATCAAGTAGGAAGGATATGCCATCTTAATGCACCAAACAAAACATCAAACATTTTATAAAGCTAACGTGAAAGAATAAAATGTCATTTATGGTGGGCACCCGCACAAACCAGTATATTGGGAACCCTTTTACTCGGATTACAAAATGAATTAATTTATAATCAAGTAAGGAAATTCATATTATGGTGGTCTTCATTTCTTCTTTTCTCCTTTCTTCTTTCTTCTTTCTTCTTTTAATTCTTTCTTTTGGTCGTTTCTCTTGGATGGTTGGAAGGTGGTTGCTCCAAAGGCTTCATATGGTACAGAAGATGTAATCTTATGACCAATACTCATCCTAATCCCCCATAACAATTATTCCAAAATCTTGATTGCAAAAATACATGAAAAGAAAAAGTAAATCTAACTGACACCTGTAAAATAGAGATTAACTAAACAAATCATATAAATCCCAAGCATGTATGTTGGACTTAACACCTCACACATGGGTAACCATGTCCACCTAACCTATTTAATTATGCTTAGTGGTATAAGCACCTTCACAACAAAAGTAATTATATTTTTATTACAACACCCCTTAAGCACAATCCCCTACAAAAAATAATGGTTAGACTAAGATCGCCCTACCATTCATTCTATGTACATTCACCCTAACATCCAAACTAGAAACTATACATCACAAAATAAAATTAAACATCAAGCCATGCACCACCCCAACCTAAAGCTACAAGTTGTGACTTAACCTAATGTGTGTGCTTTTAAAGGTTTGTGTAGTATGATTAGCTATGGCTTTGAGATTTGGATTTTCTAAGTGTGAAGGTATACAACTTAGATGGTGGTTTCAATTAAGTGTTTAGTTTATTTGGGTCGATTTTATTTTGTATTTTGATTTGGTTTAAATGAATCTTATAATTAATTACTAAGTTTTAAAGAGAGGGAAAATAGAAGAGAACTTCTCTTTCCTTCCCTACCTTAAGTAATTTCTAAAGTATATTCATGTTTAGTTTTGTTTAGTAAATTTTTTATTATGTGTTCTAATTAATCCTAAGTTTATATTTTCTCTAAACAAACTTATTCAAGAAGAAAGGCATTTTAAGTTTAAGTAAAGTGAACTAAATTCACAAAACACATACCACTTCATTTCTTTCCCAACATGTATAATATGCAAATGGATGCATCCTAAACATATCTATACATACAAATGAGAAAGTTTGGCACACTTTATGATGAATGCTAAGTGAGTTATTTAAGAAAATTTGAATGCTTTATGATGCATGATTTTCATTAAGTAAAAAAGAGATTTTCTTATCTATTTTTCACATGCAAACATGTATATATGAAAGGCATAACTGAGTATGGTGCCATTGTTAACCAGGGGTGTAAGGTACAAGACCTACTTAGGGCTACTTAAAGTCTCACAACCCCGAGGTTGTCCAAACTAATATACCACTTTTCTTAAATACAAGCATATGTACAAAAGAAATCAAGAGAAAAGAAAGATGCAAAAAGTTTGTGTTGGTTTATTTATTTTGTTTAAGTAATTTATATGTGCAAGTGTAGATTCCCTTCTTAAGTAATAGTATAGGAATGAATAGGAAGGGAATTATGCAAGTGTTATGTTCTTTTCAAATGAACTATACACTTTTCCAAAACCTATTCAAAACTAAACTAAAAGAAAAGAGGAGGAATACTACACTATGCATGTCTTCATACTTATATCCACATGCAAATTCATAACTAACCATAAGTAGCACACTTTTAGTTTTAGATATTTGATTTATAGATTTTAAAAATAATTTTTAATTTAATAGTGATAATAGTCATTCATATTTTACTTTAACCAAAACATACAATTTGACATAAAAAAATATTTCACTTTCATTTTGATTTTTTGAAAAGAATGAGTGCATGAAATTCATATGACAGACACATTAGCATGTGAGGAAAGAACTAAAGTGATGAAAGCATGTAAACACATTCACCCTAATTAAGTCTTAAAGATAATCATATGAAATAAATAAGTATAAAATAAATCAAGTTATTTTTTTAGAGAAGGCTTAATTTTGTTTTGAGTTTGATTTAATTTGAGAAATGTGAGGTGAGTTTGCTGTTCCTAACCCATTCCTATATATGTTTATTATTTTAGTTTAATTTTTAGGTGATTAGATAAATTTTATGCTTTGGTTAGGTTAATATATGAATTAAATGTGTTAATTACCCCTTACCTATACAACCTTAACAAACTTAATCAAATAATTATGAGCCAATGAGATGATATAAAACCACATAAGGAATTTAAATCAGCAATGCACCTAGTAAGAAAAGGGCGTAATGCATTTGGCTCATGATTAATGATTAATTAAACTAAGGGGTTTAGTTTTAAGTAATTTCATAACACATATGAGTTGAGTTTTGATTTCCTTAATGTACATAGGCTCTTGAACACATAAGCATCTATCCAAGATAGATTAATTGAGTTTTTTAAAAGTTTTAGAATTTTATATAAAATTAATTAAGGGGTAGTGGTGAATTAACCATTAAGGATGGATTAAGGAAGAAAAGGGGTTTAGAGAATATCTAGGAAAGTATATTATTCTCTAAATCTCATATTCACTTAATCAAAACTTGACTCAATCAGGGGTTAAACCACTAATTATACCCTTAATTAAGCAATTACATTAAAGGAGTGATTAAGGAATGAACTAGCAATTCTCTAATTAAGCCACCAATAAATCTAGAAAATTAGAGGTAGGAATCATCCCACTAATTAAGCACAAAAGTTTGGGATTAATCAATAGTAATTAGAGGGTAATTAGCAAAATAACATTCCCCAATAAAATAACAGAGAAAAATACTACTCAAAATTCATTGAAGTCATTTTTAGAATATTCTACATTCAATTATCTATCTAATGTAATTTATTTCATATTTTTCTAATTTTTCTAAGCTTAGATATGAATTTTAAAAGTTTCCATAATTAATTAGAATATTTAAATAGCCTAATTATGTATTTAATCTTGTTTGTGCCACGTGGGCCGCAAACGCGTCATGCGCTTTCCACATGGCATGACGAGATTGGCTCTTTAACTAGTCACATCATAGCACCGCGTTAGTGGTGGTGCTACATGTTTTCTCCTTAGTCGTCTGATCAAGGATCAAACGGCTGAGATTAAAGCCGCAATTCTAAAGGGTAAATCCGTGGGTGCTATGTGTTTGAATCACAGTCGTCCATCCAAAATGCATGGATGGATGATCAGAGATTTATCCCTGTATTTTCCTGTGAGAGATGGCCACCGCCCACCTTCTAGGGAGAGATCCGAGCTCGATTGAGCTCGGATTGGGCTGAAATTTAGCCCACACCATCATCATGCAATGAAGATCACATCCAATAGCTAGAATTCTATGGGATTAAAATTCTGTCACAAAGCTCCAAACCATATTGAATTTAAGCTCACAAAATTTGCTAACGTCGCTGGAGGTGATCACCGTCACTTGATTCCCTTAGAGAAGCTTGTCTAGTGGAGATGAAGCTTTGCTGAGAGTTTGAGGTCTTTAGATTGGGTGGTTGCTTCTAGAGGACAACTCCACCTTGAACTCCTTGCAGCTTTGATCTAATTAGCACCCCTCTTGCCTTTGGAGTTTGGGAAAGAGCTTGGTCAAGCTCGATTGGGGTCCTTGAGGGACCTTGCAAAGGGAATTAGGTTGATTTTAAGTGTGGAGCGAGATTGGATTTTGGTTGACCTCCCTTATTTTCAAACTATGAAAACCAAGAAATGAGATTTCAAACTCTCTTTAGGAAGCTTGGGAAGAGTAGTTAGGGATTTCTCTGAGTTTCTATGCTTCAATCAAATTTGAGAATCATTTAAAGAAATCAAATTAGGGGGAGTATATCTCCCCCTTTGGCAATCGGATGATCGAACAAAGCTTTATCATTTTGATCCAATTGACCTCTTTGAGTGTGTTTGTAAGGCTATTTTGGATGTCCTTGCATTAGGTTTGGCCTAAGGAGTGGAATGGTGAACTTCCATGTGCTTAGTTCAGTAAGGAGGATTCCATGTGCTCCATTTCAAAGTGGTTTTGAGTTGTTGGCTAACCTCAAATCATGTGTCACTATTCCATTAAACCATTTAGTCCACTAAGAGGATGGCAAGTGTCCGTGAAAAGAAAATGACCAAATTCCAAGTGGTTTTGATTTTGGGTTATCCTATGGCCTAGAAGTAAAATGGTCATTTGACCTTGATTTTTGATTCGACATATTTGGTATGATGAGAAAATAGGTTTGACCAAGTTTCATTGAATTTAGAATTACTTTGATGTGATTTGGCTCATGTTGACCCACTTATGTCAAAATGAGTCAACTTGGATCAAGTTGACCAATTGGTCAAATTGGGTCAAACCAAGGGTTGGGTCAAGTTCATATGACCATTTGAAATGTTTTGGTGGCTTTGGTTTGATTCAATTTGGTTTAGGTTTGAATTTGCTTCAATTGAGTTCATTTAGGTCAAATGGGTCAAGTTGATCAATTTGACCCATTTGACCTATTTGGGTTAGGTCATGGGTTGGTTTAGGTTTAGTTGGTCATATGAAATGGATTGGTATCTTTGTTTCCAATCAATTTTGGTTAAGTTTGAATTTGGCTCAATATGACCCTTTAAGTCAAGTTAGGTTCAAGGTCAATTGGGCTAGGTTAGGTCTAGTTGGCCAATTGAGGCTTTGGTCAAGTTCAACAATCATTTTGGGAATGAACTTGACCCATTGGTTTCAATCAATTTGGCTTAGATCAAGTTTTGACACATTTTGACTTTTAGGTCAAGTTGGGTCAACTTGGGTCAAGTGGCCAATTGGGCTAGGTTAGGCTCAAATGTTGACTTGGTCAAGTTCAAACATTGATCATGAATGAACTTAGATCATTGGTTTCAATCAATTTGGCTTAGGGTGGATTTTGGCTATGTTTCATTTTGCTAAGTGTTGACTTGGTCAACCCTTAGGTTTGACTTGGTTTAATTTGTGTGATCATCATGTCATGATGATTGTTGATCATGATGAGAGGCTTAGGTGGGTTTAGTTCAATCCAATTTGGTTAGGATTAGAATTTGGCTCATAAGGGTACTTTATGTCACTTTGGGTCAAGTGAGCCTATGGGTCAAATGGCTTGGTCAAAGCTTGATTTGAGTTTGATTGAACTCACATATGGACTTATGATTGAAATATAAATCCATTTGCAAGTGGTTTGAAGTTAAATGGGTTTTGACTCATTTGACAATTTCAAGTTCAAAGGGTGAACATGAAATGGATTTTGGCTTGATTTTTGAATTGAGTTTTGATTTTCTGATTGAAGTTTATGTTTTTATTTGGATTCATGATTTAAGGATTGATTGAATCATGAAGAAAAATCAAGGGTTTGACTTGATTTGAAATTGATTTAGCTAAGTTCAAGATTTTGACTTGAAAGGCTTAGGTTGGATTTTGATTGAATTAGAGTTTGATTTTTTGGAGTTGGTTTGATTGTTTGAATTTATATGTGAATATAAATGAGAATATAAATGGTTATGAAAAATTTCAAGATTTGAAGTGATTTTAACATGATTTGTAAGTCCAAGAGAAAATTAAAGATTTAGAAAGATTTTGATTTGAATTGAATTTTGGATTTTTGATTGATTTGAATTTATATTTCATTTATATATGTGAATATAAATGAGAATATAAATGAGTTATGAGAAAATTTCATGAATTTGAATTGATTTGATTTGATTTAGGCTAAGTCCATGAAGGGAAATCAAAGGACTTGAAGATTTAATTGGAATTTCAATTGGAATTTGATTTGATTGATTTGAATTTATATTTCATTTATATATGTGAATATAAATGAGAATATAAATGTTAGAGAAATTTCATGATTTGAATTGATTTGAATTTGATTTAGGCTAAGTCCTTAAGAGAGAGATTTAGAAGATTTGGAATTTCAATCATGGCTTCAATCATAAGTTTTAATCAGTTTCAATCATGGATTGATTTGAGTTTGGAAAAAAATGATTGAATTGATTTAAGTTTGATGTTGATTTGATTTGAGTTTGACTTGAAGGAAGGAAAAGGAATGGTTCAAGCTATGGGTCAAATTTTCCTAACACCTAAGGCATGACCTATTCCTATGGCTAACTCTTCTAAGTCTCTAGGCTGAGTGTCCACCTAATCACTAGATGTGTCTTAAGACTAAGGATCTCTTAATGTCTAAGACAAGTCCTATGTCTAAGATGGAGGGGTTGAGAGCTCATTTTAAAAATGACGTCAACAAAGGGTGCCCAATAGGTGTGGTACGACTGACAAGAAACACTGCACGTATTGGTGTTGGTTGAAATGATCAACAACACTGAACGATGACAAGCACTAACAGAGATGATCTACTCCTAACCTAAGGTGTAGAAGGAATTAAGATCTTAGTGCAATATGGCTTTACTTATGTCAAGGACATAAGAGAGGGATGGAGGAATCCACTAGGATAGAGTATGTGAACCTTCCACTTGGAAGCAGTTCAAGTCATCCACAATGGATGAGGTTTGATTTGATTTGAGTCTCAGGAGAAATTTGATTTGAAATTAAGTCTCTGTGGGAGGGTTGAATTTGTTTCAATTTGTTATTTGTTTAATTGTGTTTGTTTTGACTCCACTAGATGACAAGGAACTCCACTAGGGGAGGCAAGTTCAAGTCATCCACAAGGGAGGAAAGGTTGTAAAATCCACTAAGGGGTTAGAATTCTGGATCTGCTGAGCAACTAGAAAGATTTGCATCTTTCTAAGGAGAAATAAAAGATTTTGATTTGGATTGGTCAATTATTTCATTTCTTTATTTCATTTGATTTATTTTGTAGAATTTGTTTAAGATTTTTAGATTTGGATTTTAAGATGGACCTATTTACAATGGACCGGATCGAGTAGATCCATGGGCCTAGACCTAACTCGATTTACCAATCCAAAGGGTAGTTTACTAAACACATAGTAGGACTAGCCAACCAAAGGGATGCCTTTCGATGTGCAAGCTTAGGAAGAAAGCATAGTGGACTTACATCTTCCAAAGTAGGGACCAGGGGTGATCTTGCAACAAATTGAACCCAACCTAGTACTATTGAGTGAATGCCACTAGGGACTTAAATCAACTCAAAGATAGTCAAGATTAATTTTATTTTTTATTTATTTTGATGGATTTGTTGGTTTGATGGATCATCGAGAAGGAGCTTATATCTTAGACCTATCTCAGATTTACTGAACCAAAGGGAGTAGCTTCTACCGATGGGGAGAACTATCCACCAAAGGAGTGTTTGCAATGATCAATTTAAGGGAAGAAAGGGACTCACATCTTCCACTACAAAAGACCACTGGGTGATCGCTTTTGGGCAACAAATCAACCCGACCTAGGTTGCCCATCGTTATAATCATGCTAGAAAGAATGTGTTACATCTTCCAAAGAATGACCGGGTAACTCTTGTAAAAAATAGATTGAACCCAACCTAAGGTGACTGAGTGAGTGAGTACCGGGATTTATCTCAACTCGTAGCAATTCCTATAGGGAGTTCTTGACACTACCCTAAAGATAGGATGCCTCAGGGGGCCCTTTGGGGCTTGAATTTATTAATCCATAAGCAAATTAATTAGTTATTTATTTTGTTCATTTGTTTATCATGGACCCTGTTTTTTGCGAGGGATCAAACTGAGAAGGAGCTTATATAAGCCTAGACCTATCTCAGATTTATTGAACCAAGGGAGAATCGCATCCTGAACAAATTCTCCAACCATGGGTGGCTACTAGGAAAGGGGACTCCAATCCAAGTAACCGGTAGTGTCTAAATGGGGTCAAAGGACATGATCCAAATAGAATGCCCAAGGGATGGGGTCAGGGGCTTAATCCAAAATGAGAAGATGACATGGCTATATATCAATAGGTATTCGGGTCCAACTCAAGGAGAAAGCGGACTCACATCTAAGAGTGGTGTATCCACTGTGAGTCATTGTCGCATAATGAACATCAACCAACCTAAGGTGCCCATCATTTGCAACAATCGCCTAGAAGAAAGCTCGGGACTCACATCCTCATATAGAACAATTGTTGGGATAGTCTTCACTTGACAGCCATCCACTGGGGACTACTAAGTGAATACCACTAGGGGGACTTATATTCAAATGTAGTCAAGAGGGAAGGAGCCTCGGGGGGGACTTATCCTAAACCTCAAATATACTCGACCTAGTTAGCTCATGATGATTAGTTCAAGAAGAAAGATCGGGGACTCACATCATCTTAAACAAAATTAACATGAGGTATCTTACTGGCTGGGCAGTGAAGTATATCATACTAGCAAGGTGCTCATTGGTTTGCAATGGTCAAGTTAGGAAGAAAGCGCGGGGACTCACATCTTCCAAATAAGTGACTACTTGGGTGACATACTAGCAAGGTAGCACGTAGACTTGACCTAGAGTAGCTAATGAGTGAGTGTCATAGGGGGCTTGCTCCCACATCAAAGTAGCTCGAGACAAAAAGATAGTTTATTTTTATGCATGTATTAAGGAATAGGATGCCTCACTCTTACACCTACCTAAACACACACAAAGATTTTGATGAAATGGTCCATGGATGGAAATGAGATTCCCACTAAAAGAAAGGATGTCACTTGTTCTCTCATACCTAACTTAGTTGTGCTAATCAAATAGATGCCTCTGTTCTCTACACCTATTCTATATTAACGTTGGAGATTGTGTTTTTATTGTGAAAGAGGAATATGATGTCATTGGGGGACTCTTACACCTACCCTAAATATGTCATGGTGGATTTCAAGATAAGCAAATAATGGTTCGAAAGAAGTGATGAAATAGAATCAAATTTTTGTTGATTGATAGAGTCATTTTCAAATATGATTTTTATGGGTAATATTTCTTCAAATAGAGCCCATTAATTAGAAGCATCGGTGTTCCCCTTTATAATCAATAAGTGATAAGATCCTCCTGGTAGCCCTCTATGACATAGGGCCTTCCCAAGTGGTTCAAACTTGCCTCCCATCTTGATGGGCAATTGGTCTCCTTAGACTAACACAAGTTCTCCTACCCAAAAGACCTAGGTGACTAGCTTGTTGTGAGCTTGAATCATTTTGGCCTTGTATAACTCGAGGTTCGGCATGCCCAGTGACTCTCCAAACCTTCGAGCTCTTCTAACCGCAACTTTGCATTCTGCTATGTAGTGATCTTGTTACCCAATGCTATCCTTAGTGATTGGAGTTGAACTTCTAAAGGTAGAACGACCTCGGACCCATACACTAAGGAAAATGGGGTAGATTGAGTTGGAGTTCGGTGTGTGGTGCGGTAGGCCCACAAGGCTTCAACCAACTGCTCATTCCACTGCCGCTTGTTGTCATCAAGAGTCTTATTAGTATTTGATGAGAGTTTTGTTGAATGCTTCACCTAAGCCATTTTCTCTGGGTAGTAGATGGTGAGTATCTAATCTATACCATCTTCTTAAGCGTTGTGATCTTTGTGCGTTTGAATGCAGTACCATTATCGAATATAATTCATCGAAACACCCCAAACTTATATATGATATGGTTCCTGAAAATTGAAGCGCATGCTGATATGTGACCTCTTTGAGTGGGATTGCCTCCGCCCACTTGGAAAAGTATATGGCAGCTAAGATGAATGTGACCCTTGGAAGAAGGAGGATCGATCGACCCACAATGTCGGTACCCCAACACTCAAATGGCCATGAAGCCAATGTAGGGTGAATGTTGTTGGTGGAGGACCACTGTACACTAATCGATGGCATCTCCTAGCTACATCCATGCTCGTAATCATCAAGGCAATATCCTAGTCTTTGATCTTCATCTTCATCTTGACAATTGATGTGCTCGATAGACGAAATCGCATAATTCCACGCTTCATGTTTGTCTAAATAATGTAACCACATTTGATCAAAGGACCTGATAGGTGCCATCAACAGAGCATGGGAGAGAGCTCTTTTCACCGATGGGCTTGTGACTTTTCTTGAGGTGTTCAAAGTCGCCTCCACCCAGCTCCTTATGCAATGGCAACCTCCCCTTCAAGAGAAAGTCTCTCAATGAGTTCAGCAGCAATATGGGATAGGACTTGTCTATTTTGGACCCTTATTGGAATGGACTCATCTTACGGACATGCCAATTCTTTGAAAAGTTTGGCTAAAATATCTGCTACTGTGTTCTCTGCTCAGGGAACCTCGTAGATGGTGACTTTGGAGATTTGGGCCAATAGCTTCATGGTATACTCATGGTAATGACGAAGCTTGGGTTTGAGAACCTTATATGACATGATAATCTAGTTGATGACCAACTAAGAATCCTCAAAGATGTTGATGCTCTTGACACTGATTGTGATGGCTAACTCCAGACTAGCAATCAAAGCCTCATACTTAGCTTCATTGTTGGTGCAAGGGTTGGAAAGATAGTATGAGAATCTCATCACATCATGTAGAGTTAAGAACTATTCCTACCGCTTTCCTGAAGAGTAGATCATGGTGCTTCCCTTTATGAAAAGAAGTGCACCATCAAAATACATCTCCCAATGGTTGTCAACCTCCTAAGTTAATGATTTGTTTATCAGGGAGATCATCACTAAGTGGAGAATCAGCAAGAAGTGGGTGTGCTATTGAGAAATCTGATAGTGCTTGTTCCTTTCCCACACGGAAGGGTACGAATATGATATCAAACTGTGAGAGAATCATGGACCATCATGCCAAACATCCGATAGCAATGTCATGAGATACTAAAGTGGATTGGTTCTAGAGATCAAGTTCACCTTATGAGAAAGCATGTAGTGTCATAGATTTTGAGAAGCAAAGATCAAAGCCAGGCAATGTTTATCAATATGCGGATAGTTTGCTTCAGTAGGAATAAGATGATGGCTGAGGTAGTAGAGAGCATTCTCCTTCCCTTCATCATTGGTTTGGGCCAACAGAGCTTCGAGAGAGTCATCCAATGCAGTGTAGAGGATGAGTGGCCTACCCAGGATAGGGGCTACTAGAACTGGCAACTTCACCAAATACTGCTTGATGTCTTCAAAGGCATGCTGGCACATGTCATCCCATTTGAACTTGGTGTCCTTTTTGACAAGTGCTGAGAATCCTTTGATAGGTTGGAAGATAAAGCATCTTAGACGCAACCATCCTTGAAAGGATCTAAGTTGAGTTAAACTCTTAGAGAGGTGGCATTTCTAAGATAGCTTTAATCTTTTGATCTATTTCTATTCCTGTTGAATAACAAACCCAAGGAATTTTCCTTACTCAATGCACACGGATTCATTTTGAGGTTATATTATCTTAACCATTCAAAACTACTCAAGTCAAAGAGGTGGTCTTCCTTTTCTCTGCTCTTGACTACTAGATCATCAACATAGCACTCAACTTGAAGATGGATGAGTTCATTGAAGATCTGAGTCATGGCCCATTCGTATGTAGCACCAGCATTTTTAAGGCCAAAAGGCATGACCCTATAATAGAAGATTTCGATCGAGGTTCAAAAAAGAGTGTTTCTTTCATCTTCAATAGATGTCTTGATTTGGTTGTAGCCAAATGACCCATCCATGAAAGAGAAAATTGCATGAGATGAGGCGATGTCCACCATTAGTTCTGGTATAGGAAGAGAAAACTCATCCTTAGGGCATGCCTTATTTAAGTCTATAAAATTGATGCATATGTAATCATTCTTCTTCTTAACTGGATGACATTAGCTAACCAGGTAGATATTTTTCTTCCCTGATGAAACCAGCATCGATCAATTTCTTGACTTCATAAATGACCTATTGTTCGATTTCTAATCGCATGCGTCTAGGAGCTTATTTGATAAGGGTAGCATTTGGATCTATTGCAAGCTTATGGACTACTACATTAGGAGATAATCCGGGCATCTCTTCATAACTCCATGCAAAGTAATCCTTAAACTCAGTCAATAGCTTAACTAAGTCATTGGTTTCTTCTTCATTCAGAACTGATGTATGTAGCGGATTTTCATCCCTAGGTTGATTTCTTTAAGCTTGTCATTGTTGAATGAATCTCTCTTCAAATTTTGGTATCTTAATTTGGAGATCATATAGATCACCTAAGGTTTCTAAACACACATTCTCATGAGAGTTGGGATTGTGTGAAAAGAACCTATCATACTCCATATGATTGGTAACAACTAAGTAGTAATCATCATCATCGACTGGACCCATTATATAGAATCCTAGTCTTGCTCTTAATTGTGTTTCCCTACCTATATTATTTCATAGCTATTAAAAATACTTTGACCTGTGCCGGGACCATGTATGAGGAACCAAACCTTTCTGTATAAGATTATGAACACAAGGCTAGTAAAAGTTAAACAGTAATTCCATTAATTCCTTAAATGTATCCTCCTCAACTTATACATCAACTTCAGGACTTGAGGATGATGATCCCAAAAAGAATCTCTTCGGCTTCATATCTTGAAGACTTAGGGGCTTCCTTAACTACTAAACCTTCAACTTTTTGAGATGAAAGTGAGGTTAGAGCTAAGGTTTCTAGTTGTCTCCTGATAGTTTTACATGCATCTAATTCAAATACTTTGCTTTGTCTGGAGGCCCGGTCTCATCTGTCTGATCAAAGTCACCTCCAATGGAACCCTGAGGGGTTGGTGGTATGCTAATCACATTAGACTCATCCTCAAATGGATTCCAAGTATATGTGAATAGTAGGGTACTCCTGAACTGGAACATAACCTTGGTGACAACTGGGGTCTTCCACCTGGAATATGTTTCTCTCCTCTCCTACCCGGTGGAGGTTGAATCATCCCACATGTCCATATGATGGAATGAACTGGTGGAATGTGATATGTGATATTTCTTCTTCACCCCTTTCTTGTTCACTTGATTTTCATTTTTCTTTTCTTTTTCTTTTTTTTCTTTTTTTTTCATGTTTTTTGAATTTGAATTTTGTCCAAGTTCATGAGAAAGGGTATTTTGAGAAGATAGTAGGTCGCATCCTCATAAATCTCAACCTCTAACTAAAATGGCTTTTCATCGACATTATTCAATCCCATCCTTTGAACTTGATGCATGATGGAGGATGGAATTATCTTGTTGATGTATCCAAGGCCTACCAAGCAAAGCACTGAATGAAGTATTTAAATCAATGATGTAAAATTTGGTTTCAGCCTTCCATTCACCTATCTCCAAATGTAACACTATGGAACCTAAAGCCCACTCAACTTGTTCATTGAATCCTCTCAACATCATTCGATCTCCTCAGAGTGTGGAGATATTGATCCTCAAATAGGCAAGGGTCTTTAGACTCATAATGTTCACTAATGCACTGATCGATGAGAACTCGCAAGTCTAATCGCCATGTCAACTGATGTAGGGATGGTTGTGCTCCAAGTCCACTAGAAGAAGGTCTTCATCTATGAAAGTGATCCTCTAGGCTTCTTTTATGTAATGTGCCTCCTCACCAATAGTTGTCAGAAGAGCTAAGCATATCCCAGGATCAAGGAAAGCCTTGATTAATGATTCCCTCATCTCTTTAGATAAGATAAGGACATCGTATATTCTTAGCTTAGATGGAAACTTTCTTAGGTGAGAGAGAAAGTTGTAGTCCACTTTAGGCTAATCCTCCATAAGCATATCCAAGGGTGCAACATCCTATGGAGGGGCTTCTCAATCCTCTAAACAATTGACTTATTTTTCTCTATCTTGAGGTGCTGCTCTAAGAGGTAGAACCTGCCACTACGGAGGTTGACTTCAGTGATCTCTTATGGTAAGGAATGGAAGATTCTACCTGCACGTCAGGCTCACCTACAACTTCTCCTATGGGACCCTCAAAATTAGATGGTTCCAAATCTATCTCAAGAGTGAACCTGTATTTGAGTAGAAAGTCCAACTATGAATCAAAGAGGAAGATTTTGTTATAGTTATTTTGACTTGAAGAGTTATCATTAAGAATAGAAGAGACAACCCATGAAGTGACACAAATGTAATTCAAACTATTTATTCTTCAATTTCTTGGATTTGATAGAGGTACAAAGTAAATCAAGTAAAGTAAGTGGGTAAGGATTTGATGCCATCATCCACCGATACAAGAGTCTACTAGAAGAAGAAGAGCTAAGTAGTAGTGGTAGCTGATGTGGAAGTCGCAATGGTAGATAGGCTAAACTCATTGATGGTTGTGCAGCTATCCCGCCGACATGCGGCCGCTCACTGAGTTCCCCCATTCCTTGAGTTGGCACTAGAAACTTGCAAACCTTCATTGATGTTGGAGGTTTGAGGTTACTCAAGCACCTATAAGAAAAGTTTCTTGAACTTCTGAACAATCTTTTTAAAGATTTTGGATAAGGAGATATCCCAATCTTCTTTGGTTTTAGAAGGATCACAAGTATCCCCAAGGATTACCCTAATGGAACTGGATGGTTGTTTCATAAAGTATTCCTTCAAGATAACTATAGTACATGTCTTGAAACTATGTTCAAGCCAGTCCTTAAATGTGAAAAAATCTTACAAAACATGACCTACCATACGGTGGTAGGGGCAAAAGTTAGGATCATGGATTTTGCCCACTTCCTCTAGTCTCCTGTCTAGCTTATCAGTTTTAAGAGATTCTTAAAGATCTTTATGATTACCTCCCTCTTAAATGAATAAGGCTTGTTAAGTTTATCCAAAAGAGATGGTGGACCATAGCTACGCATGGTATGTGTCACGCTAATGATGTTGGTCAAGAGGCTAAGTAGGCTAGGATGGTGGGTCTGGTAGGTCGCCGATGGTGGTGAGGAGGTGGAAGCAAAGGCGCTGAGGTCATGGTCTCTCAAACGATCTCTAGCTTGTTTCTTATCCACATCATCACCGCCGTGCTTCTTCTCTTCTTATATTGGGTTTACTTGTAACTGATCTTGAAAAGGCAACTGTTTGGCCTCCTTGTAGACTAGCTGCCTTGTTGATTAACTTCTCAAAGGTTTTGATGGTGAAGCCCTTAAGCATGAAGGCGACCAGGCCATGAATATTCTTTAGAAGAATCTTAATGGCATGCTATTCAGATAGTTGTGATTCACATTTCATACTCAAGTTACACCATCTAAGAATATAGTCAATAAGAGACTCACCTCGGTGTTATTGTGCTATAATGAAATTGCCAATAGTAACCCTTTACCGAGCTCCAGCAAACCTCTTGATAAAGAGTTGCTCCAACTTAGCAATGCCTTTATTGAACTATTGGGAAGTTCAGTATACCAATTAAAAGATATCCCTAGCTACCGACAAAGAGAAAAGTGTCACCGCCATTAAGATTGCAAATTAGCCCTACAATATGATGTTTCCTCATTTCCATCAAACTCTTGAAGGAAGGTGGCACAAACCCTGGGATATTGGATTGCATCACCTTATGGTAGGGTCTACCCTTTGGAATTGATGATCCTCCCTGGGCTTGAGCCAATGCTTCCTTCACCTACTGCTCAACCATAGACATGATATATTTCTTCTGTATGGAGGTACTTTCCACTACCTTCCTATACATACTGGTGCTACCTTGCTCTAATGGAGGTAAAGTCTTGGCTGGGTCCAAGACATGCACCAACTCTAGCTGACTAATCTCAATAGTAGATGAACTATGGCTTATTTTGAAGTACCGACTCAAGTAACAAGTCTGCGCTTTCCATCCTATCTATTTGTTCATCTTTCTATTAATTAATATCAAGGTGGTGTTGGAGATGTGATTCTTCGCCAAACTCATCACCTTCCATGGCTCGAGGAGGGATCCCTAGTCTACCATGCAAACCCATGAGTCTCCCAACAATCATCTTCATTGGGATCAAAGCTGATCTTCTCATAGACCATATCCTAGATCTTTCTTTTCCATGAAATAGTGATACTATGTCATCTAAAGATCAATGTCAACTGAACAAATGCTTCTAATCGGTGATCACATCATGTCAGGGCAACCTCTCCTACTCAGAGAATCAATCTGTGAGGACGCATCACTAGAAGAAATGCACCCCTACCACCGACTAAAGGGGTGAAACTCCTAGGAGGTTCTATGATCATGGGTGCAACTTGGTTGCTAACCTCTCCCTCTATGACTATTGTAATTATCTCCAAATCCTATTATGATGGTGATGATGAAGGGATGACTACTATGCTTTGGGGTCGCCATTCCATCTGCACCATAACTAGGGCAAAAGGTCAAGTAGGAGAGCTCAGCCTCACCATAGTAGGTAGTATGGATGGAATGGGATCCCTTGGCCATAGTCGGATCACCAACGGAGTCCTCTTCTCCCTAGATGTGGCCTTCATGGTCATGGGTAGAACTGGAAATGATGATACATGAACGAGCGATGGTGGATGGGGGGTGGAGTGGTGGTGGAGACACCACCACTCTCTCAAAAGGCCTCTCCTGATGATGGTCTATAAATAGAATATTGTCGACATCGTGTAGTCCGAGAAAATCAATGATAGAGGATGCTAAGTGACCAAACCTCTACCTCTCTCAGCTAGTGATATGAGCTATAGCATGGGCCTCCCTGGCCCTCTCATGCCGTAGATGTTTCCCCATGCTGTGGAGGATAACATATCTCAAGTAAAATTAAGCCCTGGACTCAGAATGCTCGTATGCTCTGCCAACCTAGCATAAAATTGAATAAAGGCCAGCATATGATCTCCTACTCTAACTGACAACGGGCTGAAATTGAATAGTTGGTGGAGGTGAAGCAGGGATCCTCCTAGCATCCTCTCTGTCAGACCTAGAGAGAGGATGGAATGGGTTCACTATAACCAGTGGGCAAATCAAAGTGGGTAACTCCTCTACAACTGATCGAGTAGCTGCCTCCATCTCCCCGATGATACGTGTATGATACAGCTTAATCATGCAATTTTTTTTCCTCCTCTGAGTCTTGGTCAGGCAAGCAGAGTAAGAACTAGACCTGACTTCAAAAGCTGGGGAGATTATCTCTGGAATCAGAGGAGCCTTACCCTTTGAGGGTGCTAATGAGTGGGTGCTAGCCCTCATTGGGCAGCACGAGAAACATACTAGCCACTGGCGTTGTCACAGATGTTAGTACTATTGTAGAAACTACCATTGCCTTCCTCTTTAGTGAGGGAATATTAGAGTCTGATGGCAAGTCAATCTAAATGACCAACTTCTGCCCGACCACTATGGTCCTACTAATAGTTGTGAGGGGAATGCCCTCATAGGTAATCCTCGCCCCCTCAAAGCCTTGTTCGAAATGAATGAAGTGGTCGTAATCAACACGAGGAAGGCTGGCCTTATCCAGGGCCGAGTCCATCCCGTGGGGAAAGGTAAACATACTAAAAGTGCCATTTCTCCAACTAAACGACCGAACCAAAACCAAAATTGTGAACAAGAGTCTACAATGTTGGAAAAAAAAAATTGAATCAGATTTCTTTTGACTTTGAATTTTGGATTTTTTAAATTTGAGTCCATACTCAACATCTTAGAAAAGTGTTGAGTCGAGCTCAAACGATTTAGAACAGATTTTGAAATTTGATTGGAAACAAGAATTGTTTGGATATAGAATCCACTTTCAACAAGTTTGGATATGTTGAAAATGGGTTCAAATATTTTTGTTTGAAAGGATGCTTCCATAGGTTCATATTTGAGTTTTCATTTTGATCTTGAGGACCCTTTATTTAACAAATTTAGATATTAAAGTAAAGGGTCAAATTGGTTTTGGATTTGAAATTTACTTAGCAAATTTGGGTATGCTAAGTGAGATGTTTGAAAATAATTTCTTCTTTTTGTTTCTTTCTTTGCTTTATTTTATGGATCTTTTTCTGATTTTGAAAAGAGAAATTGAATTTCCCATTTAGCAAATTTAGGTATCCTAAATGAGGATATCCAAATGTGTTTTGTTCTTTTGAATTATTTTTGAAAATAGGATTCTTATCAAATTTAAGAAAGCTAAGAAAATCCTAATATGTTTCTCTTTTGATTTTGATTTGATTTTTGGTTGAAAGTGAAGATTTCACTTTAGCAAATATGGTATGCTAAAATAAAGTTTCATTTAATTTGATGAAATAAAAATTTCACTTAGCAAATTTGAGTATGCTAAAATGGAATTAAAAAGGTGTGCTCAAAATTGTTGTCTTTTGATTTTATTTTGAAAATGGAGACTTCACTTTAGCAAATATGGTATGCTAAAGAATGAAGTTCAAAAAGAGTTTCTTGAAAATTTTGTGAAATGGAAATTTCACTTAGCAAATTTGAGTATGCTAAATAAATTTTCAAAATGGGTGTTTCAAATTTTTATTTTGGGCTTTGAAAAGGGGAGACTTCATTTAAGCAAATGGGGTATGCTAAATTGAAGTTCCAAATATGTTTTGAAAATTTTTGTAAATGGATATTTCACTTAGCAAATTTGAGTGGGTTTGTTAGGCCATTTTGGAAGTCCTTGCATTCGATTTGGCCTAATGTGGTGTTTATTTTTGGGGTGTGGGACACCACGCAGATATTAGGGGGTACTTATTGAAGTGATCGGGTACGACATTAAGGGATGATGTACTATCTCGAAAGATAGAAATCATCACCCTATAATAGACCTAATCACCTAATAAGGACTCCTAAGGCATGATGGGTCTTCGAATATACCAGAGATCTTTCCCCTACTTAACATGGAAAAGTAAAGTAGGGTTTATTTTAAGTGGGTTCATTAGTTCCCTATGGAGGCAAGCCCCATAGTTAATTACATCCTAAGAAATGAGAATTTTAAGAATACTCGATTAAAGTAGATAATTAGAGTCTCCAAAGATTTCAAGGTTAAGACTATCAAAGGATTGGCTATTTTAGAAAATCAAATGGGATAGATCAAGGAGAAGACTTATTTTTGGAATCCAAAGGGAGAAAGTAGGAAATACTCATGATACTAGGAAGCCTAGTGAGCATTCCAATCTACCCTATAGTTGGGTTTTATATTTTTGAAATTGAAGAGAGTTAATTATTTGAGTTGACATTTTATTAGATTGCTAGGGCTTATAATTCCACAACATAAGATTGTGGAAATGCCTAAGAGGTGAGGATTTATGCTTGTAGCCCAAAGGAAACAGCTACCTCAGATTCCTAAACTAAGGAGCCTTGGTACAAAACAAAGGCACAACCTAAATCTAAGGCGAAAGGGGTATATGGTTTACCTCCACAAGAGAGAATAAACCACCCGACTGCTGGACTTATTACCGCCTGGAGTGGCAGCCAGCTAACTCCTCCTACGCTTTAAATCCATGTAGGAAAGTCTTATGCTTTGCAAGATGGCTAGGTTGTTCATTTAGAAAGAAAACTAAGTCCTTAGACTCACTCCTAAGAGACTAGAGCATGAGTGGTATGAATCCATGACTTAATCTAATGCAAATTTTATCAAATTTATTTGATTCTTTTGGACTTTATTTTGACACTGCTATGGGATTTTGTATGCCTAAATAATGAGAATTTAATTATAGGCCAAATCAAGAGAGAAAGGGGTGTCTTCCACCAAAGTCTCTCATAGGTTAAGCCTTGATTCTCTGGCAAAGATGGAAGCCTCCTCTTAACAAGAGTGAAAGAATATGACATGCATGATATTATACATTCATCCATCCAGCTAAGGGGTTACTAAAAATTTTATTATCTTGATTTAATCCCTAGGCTTTTATGTGAGGTTATGAGTTGTTTTAAAATTTTAGTTATGAGTTGTTACTTGGGGTAGAAAAATTAATTTTATCTTAAGAGCCTACCGCATCCGCCACACATTCAAACATCAATCATAAAGAAACTATGAAAAGCATGTTGTTCTAATGCTCAATCTAAACACAACATCAAACAATTTTATAGACTACCGTAAAGAATAAAAGGCTCATGGGTCGGGTTCACTGCAGACACCTAAAAGAGAAAGAAAAGATGGGTAGAAGCTCTACCCTTATACAACCTGGATTACAAAAATAATATATATATGCTATGGGGGATCTTCTTTTCTTCATTTCTTCATTTCTTCATTTTTCATTTCTTTCTTTTGATTTGATTTGCTCCAAAGGCATCAGGCACCCCTGTGACTAAGCCTTCGCCATCCTAATCCCCATAGCACTAACCCTAATTCTTAATGCAAAATTACATCAAAAATAGGAAAAGTAAATCTAGCTACACCTGCAAAACAAATGTTAGCTAAACACACCATATAATCCAAGAAGTTATATGAATAATTTGGACTTAGCACCCACACATGGGTAACCAAGTCCACTTGTCCTAACATGGGTTACACTTAAGGGGCTAAGCAACCTGCACAGCAAAAGCATGTATATATTTTTTTTATTACGCCCTTTAAGTATAACCCCTCAGAAATATGATTAGCTAATAACGCCTAACATCCGCCTACTAAACATACACCCTAACATCCAGTCTAAAACATTACATCACAAAAACAAAACACAACATCATACATACAACGCCCTAACTTAGCACTAGAAGTAGTGACTTAGTATTCTAATGTGTGCTTAAGGCTTGTGTAGCAAGACTTTACTAGCTTCTTTAGCTTAAGTTCCAATTTGAAGTTTGAATTTAAATTTTACCTTTTGGGTGATTTCAATCTAAATGATTTAATGATTTTTTTTTTAATTTTATTTGGTTTAAATGATATTTAGGTTCTCAAGAATGAAGTAGGATGAATTCCATCTGTAGATGGGACTCACCCAATTCTACATCCTAATTCCTAAGGAATCTAACTAAAGTCCTTAAGTATCTTGATTAGCACATTTGAATTTGTGTAATTCATTCGATTTAGAGTTTAAAATTTGAGTTTATTTAAGTATTTGATTAATTGATTTTTTTTTTAGATGTTTTAGTTTAATTGTATCTTGATAATTCAATATCCTTAATGTCTAAAGGAGTTTAAGTTTGTTTAAGTTCATGTGTTTTTTAGTTTGATTATTTTTGATTTAATTGAATCTTGATAATTCAATATCCTTTAAATATTTAATTCTTTTCTTTGATCATGGTTATGTGATTTAACTTTATGTTTATTTAATTCATGGTTCATTTATTTGTAGTTTGATTGGATTAGATTAATTGAGATTATATTTTTTTTGATTCTAATTGGGTTTAATTCTTTGTAATTGGGATCATATTTTTTAATCACATCCATTTGTCATGTTCATCAAAATTTGGTTTGCATTTTGATTTCATATATTGGATAGTTAATTAATTTATTTTATTTAAGTAGGTTGAATGAGATTTGATTTGATTCTATATTAAATTGATGAGAATCTTTCTTAATTTAGTTTAATTTGACTTGATTTAGGTTATTTATTTGAGTTTTATTTTTTTTTTTATTTTTTTTTTTTATATTGTTTGAAATTAAGAGTAATTGGATATGATTTAATAACTTTATAGTTTATATTTAATTTTATGTTTATTTGATTTGATTATGATATTTGCTCATAATTTTACTTGACTTATTGGTTTAATTATATTTTAATCATTTTTTATATTAAGTTTTACTTAGATTTTATGAAAAATTTAATTTGCACTTTTTTTTATTTTGTTTTATTACTTTTTTTTGTTTGAAATTCTAAAGATTTATTAATTTTTTTTTTTTATTCTAAATGAAATATTTAGATTAATCGTGATCATTTGATCAAAATCAAATGACTCAAGTTAATCGGGGCTTAATAGGTGAAATTAGATCACTACTTATTCGACTTAATCAAAACTATTCACTTCAAACACATGAAATGAATAGTCTTGCTTTTACCTCTAAACTCTCGTCGAAAGAATTAAAAGGTTAAGTGCACGGGCTCTAAATGTTGATTCCTAACGACGCTCGCATTCAACACATCAAATATGAGATCCCTAAGGCTTCCTAAGTGTTTAAGAATTATACCTCACCGGAGCTAATGTCCGTGATTCGACAGAGGTGGCTTCGCTTTAGGAAACGAAACCTTGAGATGCTTGTTGAATACCTCCTCGCCAAGTATCTATAAGCTCACTCATGGCCGATGTACTAATTCTATGATTTATCTCAGATCAAGGGATTTGGCGATGTATGCAAGGTCCCTGGGCGACATCTTCTACTCACGCGGGCTGGGACAAGTGTGTAAGAAGTCCGATGGACCTTATCTCAAGATAAAGGTCTTTGCCTGGCACACGGGGCGGCGTTAAATGCCACGAACTTGAAGAAGTCGGGCGAACCGCTGCGCCGTCGAGAGCCGGGACGGAATTCAGCCGCCCACACCGATTTCATCCGTCTGAGTAGATGGAGTATGTGATGGCGGAGCCGCAGGGATGAACGTGTTGTCCGGGGAGAACGCCATCAGCGATGACATGCTTTGAGTCCTCGGACGAGGGTACGAGCGCCTGGAAGGGCTTTGAGGTATATAAGGCGCTCGAGTTCTCAAGGCTGGGAGTCGAACCGCTTTAAGTCATTGAGCCGGGTGTCTGAGGACGAGTGAGCTGAGATTATTGCGCGGGGTGGGTTGAGACAGCCGAAGAACCGTGAGAGTGCGACGGAAGAAATGTCGTTTATGAGGATGAAGTTTAGCGTGACGTGAAGGAAGTCGTCGATGTAGGAGCCTTTACATGAAGCGGTGATCGGATCCATGAGAAGCCATCAAGAGATTGATATGAGAAAGAAAGTTGGGAAAGGAGTTACGGCCACAGAAAGAAGGAGAGGAAGCTCTGGTGGATGGGAGCTGCACGAGATCTAGAAATCCCATGCGTGATGTGTAGAGCGAGAGGGTGCTTGACTTTTGCTTCAAGGAGAACTCAAAAAAAAATGTCAGATCATAATGGCTTGATGGAGAGAGCCCTCAGCCTTCTTTTTTGGGTTGTGTGAGGGAAAATAGGATACCGAGAGAGAGAGAGAGAGAGAGAGAGAGAGAGAGAGAGAGATGATATTTTGTTTTATCTTCCTCCCAACTACTCATGTTCCCTTTATTTTATTTTTATTTTTTTTATTTTGCATTTCTTTATTTTGTGTTATCATGATCACGTGAGTAGGTATTTTAAAAAAAATTTTATTTTTTGCATTTTTTTTTTTTATTCATTTTTTTTTAACTTGGTGAAAGTTGATTTTATTTATTATTATGATTTTAATTTTTTTTTTACATAATTTTAATGATTTTAGTAAATAATTGAATGAAATTTTATAAGTTATATCCATAAGATAATTTTAATTATGATTAATATTTATTGATTATATCATAAATTCATAATTTAATAAATTAATTATTTTGATTTAAGTTTGTCCAAAAATTATTTGATATTTAGAATTGGTTTAATTTCTCTCTCTTTTTTGTAGTTTATTTTAAATTTCAATGGATTATCCGTATATTAAATTTTTGTTTGTTTGTTATTATTTATTATATATATAGTGAATTAATATTCAAATCATGATTTGATTTAATTTAGGCTTAAATTTGACTAAAATTGTATTTGATTCAAATAATTTATTAAAATTGTGAATAATCTTTTGAACAAATTTGAATTTTAATTTTAGGTATTATAACTTGAGTTAAATTATCTCATGATTTATTAGCATCGATCAATGAATTAATTTTAATTATAATTTGATTTTGAATGATTTACTTGATGGTTTTGATTGTGATTTTAGCTAGAACTTGGAATGATGATTAAAGGATTGATTGATCTTGAGAAAGTGCATCTAGACAGTTTGATAGCACCCCAAGGCATAGCCTAATCTTATGATTAACACTTCTAAGTCTCGCTTAGGTTAAAGTGTTCACCTAATCACTAGATGTGTCTTATGACCAAGGAAATCTTAGTGTCTAGAAGATTCCTAAGTCTAAGAGGATGTTAAGAGCTCACCCAAAAGTGAGGTCAACAAAAGGACCCCACAGTGTGGTGTAACCACAAGGCACGCCACGACATGCTGGACCAAATGATCAACAACATCTAAGATTGCAACAAACAACTAAGTGATCTATACCTAGACTAAAGGTAGATAGAATCACACAGAATGCGGCATAAGAGAGTAAAAAAAGAATCCACTGTGATTGAGTACATGAACCTTCCTCTGTGGAAACAGTTCAAGTTATCCGGATATGAATCTGATTGATTGTGAATATGATTTATTTGGGTGTGTATCTACAGGGATAAGAATTTAATTGATTTCTTTGATTTTTTTTTTTCGAGACTCACTGGGAGGTTGGTTTAATTTGTTATGGCTCCACTTCTAGAGGCATATCCGCTGGGATGTGATACACTCAAATTTGTTTAGAACTAGTTCCACCGGGAGGCCAATTTGATTTGCCTCAGAGAAATTGGTTTATTTGATATGTTTAATTTGACTGAGAGGTTGGTTTCAAATTTATTTTGATGGACCGCGCATGACTATACTAAGAAGGGGCCACGGGGCCTTGCCTGCCTTAGATTTATAAGTCTAAAGGGATTCACGCCATAAGGTAGGACTATCCAACTTGCCTTTTGGTGCAATGACTATGCTAAGAAAGCGTAGTAGACTTACATCTTCCAAAGCAAGAAAAGTCACGATCTATCGGACGAGCAACACATCTAACCCTACCTAAGACTACCGAAAGTGAGCACCACTGGGGTCTTACCTCAACTCAAGGGTAGTCCTGATGATTAATTTGATTTGATTTGATTTATTTTTATTTTGTGTGTTATATGGACCTCGTATATGGACCCACGGAGAGGAGCTATGTCGCCTTTGACCTCCTCTTTACAAGTCCAAAGTGTAGTCTACCACAAAGTAGACTATCCGCCTAAGGGTTGCCTTTCTGCAACGATTGTACTAGAAGAAAGCGTGACTTACATCTTCCAAAGTAGATCAATCATGTGGGTGATCTATTGACAAACATCAATCGACCTAGGGCTTACTATTTGAGTGAATGCCACGTGGACTCATATCGACTCAAGAATAGTAATTACTTTAATTTTAGATGGACCCTGGTCATGATGAATCTACTAAGAAGGAGCTAATATCCTGACCTATCTTAGATTTACAAATCCAAAGGGATAGTCTACCACCGCTAGTAGAACTAACCAACCCAAGGGGTGCCTTTCAATGTTTGGAAGAAAGCACGGACTCACATCTTCCTAAACAAGAATCCAGGACGGCAACAAATCGCCCCACCTAGTCATTTGGGTTGCAAACGATCGTGGCCGGAAAGAATGCGTAATAGACTTATATCTTTCAAAGCAAAGACGATCACGGGTAACTCATTGGCACAACAAGTTGAACCCGACCTAAGGCTACCACGGAGTGAGTACCACCCGGGATTTATCAACTCGTAGTCGCAATTCCTATAGGAGTTTTGCGACACGCCTCTAAAGATAGGATGCCTTGGGAAAGGGGCCACCGGGGCTTGAATTCTAATCCACAAGCAAATATTTTGTTTGTTTGTTTAATTTGTTTTATCATGGACCGCAAGGGATCAAACCGAGAAGGAGCTTATATCGAGACCTCTAACCAAGGGAGAATCTTCTGACAACGGGGGAAATTCAAATCCACAAATATCCAAACAGGGTGTGCCAAAAAGGTAGGGTAATCTCAAAGGGGTGGATCAAATAATGAAATAAATATAGAATGCATGGAGAGGAAAGGGCATGGCTAAAACCCTCAAATATAACACTAGTATTAATCATGTATTACTCAAGGAGAAAGCGGGACTTACATCTTCCAAGTTGGGTATGTCACAAGAAAATCAACCAACCTATGGTGCCCATCTTTGCAACAAAAAGAAAGCTGTATTACATCTCTAAAGCTGCGGGATTGTTTTGCCGCCCACCTAGAGCAACCGAATCTTGGGGCTACATCAACTCAAAATACGCAGAGGAAAGGAGCCGGGACTTACTCAAAATATTCGACCTAGAGATGATGTAGTTCAAGAAGAAAGCATGGACTCACATCTTCTCAGATCAATCACCAGACTGAAGACTACAAACTAACAAGGTGCCCATCGGTTTGCAATGGTCAAATTTAGAAGAAAGCAGGGACTCACATCCTCCAACAAATGACCAGGGTGATCGATTTGGGCAACAATCAACCCGACCTAGAGCAGCCTAATGAGTGCCAGGGGTTCCCACATCAAAATAGCGAGATAAAGATATTTGTATTTTGTTTTATGAAGGAATAGATGCCACTTGGGACTCTTACACCTAAACCTCAAGGAAACTCGACCTAGTCGAGAGTATGATGGCTTCAAGAAGAAAGCACTGGGACTCACATCTTCTTATACAAAACCAACACTGTAGTTCACCAAGAAGGCAAGACTACCAAACCGACAAGGAGCTCTGGTTTGCAATGATCAAATTAGAAGAAAGCAGGGGACTCACATCCTCCAACAAATGACCCTTTGGGGTGATTGGTTGCTTTGGGCAACAAATCGTCAGACGACTGAAGCGGTAATGAGTGAGTGCCACGCGGGGCTTGCTCCCACATCAAAATAGCTTCGAGAAAGATATGTGTTTGTTTTTTTGATATGAAGGAATAGGATGCCACTTGGGACTCTTACACACTAAACCTCAGGAAACTTCGACCTAGTCAGTATGGATGGCTAGTTCAAGAAAGCTTGGGACTCACATCTTCTTACACAAAGCCAACAGGTAGTTCACTTTGGCGGTGAAGACTAGACAAGGCTTGTTGGTTTCCAATGATTAAATTGGGAAGAAAGCTCGGGGACTCACATCCTCCAACAAATGAACACTGGGGTGATTGGTTGCTTTGGGCAACAAATCGAACCCGACCTAGAAGCGTTAATGAGTGAGTGCCACAGGGGGCTTGCTCCCACATCAAAATAGCTTCGAGACAAAGATATATGTTTGTGTGCTTGATATGAAGGAATAGGATGCCAGGGGAATCTTACTACCCTAAATAGCACTTGAGATAAATATTGTTTTTTTATGTAAATTTGAAGGAATGTTTAGATTGATGAGGAATTTTGAAGGGTGATAGTAGATTTATTTTTTTTTTTTTAATTTAGACTCAATCAATGTAGATTTGAAAACATAACTTCATTAAGGAATTGATTTTGATTTTTTTTTTTTTAATTCTCTTTAAAAAATTTCTTTGGATGTGCAAATGGAACAAGAACAACTAGAGCATGGTGTTCTTTCTCCAAAATCCTTAAGACCCGGTCAAAGTAATTGATCATCCTTAGTGAAAGAAACTCACCAAGGCTTCTCAAATATTATGCTCTAATTTGTATTTGAATGAAAGAAAATTCTCATTCCAATTACTTGAATTATTCTCCAAATTTAAATTTTGACTTTGAGTGTAATGGATTTTGAAGTAATGTTTGTTGACATAGAAATACAAACACTCTCTCTATCATAGTGGTTTAAACTACTTTATCCTTTGAAGCACCAAAGTAGGCCTTTTAATGATCAAAACAAAATCTTCATTTGAAGAGTTTTGAGATAGACTAACTTTGAAAGAGTTTAAACTATCTATATTCAACATTAATTGAGGCCTCTCTTCCTTCTTCTTCTTCTTCTTCTTTTTTTTTTTGCAAGACCTTCAAGCTTTTCAATCGATGCATAGAGTTTGTAATTTGATTATTGATGATAAATTTTAACAAGAAGAGTTGTACCCTAAATGGAGATAGCCTTAAACTAGTGGCTAAGGCGAATGGAGGGATCTTGGAGGTGTCATGAAATATTACCTTATGCTTTTGAATGAGTATTGAAACTTATCATCCTTCAGAACTTGATCTACTTTCTTTGTTAAAGTGAATGATTGACACCTACCAAAAATGAGATAAGTATTAAGTATCTTAGATATGACAACCTTCTTTGAAATGATTTTAATTATGTGAGACCCTCCTCTTTTTTTCTTTTTTTTCTTCTTTTTTTTCCTTTTTTTTTTCTTTTTTTTTTTTTTTCTTTTTTTAGGTTGCATCTCTAATATCACTCTAATCTATTTTAGATCAATTTTGTTATCCCATGATGCTTACTACAAGCCTAGAAACTTCCTTAAAGCCATCCATTGTATACTTTAGGATTCATCTTTAGGTTGTATCATAATTAATCGAAGACAACTACTCGGATCGTAAAGATGGTCTTCCTTTTCTTTGCTTTAGACCACGAGATCATCAAGCATTCAACTTGGTGATGAATGAGTTTGTTGAAGATTCAGTCATGGCCAGGTATGTGATGCCAGCATTTTTAAGACTGAAAGGTATGACCTTACAGTAGTAAATTCTGATGGAAATTATAAATGTAAACAACCTCTCATCCTCAGACATCATTTGACCCATCTTTGAATGAGGAGACATGCAAAAGGCTATGTTTGCCATTAAATTTGATATAGGTAATGTGAATTATCTTCAAGGCATGCCTATCTTAGATCTTCAAAATTGACATATGTGTAGATTTGAATGTTCTTCCTTTTGGACTAGGAATAATGTTGGGAAATCATGGTAGTATCTTTCTTCTTCAATAAGATTAACTTCAAACTTTGATCCTCTTCTTATCAAAAGTTTCTAGAAATAGGAATAGCAATAGGTTCAATTTTGAGTTTATAGGCTACCTTTGGAGATGTATTGGGCACTTTATAATGGTCTTAGGTAAATCAGTCTTTAAACTACAAAAGTAACCAAGTCGTTGGAATTTTCCTTCTAACTTATCATATATGGATGTTGGGAGGGTGGGTGGACTCCCTTTATGTTCTAAGGTGGTTTTTGAGCTCATTCTCTACTTGAAAATCTTCAACATTGTTTGAGTAAAGTAGGTAGACTAGGCAAAGATAATTTTATTACCTCATTTGAAGGTCTATCTACAAGCATTGAATCCTCTTCGAGCTTGAAGAAAAATGAAGTGGAAATTTGAAATCTCATAATGTATATATATTTTTTTTGCTAGAGGTTAGAGCAACTCTTAACTTCCAATCCTATAATAATATCATGAGATAGTAAAATTGGAGTCAATGTGCTCATATACCTACTAAGTTTCTAGTCTCTAATCTAACTCAGATTGTCAAAATTTGACTCAAAATTTATCTCATGTATTATTTTTTTTTTGAACTTACAACCTCACATACATATGATTTTTTTTTTTTGATCTCTAAATCAATATGTATTATTGGTGCTTTACATTTTTCTCTTTTTTCTTCTCCTTTTTTTTCTCTTTTCGTTCAATCTTTTTTTTTTTTTGACTTGTAACCCTCATACATATGATTTGTTTTTTTTGAATTCTAAATCAATATGTATTATTGGTGCTTTACTTTTTTTTTTTTTTTCTTTTTTTTTTTTTGAATTTGCACCTAGTACATATGATTTTTTTTTTTGATTTTAAATCAATATGTATTGTTGGTGTTTTATTTCTTTTTTTCTTCTTCTTTTTTTTTTCTTTCTCCTTTTTTTTTGAGTCTTTGTCTATGTGTTCTCTGAGGAGATTCTTTTTTTTTTTTTTTTTTTTTCATAGGATATTCTATGTTGAATATGACTTGAGGAGGTTGCCGCTAACTAAGCAAGAAAGAATCAAAAATTTTTCTACCTCCTTAGAGAATGTGAGAGTGCACTTATTACTTAGCTTAGTAAGAACCTTCCAAGATAGTCTAGGACATTAAGATTAACCTTAAGTTTGCCATTTATTTTGGATTGAAGTGTATCTTAAGAAGGATTTAGAATTTGATTATTTCAAACGACGGTTTGCTTCTTCCTATGTTGTTGATCAAAGTGGTAGGACCGCCAATCGTAACAATTGACTTGGATATCTTCAAAGAGAGGTAGAATTGATGTCTACCTACTCTACTCTCTTCTCTTTTTTCTTTTCTTTCTTTTTTTTTCTTTTTTTTTCTTCTTTTTTTTTCAAAGTTTATCCCATTAGACCTTTGAAATTTGATGATTCTAACTCTTTATCGACAAGGACACCATGAAAGTATAGAATGAGGCATTTCTACCCGAAGTTGGAATCATTAAAGCATAAAGTCCATCAAGACGCTATTTTATGGATTACGATCAATATTTTGAGAGTTGTCTTCTTTGGGAATTAGGATTCAAGTCATTTGAGTCATACTTATCTGGAATAAATAAGACATACTCAACATCCTTATCAATTTCATTATTGGCCCTAAGGAATCTTTATGGCCTTTCTCCATTAGGGTGAAAATCCATATCTTGGTTTTAATTGAATTTCATCATAACAGTTTTATGATTCATAACTTTGTGACCAATAATAATGAATATTACATTATCACAAGTCATCTTAACGCTTTTCAAGCTCCATGTCAAATTTGATTCAAATATTTTGATAATCTAAAGAATTTGAACCCACACTCATCAAATTTGAATATGATAAAGGGTTCAAATAATTAGATCTCAATTTGGAGAGATTTTGAAGAGAATTTCTTTGGAACTCACTTGTCAAATGTTGATATGACCGTAGTTCGGTTCGCTTTGATGGACTTAAGAAATTTTGGAACTTTACTTTCCAAATGATGGTAAGTTCAAAATTTAGCATTTTTTTTTTTTTTGCGCTTTTTGATTTTGATTTTGAAAGAGAACTATTATTTAACAAATTTGAGTATGTTTAAATGAATTTGGTTAATTTTATTATATATATATATATATATATATATATATATATATATATATAAAAAAAATAGTTTTGATGTTTATTTTTGAAGAAAAGGTTTATTTGATTTGATTTTGATTTTGAAAATGAACCTTTACTTAACAAATTTGAGTATACTAAGTGGGGTTCAATTAATTTTATTTTGAAAGGGATTTATTTATTTATTTATTTATTTTTTTTTTTGAGAAATGATTTTTTTTTTAATCTTGATTTTAAAGAGAGAATCTCCCCTTAACAAATTGGATTATGTTAAATGGAGTTCATATTATTTTTATTTTGAAAGGACTTTTATTTATTATTATTTTTTTTTTAAGATGTTTTTATTTTACTTTGGATTTTATTGAAATTTTGTTAAGCATGAGATGAACTTTACTCCACCAAGCTAGTGGTAAGAGGTTCAAAATTTTATATTGGTTATTTTCCATTTTTTTTTACTTAATTTATTTTACCTATTGGGGATCCAATAGATTTTAAGACCTTCACTGGTGAGCCTAAAACCTAAAGGATGTTGGCGAAGCAGGGTGAAATAAGCTAAGTGCCAACGGAAAAGAATGATAGTCTCTATATAAAAATATAAGTCCACTATCGATGCTTGGAGACAATAATTGTCTACTAAAGATGGAGAGAGGAACTCCCCAGGAGTCGTAAAAATCGTGTTTATTTTTGTGGGACACCACGCAGATTGTACTTATCAGTATGAACATTAAGGATGATGTACTATCTCAAAGATAGAAATCACCACCCTATAATGGACCTAATCACCTAATAAGGACTCTAAGGCATGATGGGTCTCAATATACTGAGATCTTTCCCTACTTACATGGAAAAGTAAAGTAGGTTTATTTTAAGCGTTCGTTAAGTTCCCTATGGAGGCAAGCCCCATAGTTAATTACATCCTAAGAAATGAGAATTTCTTAAGAATACTCTCGATTAAAGTAGATAATTAGAGTCTCCAAAGATTTCAAGACTATCAAATTGGCTATTTTAGAAAATCAAATGGGATAGATCAAGGAGAAGACTTATTTTTGGAATCCAAAGGGAGAAAGTAGAAATACTCATGATACTAGAAGCCTAGTGAGCATTCCAATCTACCCTATAGTTGGGTTTTATATTTTGAAATTGAAGAGAGTTAATTATTTGAGTTGACATTTTATTAGATTGGCTTATAATTCCATAACATAAGATTGTGGAAATGCCTAAGAGGTGAGGATTTATGCTTGTAGCCCAAAGGAAACAAATACCTCATTCCTAAACTAAGGAGCCTTGGTACAAAACAAAGGCACAACCTAAATCTAAGGCAAGGGTATATGGTTTACCTCCACAAGAGAATAAACCACCGACGGACTTATTACCTTGAGTTGCCTAACTCCTCCCACGCTTTAAATCCATGTAGGCAAGTCTTATGCTTTGCAAGATGGCTAGGTTGTTCATTTAGAAAGAAACTAAGTCCTTAGACTCACTCCCTAAGAGACTAGAGTAATGAGTGGTATGAATCCATGACTTAATCTAATGCAAATTTTATCAAATTTATTTGATTCTTTTGGACTTTTATTTTGACACGTGCTATGGGATTTTGTATGCCTAAATGCATGAGAATTTGATTATGGCCAAATCAAGAGAGAAAGGGTGTCTTCCACCAAAGGCTCTCATAGGTTAAGCCTTGATTCTCTGCAAGATGGAAGCTCCCTCTTAACAAGAGTGAAAGAATATGACATGCATGATATTATACATTCATCCATCCAAATAAGGGGTTACTAAAATTTTATTATCTTGATTTAATCCCTAGGCTTTTATGTGAGGTTATGAGTTGTTTTAAAATTTTAGTTATGAGTTGTTACTGGGGTAGAAAATTAATTTTTATCTTAAGAGCCTAGATCCAGCCACACATTCAAACATCAATCATAAAGAAACTATGAAAAGCATGTTGTTCTAATGCTCAATCTAAACACAACATCAAACAATTTTATAGACTACTAAAAGAATAAAAGGTATGGTCGGTTCACTGACACCAAAAGAGAAAAAGAAAAGATGGGTAGCCGAGCTCTACCCTTATACAACCCGGATTACAAAAATAATATATATGCTATGGGGGTCTTCTTTTCTTCATTTCTTCATTTCTTCATTTCTTCATTTCTTTCTTTTGATTTGATTTACTCCAAAGGCATCACAGGGCACCCCAGGGACTAAGCCTTCTAGCCACTGCTCATCCTAATCCCCCATAGCACTAACCCTAATTCCTAATGCAAAATTACATCAAAAATAGGAAAAGTAAATCTAGCTACACCTGCAAAACAAATGTTAGCTAAACATACCATACAATCCAAGCAGTTATATGAATAATTTGGACTTAGCACCCACACATGGGTAACCAAGTCCACCTGTCCTAACATGGGTTACACTTAAGGGGCTAAGCAACCATAAAGAAAAGCATGTATATATTTTTTTTATTACACCTTAAGTATAACCCCAGAAAAATATGATTAGGCTAATAACCCTAACATCCGCCTAGAAACATACACCCTAACATCCAGCCTAAAACATTACATCACAAAAACAAAACACAACATCATACATACAACGCCCTAACTAGAAGTGGTGACTTGAGTATTCTGTGTGTATCAAGGCTTGTGTAGCAAGACTTTACTAGGCTTCTTTAGCTTAAGTTCCAATTTGAAGTTTGAATTTAAATTTTACCTTTTTGGGTGATTTCAATCTAAATGATTTAATGATTTTTTTTTTTTAATTTTATTTGGTTTAAATGATATTTAGGTTCTCAAGAATGAAGAGTAGGATGAATTCAATCTGTAGATGGGACTCACCCAATTCTACATCCTAATTCCTAAGGAATCTAACTAAAGTCCTTAAGTATCTTGATTAGCACATTTGAATTTGTGTAATTCATTGATTTAGAGTTTAAAATTTGAGTTTATTTAAGTATTTGATTAATTGATTTTTTTTTTTAGATGTTTTAGTTTAATTGTATCTTGATAATTCAATATCCTTAATGTCTAAAGTTTAAGTTTGTTTAAGTTCATGTGTTTTTTTGGTTGATTAATTTTAGATTAGGTGTTTTGATTTAATTGAATCTTGATAATTCAATATCCTTTTAATTCTTTTCTTTGATCATGGTTATGTGATTTAACTTTATGTTTATTTAATTGATTGTGGTTCATTTATTTGTAGTTTGATTGGATGATTTCAGTTACGTATTGCTTGATTCCTAATTGGGTTTAATTCTTTGTAATTGGGATCATATTTTTAATCACATCCATTTGTCATGTTCATCAAAATTTGGTTTGCATTTTGATTTCATATATTGGATAGTTAATTAATTTATTTTATTTAAGTAGGTTGAATGAGACTTGATTTGATTCTATATTAAATTGATGAGAATCTTTCTTAATTTAGTTTAATTTGACTTGATTTAGGTTATTTATTTGAGTTTTATTTTTTTTTTTATTTTTTTTTTTTTATATTGTTTGAAATTAAGAGTAATTGGATATGATTTAATAACTTTATAGTTTATATTTAATTTTATGTTTATTTGATTTGATTATGATATTTGCTCATAATTTTACTTGACTTATTGGTTTAATTATATTTTAATCATTTTTTTATATTAAGTTTTACTTAGATTTTATGAAAATTTAATTTGCACTTTTTTTTATTTTGTTTTATTACTTTTTTTTTGTTTGAAATTCTAAAGATTTATTAATTCTTTTTTTTTTATTCTAAATGAAATATTTAGATTAATCGTGATCATTTGATCAAAAATCAAATGACTCGCGAGTTAATCGTGGCTTAATAGGTGAAATTAGATCACTACGCCATTCGACTTAATCAAAACTATTCACTTCAAACACATGAAATGAATAGTCTTGCTTTTACCTCTAAACTCTCGTCGAAAGAATTAAAAGGTTAAGTGCACGGGCTCTAAATGTTGATTCCTAACGACGCTCGCATTCAACACATCAAATATGAGATCCCTAAGGCTTCCTAAGTGTTTAAGAATTATACCTCACCGGAGCTAATGTCCGGCGGATTTCGACCGAGAGGTGGCTTCGTTTAGAGGAAACGAAGTCCTGTTGAGATGCTTGTTGAATACCTCCTCGCCAAGTATCTATAAGCTCACTCATGGCCGCTGATGTACTAATTCTATGATTTATCTGCATCAAGCAGATTTGGCGATGTATGCAAGTCACAGGCGACATCTTCTACTCCAGCGGTGGCAGGACAAGTGCAAGGTGTAGCGAGAAGGCTGCGATGGACCTTATCAAGATAGGCAAGGTCTTTGCCTACACGCGTGGCGGCGTTAAATCCCGAACTTGAAGAAGTGGCGGTTGAACTGCCGTCGTCAACGTTGGGCGAATTCAAAGCGGTCATTCGCCCACGATTTCATCCGTCGTTGAGTAGATGGAGTATGTGATGGCGAGCCGCAGGATGAACGTGTTGTCAGGGCGTCATCAGCGATGACATGCTTTGAGTCCTCCGGGACGGAGGAGTTCTGGCGTCTGGAAGAGCGGCTTTGAGGTATTGGCGTTCAGTTCCTCGAAGGCAAGCGAGTCGAACCGCTTTTAAGTCATTGGAGCATGTCAAGAGGAGGAGAGAGCTTCGGAGATTACTGCTTTGGGTGGGTTGAGTGAGCAGAGAACCAGGAGAAGTCTCGGAAGAAATGTCCTTGAGGATGAAGTTTAGCGTGGCGTCTGAAGGAAGTCGATGTAGGAGCCTTTACGCATGAAGCGGTGATCGGATCCATAGAAGCCATCAAGAGATTGATATGAGAAAGAAAGTTGGGAAAGGAGTTACGCCACAGAAAGAAGGAGAGGAAGCTCTGTCCAGTGGATGGGAGCTGAGATCTAAATCCCATGCGTGATGTGTAGAGGAGAGGGCTTGACTTTTTTGCTTCAAGGAGAACTCCAAAAAAAAAAATGCTCGAGATCATAATGGCTTGATGGAGAGAGCCCTCAGCCTTCTCTTTTTTTATTGGGTTGTCAGTGATAGGGAAAATAGGATACCGCGAGAGAGAGAGAGAGAGAGAGAGAGAGAGAGAGATGATATTTTGTTTTATCTTCCTCCCCAACTACTCTCATGTTCCCTTTATTTTATTTTATTTTTTTATTTTGCATTTCTTTATTTTGTGTTATCATGATCACGTGGAGTAGGTATTTTTAAAAAAAAATTTTATTTTTTGCATTTTTTTTGTATTCATTTTTTTTAACTTGGTGAAAGTTAATTTTTATTTATTATTATGATTTTAATTTTTTTTTTTACATAATTTTAATGATTTTAGTAAATAATTGAATGAAATTTTATAAGTTATATCCATAAGATAATTTTAATTATGATTAATATTTATTGATTATATCATAAATTCATAATTTAATAAATTAATTATTTTGATTTAAGTTTGTCCAAAATTATTTGATATTTAGAATTGGTTTAATTTCTCTCTCTTTTGTAGTTTATTTTAAATTTCAATGGATTATCCGTATATTAAATTTTTTGTTTGTTTGTTATTATTTATTATATATATATTAGTGAATTAATATTCAAATCATGATTTGATTTAATTTAGGCTTAAATTTGACTAAAATTGTATTTGATTCAAATAATTTATTAAAATTGTGAATAATCTTTTGAACAAATTTGAATTTTAATTTTTTAGGTATTATAACTTGAGTTAAATTATCTCATGATTTATTAGCATCGATCAATGAATTAATTTTAATTATAATTTGATTTTGAATGATTTACTTGATGGTTTTGATTGTGATTTTAGCTAGAACTTGGAATGATGATTAAAGGATTGATTGATCTTGAAAGTGCATCTGATTAGGTTTAGGCTATAGGATAGGTAATTTCCTTAAGCCAAGGCATAGCTAATCTTATGATTAACACTTCTAAGTCTCAGGCTTAGGTTGTTCACTAATCACTAGATGTGTCTTATGACTAAGGAAATCTTAGTGTCTAGAAGATTCCTAAGTCTAAGAGGATGTTAAGAGCTCACTCCAAAAGTGAGGTCAACACCTAATAAGTGGAATAGTGAACTTCCCATGTGCTTAATTCAAGTGGGAGGAGGACTCCTTGTGCTTCATTTCAAGGCATGTGATCGATTTTGAGTTTGGGTTGGGTTTGGCTGACCTAAACCTAATGAGTCATGTGCACTAGGTCCATTAGTGACCATTTGGTCCACTAAGAGGATGCCAAGCGTCCATGAAAAGGAATTGACCAAATTACAAGTGCTTTTGATTTTTGGTTACCCTATGGCCTATGGCTAAATTGGTCATTTGACCTTGATTTCAGTTTGGGCATATTTGGTATGATGAGAAAATAGGTTTGGCCAAATTTTATTGAATTTTGAATTGGTTGATGTGATTTGGCTCATGTCAACCCATTTAGGTCAAACTGGGTCAACTTGGGTCAAGTTGATGAAATGGAAAATTTTGGTCAAACTAAGGGTTGGGTCAAGTTCACATGACCATTTGAAATATTTTAGTGACTTTGGTTTGATTTAATTTGGTTTAGGATTGAATTTGGTTCAATTGAGTTCATTTAGGTCAGATGGGTCAAGTTGACCGATTAGACCCATTTGACCTATTTGGGTTAGGTCATGCATTGGTTTAGGTTTAGTTGGTCTTATGAAATAGATTGGTATCTTTATTTCCAACCAGTTTTGGTTAAGTTTGAATTTGGCTCAATATGACCCTTTAGGTCAAGTTGAGTTCAATGTCAATTGGGCTAGGTTAGGTCTAGTTGGCCAATTGAGGCTTTGGTCAAGTTCAACAATCATTTTCGGATGAACTTGTCCCATTGGTTTCAATCAATTTGGCTTAGATCAAGTTTTGACACATTTTGACTTTTTATGTCAAGTTGGGTCAACTTGGGTCAAGTGGCCAATTGGGTTAGGTTATTGTTGACTTGGTCAAGTTCAAACATTGATCATGAATGAACTTAGATCATTGGTTTCAATCAATTTGGCCTATGGTGGATTTTGGCTATGTTGGTTCATTTTGGCTAAGTGTTGACTTGGTCAACCCTTAGGTTTGACTTGGTTTGACCCAATTTGAGTGATTGATCATCTCATGATGATTGTTGATCATGATGAGAGGCTTAGGTTGGCATAGTTCAATCCAACTTGGTTAGGATTAGAATTTGGCTCATAAAGATACTTTAGGTCACTTTGGGTCAAGTGAGCCTAAGTGGGTCAAATGGCTTGGTCAAAGCTTGATTTGAGTTTGATTGAACTCACATATGGACTTATTATTGAAATATAAATCCATTTTAAGTGGTTTGAAGTCAAATGGGTTTTGACTCACAATTTTAAGTTCAAAGGGTGAACATGAAATGGATTTTGGCTTGATTTTTGAATTGAGTTTTGATTCCATGATTGAATTTTATGTTTTCATTTGGATTCATGATTGAAGTATTAATTGAATCATGAAGAAAAATCAAGGGTTTGGCTTGATTTGAAATTGATTTGGCTAAGTTCAAGATTTTGACTTAAAAGGCTTATGTTGGATTTTGATTGAATTAGAGTTTGATTTTTGAAGTTGGTTTTGGTTGTTTGAATTTATATTTCATTTATATATGAGAATATAAATAAAAATATAAATGGGTTATGGGAAAAATTCAAAGATTTGAAGTGATTTGAACATGATTTAGGCTAAGTCCTTAAGAGAAAATCAAAGTGACTTAGGAAAGATTTATGATTTGAACTTGAATTTTGGATTTAGTTTGATTGATTTGAATTTATATTTTATTTATATATTTGAATGTAAATGAGAATATAAATGAGTTATGAGAAAATTTTATGAATTTGAATTGATTTAGATTTGATTTAAGCTAATTCCAAGAAGGAAAATCAAAGGACTTGGCAAGATTTAGAATTTGGGATTTCAAGTTGGAATTTTGTTTGATTGATTTGAATTTATATTTCATTTATATATGTGAATATAAATGAGAATATAAATGATTTGTGAGAAAATTTCATGAGTTTGAATTGATTTGAACATGATTTAGGCTAAGTCTTTAAAAGAGAGTCAAAGGACTTAGGCAAGATTTGGAATTTCAATCATGGGCTTCAATCATAAGTTTTAATTATAGGTTTCAGCCATGTGACATTGATTTGAGTTTGGGAAAAAATGATTAAGCTAGAATTGATTTAAGTTTGATGTTGCTTTGATTTGGAGTTTAACTTGAAGGAAGGAAGTAAGGAATGTGGTTCAAACTATATGGTAGTCAAATTTTCCTATCCCCTTAAGGAATGACCTACTCTTATGGCAAACTCTTCTAAGTCTCTAGGGCTAGGTTGAGTGTCTACCTAATCACTAGATGTGTCTTAAGACTAAGGATCTCTTAATGTCTAAGAAGAGTCCTATGTCTAAGATGGAGGGGTTGAGAGCTCATTCTAAAAATGGGTTCAACAAAAACCTTCAACTTATGGGAAGAAAATGAGGTTAGAGCTAAAGTTCCCAATTGTTGTCTAACTGTTCTACATAATAGTGATTCAGATACATTCATGCTTTGCTTGGAGGCCTGGTCTTCCTCACTGTCTGGCTTGAATGTCACCTTTAATGGGACATGCTGAGAGGGATTAGTTGGCATGCTAACCACGTGAGACACATCCTTCGAATTGGATTTTAAGTCTATATGGATAGTGGGGGTACTCCTATGACCTGGAACATAGCTCTTACTGGTTGGCCACTAACAAGGAGGTCTTCCACCTCTAGAACTATCTCTGAATTTACCTCTTCCTCTACCTGGTGGGGGTCGAGTCATCCTACCCATGTGTTTATATGGAGGAACAAACTGGGGGCATAATGTAATATCGGGCACTACCTCTTCCTCAGTTTTTGATTCTCGCTCACTTGTGCTTTCTTTTTCTTTTATTTTTTCTTTTCTTTTACTTTTTAATTTCCTTTTATTTTTTTCTTTTTTTTTAATTTGAACTTTCACCAAGTTGGCAAGAATAAACTTTTTGATTTGGAGGAAGATAGTAGGCTGCATCCTTATAAATCTCGACCTCTCAAATTGAGAATGGCTTCAAGTCTCCTTTGACACAATACTCGATTCCACCTCTTCAGAATTTGATGCACTGATGTAAAGATGATGAAACCATGTTGTTTGCATGTATCGCGAGTGAAAGATGTTTTGAATCGATTATAACAGAACTTCATTTTTTATTGTCTATCATATCTCCAATGGTAACATTATAGAGCCTGAAGCCCTCTCGCCTTGTTTGTTGAATCCTCTTAACATCATCTAATCTTCTCAAAGTTTAGATGTGTTAATTCTTAGGTAGGCAGGGGGCTTTAGACTCATAATATTCACTGATGTACCTGGATCAACTAACACCCTAGAGTGCATTATGTCACTATGATGTAGGCGGGGCGGTGTGCTATTTTTCCCCAAAAGAAGATCTTCATCTGTGAATGTAACTCCATGGGCTTCTCTTGAATAACATGTCTCCTCTCCAATAGCGGTCAGCTGAGCTAAGCATATTTATGGATCAAGAAGAGCTTTGATCAATGACTCCCTCATCTCTTTGGATAAGACAAGGGAATTATATAAGCTTAGTTTAGCTGGCAACTTTCTTAAGTGAGCGAGGACATTGTAGTCAACTCTAGGCTGATCCTCCACAAGCATATCCATATGTGGAGCATCCTATGGAGGGGCTTCTTGATTAGAAGAACCAATGACTTGTTTACCTTTATCCTGAGGTGCTACCCTAAGAGGTAAACTTTGCTACTACTAAGGTTGACTTCAATGACTTCATGAGATGATTTAGTGGAAAGTTCTGCCTGCTCATTAGGTTCACCTACAGCTTCTTCTATGGGATCATCGGAGTCGGATGACTCCAAATCAATCTCAATGGGCGAACCCGAATGATTCATGAATGAAAAATTCATTTCTAAATTAGAAGACGAATGATCAGAACTAGAGTTATCATTATTATTTTGTATATTTAGAGAGTTTTCAAGAGGAATAAAATCTAGTGTATCAAAAGTGGACAAGATGTAAGTGAAAGCTTTCTTTATTGATTTCTTCTTAGATGGAGGTATATGATATAAATTTGATAAAGTAAGCAGTAAGGGGTTAGTGCCTTTATCCACTGATATAATGCTCTTGCTGGTAGAAGAGGAGCTATTGGAGGAAGAAGTAGTAGTTACAACGGTAGATGGAGTGCTAGACTCGGACGGTGGTTGAGCTACTATGCTATCCCGGACAAGTAAGGTGGACTATTGTTGTTGCTAGGCTTTCACCTTCATCAAGTTATCTTTGGAAACTTAGAATCCTTCCTTAATATTGGAGGTTTGAGCTGCCTTAGGCACCTGTAGAGAGTTTCTTAATTTTGGAAACTACTCCTTTTTTTTTAGGTTCGGGATAAGGCAATATCCCAACCTTCTTTTGTCTTGAGAGCAGTGTGGCATCCCTTTCCTTTGATTGCTTCAACAGTTGTTGCTTAATTTTATCTTTTGATTTTGAGTCGGAACCCACATTTCAAAAATTTTGGTTATGTTGAATGGGGGTTCAAATTGCATGGAGAGATTTTTAGTATTAAAGGAGAAGCTTTTGTCTTGATGTTGACTTGAATTATTGATTTTGATTTGTCCTTTTGAATTAAAACCCTCATCTAAGAAATTTAGGTTTTCTAAATGGGGTTCTATTGTAGAGATTTATAATATGAGGAGAGACTTTTCCATAAGATTTTGATTTAGAACTCATACCCTACTAATTTAGGTAGGTTGGGCGGGGTTCGTAAAATTTGAGGAGATATTTTCTTGGAGATATTTGTGTTTTGTGCTTCTTGTTCGAAAATATTGATGATTTGAAAAAACCTCTACTCAGCAAATTTGGGTATAAAAAGAGGTTGTGATTGTGTATTTGAAATATTTTTGCTTGTGAAGATTTAATTGTGCGATATTTTGATTTGAAAATGGGACTTCTTACTTAATAAATTAGACTTTCACTTAACAAATTTTTATGTTATGAAAGCCCCAAATGTGTTTGAGATATGTTTATTTTTCTTTGAGAATGAGACTCTCACTTAACAAATTTGGTATGTTATGAAAGCTCAAGTGTGGTTTGACATGAATAATTGGTTCCTTATTTAACAAATTTGGTATGTAAAATAGGATCAAATGTGTGTTGAAAGAGACCTCACTTAACAAATTTGGTATGTTAAGTAAAGTCAAATGTGTTTATGATTTTGAAAATGAAACTCTCACTTAACAAATTTGGTATGTTAAGTGAAAGTCAAATGTGTTTATGATTTTTGAAAATGAAACTCTCACATAACAAATTTGGTATGCTAAGTGAAAGTCAAATGTGTTTATGATTTTGAAAATGAAACTCTCACTTAACAATTTTGGCAAGTTAAGTGAAAGTCAAATGTGTTTATGATTTTTGAAAATGAAACTCTCACTTAAAAAATTTGGTATGTTAAGTGAAAGTCAAATGTGTTTATAATTTTTTTAAAAATGAAACTCTCACCTAACAAATTTAGTATGTTAAGTGAAAGCCAAATATGTTTATAATTTTTTGAAAATGAAACTCTCACCTAACAAATTTGGTATGATAAGTGAATGTCAAATGTGTTTATGATTTTGAAAATGAAACTCTCACTTAACAAATTTGGTATGTTAAGTGAAAGTCAAATGTGTTTATGATTTTTGAAAGAAAAGAACTTATTTAACAAACTTAGGTATGTTAAATGGAGTTCAACTTGTTCTTATGATTTTCAAAAAAGGGGTTCTCATTTGACGTACTTGGACATCTAAAATGAGATCCAAATGTATCTTTAAGTCCAAGACTTTGGCAAGAAGGAGTTCTATCAAACAAATGCAAATGGTGTCAAATAGAATTCAATTTTCTTTACCTTCTCCAAAAGAAGGGGAACTCCCATTTAGCAAATTTGGGTATGTCAAGTGGGGGGTTCAAATATATCTTGACTTTTTTTTGTATTATTTATTACTTTTCAAAAAGGAGGAAACCTTCAACTTTAACATATGTGAAGTATGCTAAGTAGAGTTTCAATTTTATAGCATGATTTTATTCGAAAATAGAATCTCCATCCAACAAATTTCAGTGTGTGGGATGGGGATAGCTATTTTGAAAGAAAATGTGCTTTTGAAAAAGACATTAAAAGTGATTTATTTTGATTTTTAAAAAGTAACCTCCTTGTAACAATCATAGGATTTGTTAAACGAGATTTGGTTATATGTGTTATGTGCCTTTTTGAAAATTTCTTATAAATTTTTGTGTAAAGATCTCTTATTTTATGGATTTTGAAAAAGTGCTTTTGGAAAGACATGTTATTTTGTAGAAGGGTTTCATTTTCTTATTATTCATGGGATGAACCTTGCCTCACTATCAGGATGGTGAAGAGGTTCTTAATTTTGGTCACCTCCTTTGTTTGATTAATTTTAATTTTCACCTATTGGGGGAACCCAGGATTTTAGGACCTACATGGAGTGAGGTCCTAAAACCTAAAAGATGTTGGAAAGCTTTATTTTAGGATGAAATAAACTAAGTGCCAACATAAAGAATGATAGGCTCCGCCCTATATAAAATATAAGTCCACTATCGATGCTTGGAGACAATAATTGTCTACTAAAGATGGAGAGAGAAGCCTTCCCCAGTAGAGTCGCCAGAAAAATTGATGGTATTTATTTTTGAGATGTGGGACACCACACAGATCTTTAGGGGGTACTTATTGAAGTGATCGGGTATGACATTAAGGAATGATGTACTATCTCAAAAGATAGAAATCACCATCCTATAATGGACCTAATCACCTAATAAGGACTCCTAAGGTATAATGGGTCTTCAAATATACTAGAGATCTTTCTCCTACTTTACATGGAAAAGTAAAGTAGGATTTATTTTAAGCTGGATTTCTTAAGTTCCCTATGGAGGCAAGCCCCCATAGTTAATTACATCCTAAGGAATGAAATCCTTTAGGAATACTTTCGATTAAAGTAGGAATTAAAGTCTCCAAAGATTTCAAAGCTAATATTATCAAAGGATTAGCTATGTTGGAAAATCAAATGGGATAGATCAAAAGGAGAGACTTATTTTGGAAGCCAAAGGAGATGAGTAGGAAATACTTATGATACTAGGAAGATTAGTGAGAAATCTAATATATCCTATAATTGGGGTTTATATATTTTAAATTGAAGAGATTTATTTATTTGAGTTAACATTTTATTAGAATACTAGGACTTATAATCCCACAACATAAAATTCTGAAAATATATAAGAGGTGAGGATTTATGCTTATAGCCCGAAGGAAACAGCTACCTCGGATCCTAAATCTATGGAGCTTTTGAAAAAAGCATGACCTAAATCTAATGTGATGTATATGGTTTACCTCCATAAGAGAATAAACCACCCAACTATTGGACTTATAACCACCTAGAGTGGCAGCCAGTTAACTCCTTCTACGCTTTAAATCCATGTAGGCAAATCCTATGCTTTGCAAGATGGCTAGGCTATTATTTATTTATAAAGGAGGCTAAGTCTTTAAACTCATAATCTAAGAGACTAGAGCATGAGTGGTATGAAATCATAACTTAATCTAATACAAATTTTATCAAATTTATTTGATTCTTTTGGACTCTTTATTTTGACACACGCTATGAGATTTTCTATGCCTAAATGCATGAGAACTTGATTATGGACCAAATCAAGAGAGAAATAGGTGTTCTTCCATCAAAGGCTCTCACAGGATAAGCCTTCAGTTTCTAGCACAGATGGAATCCCCCTCTTAACAAGAGTGGAAGAATACGACATGCATGATATTATCCAAACATTCATCCAGCTAAGGGATTACTAAAAATTTTATTATCTTGATTTAATTCCTAGGCTTTTATGTGAGGTTATGAGTTATTTTAAAATTTTAGCTATGAGTTGTTAATTGGGGTAGAAAAATTAATTTCATCCTAAGAGCCTACTACATCCAGGCCACACATTCAAACATCAAACATGAAGAAACTAGGAAAAGCATGCAATTCTAGTGCAATCTAAACACAACTTCAAATAATTTTATAGACAACCGTAAAAGAATAAAAGGTCAGTGCGATCGGGTTCCACCGTACACCCCAAAAAGAAAAAAAAGATGAGTAGTCGAGCTCTACCCTAATAGAACCTGTATTACAAAAATAATGCATGCTATGGGGGTCTTCTTTTCTTCATTTCTTCCTTCTCTTCCTTTTGGTTTGATTTGCTCCATAAGCATCACAGGGCACCCCAAGGACTAAACCTTATGGCCACTGCTCATCCTAATCCCATATAACATTAGTCCTAATTCCTAATGCAAAATTACATTAAAAATAGGAAAAGTAAATCTAGCTACACCTGCAAAATAAATGTTAGCTAAACACACCATACAACCCAAGTAATTATATGAATAATTTGGACTTAGCACACTACACATGGGTAACCAAGCACACCTGTCCAAACATGGGTCACACTTAGGGGTTAAGCAACTTGCACAACAAAAATATTTATATTTTTATTATAGTGACCCCTTAAGCATAACCCCTACAAAAAATATGATTAGGCTAATAACGGCCTGACAACCAGTCTACGAGACATACACCCTAACATTCAGTCTAAAACATTATATCACAAAACAAAACACAACATCATACAAATAATGCCCTAACTATGCACAAGAAGTGGTGACCTAGCAAGACTTTTACAAAGCTTCTTTTAGTTTAAGTTTCAATTTGAAGTTTGAATTTATTTAAATTTTACCTTTGGGTGATTTCAATTTAAATGATTTAATGATTTATTCTTCATTTTTATTTCACTTTTATTTAGTTAAAATGATGTTTAGGCTTTCAAGAATGAAGAGTAGAATGAATTCCATTTGTAGACAAAACTCACCCTATTCTACATCATAACTCCTAAAGAATCTAACTAAGGTCCTTAAGTATCTTAATTAGCCCATTTGAATTTGTGTAATTTATTTGATTTGATTTATTTGATTTGATTTATAATTTAGAATTTGAATTTGTTTAAGTATTTGAATGATTGATTTTCGATTATATGTTTTGGTTTAATTACATCTTAATAATTCAATATCCTGAATATCTAATAAAGTTTAAGTTTGTTTAAATTCATGTGTTTTTGATTGATAATTTTAGATTAGATGTTTTGGTTTAATTAAATCTTGATAATTTAACATATTTTTAAATTAATATCTAATTTTTTTCTTTGATCATGTTTATGTGACTTACCTTTATGTTTATTTGATTTGATTATGGTTCATTTATTTGTAGTTTGATCAGATGAGATTAATTGAGATTTTATTTTGATTTTAATTGAGTTTCATTTTTGTAATTAGGATTTTATTTTTAATCATCCATTTTCATGTTTATCAAGTTTGATTTGTATTTTGATTTCATACATTGGATAGTTAATAAGTTTATCTTATGAGATTTGATTTGATTACATATTAAATTGATGAGTCTTTTTTAATTTAATTTAATTTGATTTGATTTGATTAGCTTTATTAGTCTATGGGTTTGCTTAGGTTCAATGTGATTGTGTAATTAGTTTAATTAAGAAGTGTATTTACGTTAATTATAAAGATTGTTTAATTTTTAATTTAATTTCATTTTTTTTAAGTTAGTGATGTAATTAATGATTTACTAATTTAGGTTTAATTTAAATTTTGATTAGTATTTAACTGCATTTATATTCGATTGAGTTTAAGTTTAATATGATTAATTTGATTGACTTAATTATCTTATTTAAGATGTGTGATCAAATTAATTAATAGATTTAAACCATTTTGAAGATTTTTGTAAATTTCTTGATTTTTTATTTGATTTATTTTATTTAAAATGGATAGTCTAAACTTCAAAATTTAATTTCTCCCAAAACAGAAGTTCTTTTCACTTGAGAATTTGTTGGTAGGTGTGTTTTAACTTTAATTTCAATCCGTAACAATTTCAACTCAATCCAACTTATATTTTTAGAGTAATTAATGAAATTTTATTTTTACTAAAACTTAAATTAAGCTCAAACCATTGAGTGAAATTTGGATATTTTGGGTTTATTGGATTCCTCTCAAAAAGACAAATCCAACGAGCCCTTATTTGCAATTTTTGGTTAGGTATTTTATTTTTTTATGAATTTTAAAATTTTAGGTAATTTAAGTAATTTTTTAAAATCAAAAAATTTGATTTTCACACTTAGCACGACCACGCGGGCCGATGTGGCAATGCAACGCCATGCGAAATGCACACGGGGCATGCGGTGCGGCGACGCACGCAGGATGCGCGAACGGGAGGAATTCAAGTAAGGGTTTAGCGGTTTGACCTGCATCGTCGGATCATAAATCAAACGGTCGATATCAGATCACACGATCCAAAGATCGCACGATCGACATGTGATCTGAGCTGTCCGATTGCACGAACTATGGGATCGGACAGTCCAGAATGCATCGATCGAAGGCGAATTGTGTGATCGCAGCGATCGAAGTACCGATCCCATCCGCAGATTGGATGGCACGCTATCCGGCCGGCCGTGAAAGAAAACAGGATATTAGGGAAAACATGAGAAATTCTAAGTGAAACTTTTCTAAATGGACTCATTTTTGCATCGATCTACACCGAAAAAATTATATTTTCTAATTGGGATCATATAAAATATAAAATGCATGAGTATCTAGGATAAATTCCTAAACTCGTGCAAACAATCATCACAAATGAAGAATCCTAAGGCTAACTACAATTTTTGAAAGTTACCTCACCAGGGATGATTTTTGGCGGTGGTGATGACCCGAGCATGTTGTTGAGTGGGGGGAAGAGACGTTGAAATGAGCTTGGACCTTCTCCTTCACGTCAGAATGATGTATTTTCTGGTGCTTGTCATTTCCTCTCGGAATCCACTCGATTTTGATGTTTTTGGATCAAGAGTGGTGGGGAAGTAGTGGTTAGTTGCTTTAGGGAGCTCTTGGGGGCTGAATAGTGGTTGGAGGAAGAGGAATGAAGCCTCATTTCTCCCTCTTTTAATAGTGGCTGAAAATCCATTCTTTTTTGAATTTTTATCTCCAAAGTGTTGTCATTTTGCTTGGGGTGGTTGGGATGAATGACGGATTGATTGAGGACTTTCGATTTTTGCTCCAAAGTACTCTATTACTGCCATTTGATCAGCTCCATTGAATGCAAATGTTAGGGATGAGTTAAATGCATGTCATTGGGGAGAATTAAATGAGGTTGGGTGGAATCCTATATGGGGGAAGATCCATGAGAGATTTAATTGGGTTGGGTTGATTTTGAGCTGATCCCAAATGGGTTTGGGCCAGGTTTGATCAGCCTGCACTAGTTCATGGCTTGGTTTCAAGGGATATTGCTCAATTTTGGTCATATGGGTCACATTGAGTCATATCGGATTAGGTTGACCAATTGGTCAAATTGAGTCAAACCAAGGCTTGGTTAGGTTCAAATAATAATTTGAAGAGTTTTGGTTTGATTAATTTGATTTAATTTAGCTTAGAATTGATTTTGGCTTATTTGGAATCAAATGGATCAAATGGGTCAAGTTAACCAATTTGACCAAAATTGGCCAATTTGGCTTGAGTTATAGGTTGATTCATGTTCAATTGGCTAATTCAAGATGAATGTGGTCTTTAGTTTGAATCAATTTGGATTTAATTTGGATTTAGGCCAAATTGACCCTTAAGGACTATTTGGGCTTAATGGCTCAATTGTGCTTAATTGATCAAATTGAGTTTAATTATGGCTTTGGTCAAGTTCAATAATCAATTTAAAATAAACTGAGCCATTGGTTGCGATCAATTTGAGTTAGATCATGATTTGACATAATTTGATCTTTTAGGCCAATTTAGGTCAACTTGAATCAAATAGCCAATTGGGCTTGGTTTGGTTCATTTGGTGGTCAAGTCATATTTAAATATTGATTTTAGGTTAATTCAAATCATTGGTTTCAATCAATTTGATGTAAGATGAGTTTTCACTAGTTTTGGTTCATTTATGCTAACAGTTACTTGGTAAAATGACTTAGTTGACTTGGTTTGACCTAATTGATTGTAATTGATCATCCTATGGTGATCAACAATCATGGTAAAAGATTTTGGTGAGCTTTGATTCAATCCAATTTGGGTTGGATTGGAAGTTGGCTCAAATGGGTCCTTTAGGTCACTTTGGGTCAATTGTAGCTAAGTGGGTCAGTTGGTTTGGTTTTGGTTTGTTTCGAGTTTAGTTGAACTTATATATGAGCCATGGATTGAAATATAAATCCAACGGCAATCAATTTAGAGTCCAATATATTTTGACTCAATTGAAAGTTTTAAGTCAAAAGGGCTAAGTTAGGCTTGACTTGGGTTGACTTAAATTTGGTTTGATGATTGTAGGTTTTATTTATATTTGGATAAATGATTGAATGAATGATTGGTTTGAGAGAAAATTCATTAGTTTTGACTTGATTTGGATAGAATTTGGCTAAGTCCAAAGAATTGGCTTAAAGGGCTTAGATTGAGTTTGGATTTGATTTTCGATATAGTTTTGGTCATTTGAATTTGGATTTCATTTATATTTATGAATATAAATGAAGGAATAATTAATTTATAAAGAGATCAATTGAGTTTGATTTGATCTAAAGGGAGTTTTGGCTAAGCGTATGAATGTGGTTCATATGACTTGGGAAGAGTCTTAGGATTTGAATTTGATTTTGGGTTTCAATCATTTGGAGTCAAATTTTAAATTAGATTTGGAATTTAAATTTGAATTTGAGATTTAGTCTGAGATGTGAATATAGGTTTGATTTGAGAGAGTGTATCTACATTGGGTTTAGGCTATAGGATATGTAATTTCCTTAAGCCCTAAGGCATAGCCTAATCTTATGATTAACACTTATAAGTCTCTAGGATTAGGTTAAGTGTTCATCTAATCACTAGATGTGTCTTATGACTAAGAAAATCTTAGTATCTAGAAGATTCCTAAGTCTAAGATGATTGGGTTGAGAGCTCACACCAAAAGTGAGGTCAACAAACACTTAAGAGTTTGCACAAGACTTAAGTGATTAAGTTCTGGAATGATTTGGATCTTAGTTTTATTGATTAAGTGAATCAATTAATTAATTAGGCCATAATTAACTTGATTAATTAAATGAACTTGAAGGAATAGATTAAGAAGGATGTCTCAATCTTATCTCTTGGGCTCATTCACTATTGCTCAAAGGATTAATCACTTAATTAACTGATTCATTAATGTTCATGTGATTAATTAATCATTACTTAGATTAAGAGAGTAATTAAGGTTAACTAATTAATTTTTCTAATTAAACAAGCAATAAATCTCAAGAAAATTATGAGAGGTAGAGGTCATTTCCTTAGATAATCTCAGAAAGTTTGGGATTAATCCCATGACTAATTAAAGAGTAATTTATGTTAATTAATTTTATAATTAAACCTTAATTAAGCCTTAATTATTGTTCAAAATTAATTGAAAATATTTTTTTTAAATTTCCCTTTGAAATACCTTTAAAATGAGCATTTATTTGCATTCTTTAGATTTTTTATACAAAGTTTCATGATTTTTCAAAGTTTCAGTCGATTTAAATAATTTTTATACAACCTATTAATTTATTTTATCAAAATAGACTATAAGAACTTTAAAATTCAATATCTTTTAATCCAAAAATTATTTGAATTTGAAATTTTTATGGTAGGAAGATCTTAAACTCAACTTCAATCTTTAAAACTTTTAACTCATTTTGATTTGTATTTTTAGAACAATTGATAAATTTTGATTTTCACTAAAACTCAAATTAAGCTTAAAATATTTAGTAAAATTTGGGTATTTTTTGTTAGATTTCTCTCGGAAAGGAGAATCCAACGAGCTCTTATTTATAATTTTTGATTGAGTATTTTATTTTCTATGATATCTCAAAGTTTCAAGAGATTTAATTAATTTTAAAAATCAAAAAATCCCTAATTTCCCACTTAACTGGTACGGCGCTGACGAGGCAACGCGCTATCATGTAGCAGCGACGGATTGACCGTGTGATTTCGTGTAGCACGTGGTGCCATGCGGCGTGCCATGATTGGCTAGCATGGTGTTGACGCAGTAAACGAGTTGGAAAACCCGGTTACGGTTGATTGAACCATCCTGGATCAAATCCGATCGCGATCGATGGACGCATCGATCCACGATCCGAAGACCAAAAATGCATGATTTGGGACTAAATCTAGACTATCCAGTTCCCTGAATGAGAAATCAGACGGTTACTGTGCATCTCCTCCCCAACGAAAGAAAATGATGGGCGGATGAATAGTAAACTAAATGATTTTTGTGATTTTTGCAAAAATTGAATGAAATCTCGTTGAAATGGGCTCGATTTCATGTCAATTTTCACCAAAAAATTATCATTTTTGTACTAGGGATAAATAAAATAAAGAATGCAAGGGTTTTCTAAGGGGAATTCCTAAAATTATGTAAAAATCCTCACAAATAAGATCTCCCAAGGTTGGCTATGGTTCTTGAAAATTACCTCGACGAGGATGGCTTCTCGCGGTAGTGTTGATCCAAACAAACTCTTGAATGCAAGAAGAAGTTTTGGAATTAATGTAGCCTTTTGTCTCCCATTGCAATGTTATATTCACCATTAATCGCCGCCTCCTCACTGGAATTCGCCCGATTTTGGTGTATTTAGCTTAAAAGAAGTGGGAAAATGGTTGCTGGTTTCATGGGGGAGCTCTTAGAGAGTGAATAATTACAGGAAGAAGTTCTTTGAAGATTCTATTTTGTATCTTTTTGGAAAGGAAAAAAATCACCATTAATGGTGATGGGGAGATGGTTGGGAGGTGATGGATGATTGGGGACTTTGGATTCTAGCTCCCAAGTCTTTCTAAGGGGTTATGAAGTCAATCTCCATTGAATGCAAGTGATGGGGAGGATTGAATGAGTTTAGGTGGAATCTTATGTGGGGGAGGATCAATGAGAGATTTGATTGAGTTTGGGCTAATTTTGGGCTGATCCCAAGTGGGTTTGGCCTGGGTTTGATCAGCTCCCAAGGAGTCATGGGTTTGTTTCAAAGGATTTGGCTCTATTTGGATCATTTGGGTCACATTGGGTCATGTTGGGTTAGGTTGACAAATTGGTCAGACCAAAGCTTAGGTTAGGTTCAAATGATGATTTGAAATATTTTTTGTATGATCAATTTGATTTAATTTGGCCTAGAATTGATTTTGGCTCATTTGGAATCAAATGGGTCAAATGGGTCAAATGGGTCAAGTTGACTAATTTGACCAAAATTGGCCAAATTGGTTTGGATTATGGGTTGATTTAGGTTCAATTGGCTAATTGAAAATGAATATAGTCCTTGGTTTGAATAAATTTGTATTTAATTTGGATTTAAGTAAATTGACCATTTAGGTCAATTTGAGCTAAGTGGTCAATTAGGCTAGGTTGGCTCTAATTGATCAAATTGGAGATTTGGTCAAGTTCAACAGTGAATTTGGAATGAACTTAAATCATTGGTAGTAATCAATTTGGGTTGGATCATGATTTGACACAATTTGGTCTTTTAGGCCAATTTGTGTTAACTTGGGTCAAAGGGCTAATTGGGTTTAATTTGGCTCAACTGATGATCAAGTCATGTTCAAACATTGATCATGAGTTGATGTGAATGAATGGTTTCAACTAATTTGGTGTAGGGTGAGTTTTGGCTAGTTTTGGTTCATTTGGGCTAAAGGGTTGACTTGATTTGACCCAATTCATAAGAATTGGTCATCCTAGGGTGATCAATGGTCATGGTATGAGGCTTAGATGTCTTTAGTTCAATCCAATTTAGGTTAGATTAGAACTTGACTCTAAAGGGATCTTAAGGTTAATTTGGATCAAGTGAGCCTAAGTGGGTCAATTGGCTTGGTTTTAACTTGATTTAAGTTTAGTTGAACTTATATATGAGTTCAACTACAATCAAATTAGATTTCAATGGATTTTGGTTCATTTAAAATTTTTTAGTCAAAAGGGCTATGTTGGTCTTGACTTGGATTGACTTGAATTTAGTTTGATGATTATGGGTCTCATTTATATTCGGATAGGTGATTGGAGGAATGATTGATTCAAGAGAAAATTCATTAGTTTTGACTTGATTCAGATAGGATTTAGCCAAGACCAAAGAATTGGTTCAAAGGGCTTAGATTGAGTTTTGATTTGATTTTGGATTTGGTTTTAGGCATTTGAATGTAGATTTCAAAGGAACAATTGATTTATAAGAAAATCAATTGAGTTTGAAGTGATTTGAAGGAAAATTTGGCTAAGCTCATAAAGGTAGGTTCAAAGGGCTCAGAAGGGGATTTGATTTAGTTTGATTTAATTTTGATGATTTGAGTATAATTTTTTTTTATATTTATGAATATGATTAAAGATATGATTAACTCATGAAGAAATCAATTGAATTTGGATTGAATTAGGTAGAGATTTGGCTAAGTTCATGGAATCAAATCACATGGCTTAGGAAAGATTTCAAGTTTGGATTTGATCATGAGCTTCAATCATTTGGAGCTGGATTTGAATTGAAATTTTATTGTTTGATTAAAGGATTGAATTGATATTTGATAAAATCAATTGAGTTTGTATGGATTTAAATTTAGCTAAGGCTAAGTCCATAAGATAAAATCATTGGGCTTATGAAGGATTTTGAATTTGGATTTGATTATATATTTCAATCATTTAATTTATAATTTAGATTTAGATTTAGAATTTGAATTTGAATTTAAGGTTTAGTTTGCTATTTACATTTTAATTGGATTTAAGAAGGTGCACATAGATTTAGATGTTAATAAGTATATAATCTGGACATCCCGAGAATACGAGGCTTTAAGTAGTCATAAGGAGGTCATTTAATTACCTCACGTCCCTGGTTAATAATGATACGTACTTATTTGATTTCATTCTTATATATTTTGGTATTAGAATTTGGATATAGCTTTAATTCATATGCATAAATAATTCAACTAAAGAAAATACAATCTTTGCCTGATTTTCATCCTTATAATTGTGTATACATTTATATGTATTTAAGATAGCAAGTATTTAGTCTAGACATCTCAGAAATATGAGGCTTTAAGTAGCTCCAAAGAGGTTATTTGATTACCTCACTTTTTTGGTTAATAATTTGATTGGATTTAAGAAGGTGCACATGGATTGGGTTTAGGCTATAAGATAGGTGATTTCCTTAAGTCCTAAGGCATAGCCTAATCCTATGATTAAACATTTTAAGTCTCTGGGATTAAGTTAAGTATTCACCTAATCACTAGAAGTGTCTTATGGCTAAGGAGCTCTTAGTATCTAGAAGAGTCCTAAGTCTAAGAAGAGGATGTTGAGAGCTCACTCCAAAAGTGAGGTCAACAGTTCTGAATGCGATGATGAAGTCTGTTTATTGATCGGAGATCATTTCGACTGAATTTGGCAATGCCTAGTGCATTTTAGCTTCAATTTATGCACTATTGCATCTGAAGTCCATCAAATTTGTCTTGTGAGCTCAACTCGACTGATGCAACATGCATGAAGGTCAACAAATACCCCACCAACAAATGTGGTTCGAGCATAGAGTGAGTCATATTTGTTGAAAATTGGCTGACCCTTTGAACTAGCCATGGATCTTGAATCACTTCGGCTTCAATTTCAATAGTTTATGAAGCTTTGATGGAATTTATCATTAGTATAATTCCTTGTGTTTGGATGAACTAAATGACAGAATTGATCAATTTGTCCTGATTGACTTGTCAGATGGATAAGAGCTTCTTTTATCATCTACTTTCTGCTTTAATTGGTTTGATAAATATCTCTTTCTTTTGAGTTATTATAGATCTGGATTTCCTCCAACCCTAGCTAATGATTGGGTTTGATAGAGAAATTGGTTTATTTACATTGAGATTTGAAATTCCTTCCATCCTAGCTCTAAGCTTGATGGACTTGATAAAACATTGACCTGATTTGTCCATATTGACTTATCAGGAGTATATATACTCCCTAAATCCTATGCTTGCTGCTTTGACAGACTTGTTGAAGGGAGCATAGAGATGACCTAGCCTTCCGGCTTATATTAGATCTATAATGTTGAGTTATCAATCTAACAATGTGTACTTTAATAGATTGAATAACCATGAAATTCCTTTAATTCAGTTTCCTTTGTGTGAGCTATGTAATTGCTTCCTCGATCATGTACTTTCTACTTTGACAGACTTGATGAGAAAATTGACTTTGATCTATGCTTAGTGCTTGATCAGGCTGCTTGAAAATAGATTGAGATATCACCTTGCAAGTAATATGGAAATTGATTTGAGGTAGCTCTTGGTTAAGATTTATTTTCTCATATTGTCTTAGTCTATCAATCAAGTAGAAAGTTCTCTTGAATTCTACCTACTTGTAATCACTAAGATGAATTTAGTTTGAGATTGAAAAACTATCATCATTGGACTGACGAACAGAGACTTTTTCACTATGGCCTTTTCTTATGGCTTGTTGAGTGAGGAGAGTGTCAGTGACTCAGCTATTTGTCGGCTTGTTGACTCTGACCTTTAGAACCTACTCGAGTCTTCAACTTAAACTATGATGACTTGGTGATTTGGTCATCAGACTAATAAATGGGGGCTCTTTCACTATGGCATTTTCTTACAGCTTGATGAGTGAGGAGAGCATCAACATCTTAGCCATCTATGGGCTTGTTGAGTTTGACTTTTAGAACCCATCTGTGTCGTAGACTTGAATATGTAGATGTTGATGCTTTTCCAACTTAGCTGATTGAAGCTTCCAAAATTGAAAATTTTTCTGACTTGATCTTCAGAATTTGATAATTCTGGGAGATAAACTTTTGATATTTAGGGCTATCTTTCTATGCTTGCAGTTGATTTTTTTTATTCTTGCAAGAGTCTGCAATTTTTACCATAACAGTTATAGATAAATTTAGGGATCTCACAATAAAACTCAATGTCAATCTGAATATATAAACAAAAAGATCTCCTATTTCACAGGAGAGGGTCAAACAATCTTGATCATAAAAAAAAGGCTCATGTCTAATAGGGGAATTACATATTAGTTCAGAAATATATTATAAGGTTTGATTTCCTTTACTGCAAAATAAACATGATATGTCTTTCAATCATAATATGTATTTATCTAAGGATCTCGACTTAAAGCAAGATGTCGACTTAGATAAATATATAAAAATGCTCCCTCTCTAATATGAGGCTTTCGCATTAACTGTTGAGAGAATATGGAATGTCTTTGGTCCCATGCTTTGTGCTTTCAGAGTTCTTGAAGACTTCTTCTTAAGAGTTTGAAATTTGTATTTTTCTCCTGTCCTAGCTTTATGCCCTGGTGCACTTAATGGAATTGATGATTTATTAGTGAGATGAGAATAACTTTGGTCTTATGCTTGGTGTTGGACAGACTTGTTGAAGTTCAATCTCGGAGATTCATATTATATATTTCCTTTTATCCTAGCTTCGTGCCTTGATGGACATGACGAAGGAAAATCCTGGATTGTCTTGAAGACTTGTCAAGTGATATGAAATTACCTTCTACCCTAATTTTTTTACTTTTGAGGGCTTATAGAAGGATGTCTGTCAGTGACCTAGCCCTCAGAGCCTGTGTTGGGTCAATAGAAAAAAGTCATCAGTCCTATAGTTTACACGTAACGGACATGTTGATGACATAACTCCCTTAGTTCAGCCTTCAACTTTATATGAACATTGGGATGACTTCTTCAATCCCTTGCTTCTTGCTTATTTGGACTTGCTAAAGAAGAGTTTCCTTCAATCTTTGCTTTCTGCTAAACAAACTTGTTGAAGAAGTTGAGATTTCTCATTTGATATTGACACCTAACTCGACTTAATGCCTTCTTGAGTGAGGATATTTTTTTTTAGATTTTGGAAAATGATCTTATGACTATTAGGGATGATCACCCAGTCTAGGCCATTTGAACTCACAAAGTTGGAGGAATTTAGAGATTTAAATGCTCTTAGAACTAACGAAGTAGGAGGATATCTTACTACAGCCTTTCTGGCATGTTGAGTAAACAGTCCTGCCAACGACTCGACCATATTTGGGCTTGTTGAGTCCGACCTTATGCACTCACTTGAGTCTTGGACTTGAGCAATTGATGGAGGGTTTTATCATCAGGCTAATGAGATAGAAGATCTCTTACTGCGTACTTTATGGCATGTTGAGTAAGTAGACATGTTAACGACTCGGCCATTTTTGGGCATATTGAGTCCGATCTTATGCACCAACTTGAGCCCTATATTTGATGGAAGATGTGTCTCCAACATTGATTTGTTAAAGTTTGCAGAGTTGAAATTTTCTTTTTTTGGTCAGTAAGATTTTGAAACTTATGAATTTGAATAAATAATTTGTATATGTATATGAGGATTTTGGCCTTAGGAATGATGTCAACCCAAATACAAAAGGAAGTCCTATGTCTTACAAGAAAAGCCTAATATTTTGCAATAAATTAAAAAAATGCCCCTTATCTCGCAGGGGGATGTTTGCTTAGTTTGGAAATGTATTATTGTGCTATAAGATAATTTCCTAGCAAAACTTATGAAAGATTTAAGCATAATATTCATTTGATTATACTTTCATGTATAATACTTCTTTAGATATCAACCATTGATTAGCGGCATTGGCCTTTCACTTTTGAAATCAACGAGCTGATAGGCAACGAGATCCCTTGGAAGACTCTCCAAGGTGTCAACCATCAAAAATTTCATCACATATGACCTTTTTCTTAAGTACCCATTCTTGATGAGTTTTATTTTTAGTAGATCTCTGAGAATACAGTTCAGATGTCACGCCCTGTCTTTCTTTAAAATATTTTCACTTCGAAGCTTTGGCCTCCAAAATTGCTTACCTTTTTGTTGGGATCTTTCGACGGTGGATTCTTAGACATGTGGTCCAAGTGTCTCACCTTGATGCTCACCATGCGGGACTTGAATTGATTGACATCTTATCGAGGTTGTAGGAGGAGATCACCTTGAAGGAGCAACTCTAGCCTCCATAATGACATGACATGGATATTTTTTTCATCAGTTATTTTTCCTTAGCAACTTTGAGGACTTGATGCACTATTGCATATACAGTTTCAAGTTTGCTCACTAGAGAAGCTGGAACCTGATGTTGTCAGATCTAAAAAATTGGTTGGTGAAGAGGTTGTTCGATTTACCCATCTTAAGCTATCAAATATATTATGGGTTGGAATACTCACTTCTAGATCTAGAAGGACTGTTTGACTTTGAAACTTGTGAATTTGAATAAATAATTTGAATATGTATATAGGGATCTCGGCCTTAGGAGCGATGTCAACCCAAATATAAAAGAAAGCCCCATGTATTACAAGAAAATCCTAATATTTTGCTATAAATTAAAAAACAATGCCCCCCCCTCTCTCTCTCTCTCTAATAGGGGGATATTTGCTTTATTTTGGAAATGCATTGCATTCTTATGTTACAAGAGAATTTTCAAGCAAAACATACGAAAGCTTTAAGCACGATATTCATTTGATTGTACTTTCATGTATAATACTTATTTGGATATCAACCATTGATTGGCACCATTAGTCTTTCACTTTTGAAATCAACGAGCTGGTAGGCGACGGGATCCCCTGGAAGACTCTCCAAGGTGTCAACCATCACAAATTTCATCACATATGACCTTTTTCTTAGGTACCCATTCTTGACAAGTTTTGTTTTTAGTAGATCTATGAGAGAATAGTTGAGATGTCACGCCGCTATCTTTCTTTAAAATAGTTTCACTTTGAAGCTTTGGCCTCTAAATTGGCTTACCTTTTTGCTGGGACCTTTCGATGGTAGATTCTTGGACCTGTGGTCCAAGTGTCTCACCTTGATACTCACCATGTGGGACTTAAATTGATTGACATCTTATCGAGATTATAGGAGGAGGTCTCCTTAGAAGAGCAACTCTAGCCTCTATAATGACATGACATGGATATGTTCTTTTCATCAGTCATTTCTCCTTAGCAACTTTGAGGACCTAATGCACTATTGCATATACAATTTTAAGTTTCCTCACTGGAGAAGTTGGAACCTTATGTTGTCAGATCCAAAAGGACTGCTTGATTTGACCAGTAGGGTTGTTCCGCTTTACCCATCTTAGGCTATCAAACATGTTATGGGTTGGAACACACACTTCTAGTTCTACACCTGGTTGTATAATTTTTTGCTTAAACAATGGCTATTGAGCACATAGTTCAGCATTTCTCTTTCTCTGCTGCCTCTAGGTTAGCTTGCTTCTAGACGAAGAAGCTTTTGCGTCACTTCTTCTCGAGGATTCGACTTCCATATTTGTTTTCCTTTTTGCTGGGACCTTTTGGCGGTAGATTTTCGAACATGCGGTTCAGGCGTCACACCCCGATGTTCATCGTGCACTTCATGATAAGTCATAATCAGAGATGATAGTTCTCTAGGTGGAGCTTTAATATTATGAATCATCACTGACCTTTGATTTTTTTTATATCCTTTACCACTTTAAAACTTTATGTATCTTAGCAAATAGAATTTTGAGTTCTTTCCTTTGCGATGCTGAAGCATGATAATGCTAAGCCCAAAAAAGATTGCTTCACTTCACTAGTAGAGCTATTCCTTTTACCCTTATAAACTTTTTAAAAAAAAATTGTTATGAGTAGGAATATTCACTTCTAGCGATAATGTTGGTTGCTTTTTCAATAGTTGCTCGAAGAAAATATGTTGAGCCCTCAACTCAGCACTTCTTTTTCTTTTTATTTGTTTTCTAGTTAATTTTCTCCATGATGAGGAAGCTTTAGCATCCCATCTCATTGGTCTAAAAGATTAACTAGCAGAGTGTTTGCGTATTAGGGAATCAAGGATACCATTTATCTAGAGATAATTCTTTTCATTGTTGGAGCTTCAGAAAAGCACAATCTTTCAAATACTGAAGTCTTCCTTCAAAAGACTCCCTTGACTGAAGTTGATTGATGCACAAGCTAACATGCACAATGTGTAGAAGCTTTAGCAAAATGAGCCCTTCCAAAATGGCCTTAGATAGTTACACCACAAGTAATTGTTTTATTATTTGCAATTACAATGATTGGAAAATCTATGTTATCAAATTGGATGGTAGCGCTCTTCTGTATTGATAATTGCATTGACCAAATGAATGTTGTCACCACACCCAAGTTGGACCGTAAAAAGAGTATTTTGTAGAAAAGCTCTTTAGAAATAAAAGATGAAATTAATAACTAACAATCATTATTTCACCCCATAATTTCAAAATATAAAGGTACTACAAAACAAAATAATATGGAGAAGTTTATTTATAATTGATTTAAATTTTTTATTTTTAGTATGTTTCACTACATCTATAGTTCAGAATTGACTAGCCAGAGATGGAAGAGAAACATTTCCCTAGTGGAGCCACTAGAAATCTGTGAGCTCCAAAAATTCACCACCGACCTCTCAATGAAGAGAGTATAATTTAAATGTCGATCAAACTTTCAGAAGGTAGATGGAATGGTATCTAAGACATTACCCAAAGATTTCTCCCTCACTTTGAGAGGACTTTAGATCTGGTTCCAGGTTTCCTATAGGCATAAGCACCTATAGTTAATTATCCCTCCCAATGCTGAGAGAGAACTTTCGATTAAGGCTGGTTGTTAAGTCACTAAATGTGTAACGTATAGTAGCAGCATGTGGAGCTTAGAATTTGGGGTTTAGAATTTATGAAATTCATCATCATTAGATTAAAGCGGATGGTTGGGGAAAAGATGACATGCTCGATTAAAATCACATGGTTCCATCATCTCGGGCTGTCGTGGTCCTTAGTCTACTTAGTTAGAGGAGGTAGTCGACTCAACCTAATATAAAGATCCTTATCAATGGCTATGGGTTGTGTCATCCAAGGAGACCTTATAGACTTGGGGTGGAGTTTGTCTAAGGGGACAAATACAAGTCAACATTAGCTTACATAGGGCTTTTTTCCCAATCAAAATATATTATATAGTTCACAACTCAAAGAGCAAAGCCTTTGGGGAACATACGAGCTGTGGTCGTGACCGTAATTTAGTGGTGTCATTTTATAACAAGCCACCCAGTTAGAGGGCTCTGGTCATAATCGTCATTTTTGTGGTGTCATTTTGCAAGCAAAATCACATGGACAGAGGACACGAGTCACGTCCTTACGGGCTTAAGATTATTTGAGTATGAAAATATTTATGTATTTGATTTGACATTGCTCTTTGTGAACAAAAATTTTCTTAATTTGTCACCCTTGACAAACGGTTGCGGATGGATGGATGGATTTTATTTTAAATTTAAATAATTAATTTCATTATATATATATATATATATATATATATATATATATATATATATATATATATTTATATTAATTTAAATATTTGATCATTTTATAATTGATTTGAATTTGAATATATAATGATTTGACATTAGAATTTGAATAGATTTTTTTATTATGAAAACCTCTCCGGTTGAAATATTCAGTCAACATGGCCATCATCGGGGTATATGTATTCTGTTGGTATTCCAGATCCTGACGAATCTATTAATTTAATAATAGAGGATCAAATCTACTATCATATGACAAAATTAGCTTCTTAGATATTCTATTAAGTTGAAAATATTATAATAACATATTTATATTTTTAAATTTGTTTAACCCGAACGCAATCCTAGGTCTCAACCGGGATGATTCATTACTTCAAAATTTATAGTCTTTCAAACCTTGTCAACTCTAACTTCATCATAGAGGATCGGGTTTGGGACTTTCCTCTTGAGAGCTTTAAAATGAGAAACTACTTTTAAAATGATGTTGATAGAATTATCTTTTGTCATTTTATGAAAAAATTAGCTTCTCATATTTTATTAAATTAAATTTCTTATAATATCATAATTGAATTTTTAGGTTTTGTTAACCTGGAGGTCCTAAGACCAAACTGAAAATCAACCCACGCAACATCCTCCGACACTAAGTTTAAGCACTCAACATAGTGTGGGGCCCATGCGGTGCTTAAATCATTTAATTTATTATTTTAGATCTTGTCGACTCTATTAATTTACTAATAGAGGATCAAACTTAGATTTATATTTTGAAGATTTTAAAATTGATAATATTGAATATACCTTAAATATTTTGATAATGATGACCCCTCTAGTTGATATCTTAAATTAACTCAGCCATCATTGAGGTATTATGTCTACTTAACTATTTAGTTTATTGTTCAAGATCTTGTCGACTCTATTAATTTAATAATAGAAAATCAGATCTAGATTTAGATTTTGAGGATTTTGAATTTAAAATATTGAATATAAATATCTTATATATTTTGATAATAATGACTTCTCTAGTTGATATCTTTAATCAACTCAATCATCATTGAGGAATTAGGAGATAGTTGTTATACTGTCATATGACAGAATTAGCTTCTCAGAGATCCACTGTCGAGAGACCTCAACTGGCTTTGTTGTTCCAACTAAGAGTGAAATTGCAGGAACCAAGAGGAGCATGTTTGTTTTTGCGTGTGTGACGAACAGGATAGGAAACTCATTCGAATGGGAGAAAGAGGGAGTCGCGAGAGAGGGAGGAGCTAGAAAGGTCTCGTTGGCCTGCCTACGTGTGAGGGAGATCGGGATCGAAGTCTCGCATTTTCTGTTCATTCCACCTGCTGCAGGGATGGACGAGAGATTAAAAAAAGGGTTCGGCTTGCACATGGGAGGGCCATACGTGGCAGCTTTCAATTGGCTGTCATGGGCGCCTAATTATGGATGAGGGGGCCTACAAGTTTCAAGGCATTAACTAAATATAATAAAGAGATAATTTTGTGAATTTATCTCGAAATATGTGCTAATTTTGATGAAATTTTAAACGCGAAACTTTAGTTAAATTGAATATCTATTTTGGGTAATTTTAACATTGCGAATGCAATAGTGCATCCGTTTCGCAATCAGAGGTCGTTTGGTTCAAGTCGGCATCAAATCAGATTAATTTCGATTCAGAACTGCACATTATTGCTTCCGACCGCTCGACGTTTGCTTAGACTAGTCTGAATTGAGCGTAGACAATTTTATTTGATAGGTTTCGATGTTTCGACGCTAACAACTTAATCAATTTCATGCAGCCTCCTCACTCTGATTTGTGTGTAGGGGCATTGACGACTTGATTTCTTGATCGGTCGACCGTTAGATTGTGCAATATTTATATTCTGATCAATTTCGATGTTCTGAACGTGATGACGAAATTCTTTCGTCGATCGGAGATCATTTTGATTGATTTTGATGATGCTTAGTACATTTGACTCGTTTGTTTTGTGTCAAGTCCATCAAATTTGTGCTTATAACATATATATATACATATATATGGAGATATATATATATATATATATATATATATATATATATATATATATATATATATATATATATATATATATATATATATATATATATATATATGTTAAGTCACCCTCTTAATTGTAGGGATTAGGGATAAAAAAATGTAAGCAAACTAGAGTGAAAAAAAAAAAAAACCAATGAAATTATGCTATTCTGATAACAAATTCTCATGCACATAACTAAGAAATGAAATATTATCTTAAATTTGACATTTGTAACAATGGTGTTCTTGAAGGTAATTCTAAAACATTATGTCAAGCAATTCGATCAAGCTAATAAGTTGCAATCACGATACATAGGGCCTTATTCTAAAGTTGATGATAGGGTAGCAATCACTACTGTTAATAATCTCTATAATGATAGAAATTCATAGTATTTTTCATGTCGCAGAAATAGTATGTGGTTGACTTCACATATATTTTTTTTAGCATAGACTAATGAACAACTTATAACTGCAATCTACTGTTTGCTATGAATAAGAACCGATGAAAATTTGAACCAAAATGCCTGACAATTTTGAAGAATGAGAATTTTGTCGGTGAGGATTCTCGTGAAAAACCATGTGGATGAGGCCATATAGTAAATGAAAGCTGATATTTCTAGCCAATATCCCTATCCCTTTGCCAATGCAGATAATAACTTTGAGAATAATTTATAAAATAAAGTATGCTTTTTTGTTTAACCTGTTAATTTATATAAGAATGAGACTGAGATTATCTAACTAAAGTGGGTTTTTATAGCACTAGCACATGTGAAAGAAACAAAAAAAGTAATCAGGGAGGAGCACTGATTGAGATTGTGCAAGAGATTTTTGTTGATTCATTAAAGCGGAAAGAAACAGGAAAAGTGAGCTTCAATGGTTGCTAACTCTGATGGGAGTAATAAAAAAGAGAAAAAAAATCTAGAGGCGACAGTGCGGAAAAGATTCCAGCCTACATCCGATGAACAAAGGAGGAGAAAAATTTACTATTCCGAACGAAGAAGAAGATACAAAATCTGGGATCTCTTTAGCTCTCGGTATCTCTTAATTACAACAGTTCAATCTCAATTAGCATTTCTAAGTTTAAGAGTCCCTCCTAATGGCCAATGGGGAGGTGTTTACAGCTGGAATGTCGGTTTGAGATGGTGCTGAAGAGAACGCAGTGCAGGTCACGAGCAAACTTTTATGGTCGCATTAGATAAGTGTAAATCATACTTAGTGAGAAGATTAGAATTATAAGTTGCAGTTCACTACCTACCCTTCAGAGATGGAACCAAAGTGCTTCTTCATGGCAAAGGATGTACGACACATCATCTTAAATAAATATTACATACATATCACGTAAATAAAATATTACATACATATCACATAATTCTTATATATTTACATATCTAATACTTAAAATAATATATTTACAAATAAAATACACCAAATCCTCCATCTAGTGAAATGAAGACCGTTGGATTTTCTACAATGACTCATGATCGACTCTTCTAGTACATCCTAATTTGGACCCAGTAGCTCAAGTGCAAGACTTTCCGGAAGGACTCCTCAACTCTTTTAGCTTGCTCTGCTTTGTTTGTCACTCCTCTGCTTCCAGCCATCAAAGGAGAAGAAGAAGAAGAAGGTTTTCTTATCTGTGAAAGAGAACCTATCTCTTTTCTAGCCTTTTGGTGCAGAGAGCGCATAGCATAGTTCCATCTGCATGGGCCGCCTTGATCCTTCAGCGTTTCCACTGCGCTGATGCGCGCCGCGACAATCCAAGAAGATATGCTCGCTGAAGCCATGGGTGGTTCTATGTCGGATGGTTTGAGGGAAAATAGATAGAAGAAATAAATCGTTGCCCGTTGTTTGCTTAGTATTCTTGGTTCATGGAAAGAGGTGTGAGAAATAGATTTATTAAAAACGCCGAACAGCTAAGAAACAAGGGGAAACAACAAACAATGAGCAGGATAAAGCAGTTGCTGGTTTTGAGAGTTGGCGGCAGGTTCCAAATACCTGGGGCTGTCGTGTAGAGAAAATCAGCGCTGACCTATCGTCTTTTAGCTCGGTTGGTGAGCAAGTATGACTGGAAATTTTCTGGATCACATTCGATTCCTCTTCAGGGCGAGCACCTGTCATGAAACATCAAGTGAGAATCTGATATAAGTGGATGATGAATATATCATTTATGACCCAATAAGATTTGGATAGAGTGTTAGGCGGGATATCCGTCCAAAAAAAATAAAAAACCCAACGGCTGCGGTGGGTTACAATGTGCGATGGACCCGATAGAATATTTTATATTAGGATCGAGTTTATGTATCTGTAATTGATCTGATACATCAAATCATGTGTGCAATTAATTGATTTGATTAATTTTTAAAAATAAAATTTTAAAATCAATTTATTTTGAATTTTTAAAATTCTATTCAAATCAATTAAGTAAAAATATAAAATCCATCAAATCAAATAATAATTTAAATTAGTTATTTTAATTTGATTTTAGATAAATAAAAAAGTATTATTTAAAAAATTATTTATGAAATTCATATTTGTTATTCAATTTTATTATATAATGAATAAGTACTAAACAAAATTAAATATATATAATTAAAAAAATAATTAGCTATTTTCATGCACTAAAAATATTTAAAATATTTGTGATAGTTAAAAAAAAATTAACAAGTTAATGAATAAATTTGATTTATTTGATTACATGTAAAATTTTATTTAATAAATCTATTCAAAAATTTAAAACTAAACTTTTTATTAATTAAAATCAAAATCTAAATTGTTAAGTTCATAATAGAACCAATTTGTTCAAAAAACTTTTATTTGGTTCAATTTTTTGGTTAAAATCCATAAAGCGCACTCACTCCAAACTATACAAGCAACTTTAGCCTACTGTTTGAGGGCTTTGACTTTCAACCAAAAATTCTTGAGTTCAAAACTTACAAAAAAAATAAGAATATGAATTTAACATTAAATTAGCTCAAATGTCCAAAAAAAAGAAATTTATTCCTAATTATTGTCACATTTCAAGAAAAAAATTACTATTGTCATATATTCAAGCCATCTTAATCTAAAAATTACTTTCAATTAAAATTTTTTAATTTTCAAATTTACATTATATATATATATATATATATATATATATATATATATATATATATATATATATAGCTAAGGTCAATTTTCTTTTATATATTTTTATTAAAATAACTATCACTATTAAATAAATTTTATTTTAAAATAAAAAGATTAAAAATGACCTCAAATGACACCAAAGATTTATTTAAGTGGTACAAATAACTTTCATTGACTGCCATCATAATAACTAGAATTTGAATACATGATATTATGAATTGTATTTTAATGTCATATGACCTATCTCAAAAGTAACTATAATTTGTATAAGTGGTACAAACAATTTCTAAATTTTAAGTAAATCATCAATTATTATAGAATACTCCCCTCTTTTTTTGGCTTGGTTGGCGGGCGGAAACTCGAGACCAGTTCAATCCTCTCCCGAGGACACCTATACTTAATATGGGGAAATCAAGTGGGGATCCGACACGTGTGAGTGATGAATGTACCGCTAGGCCCCGTGGGATTAGTCACAATGACATCCACACCCACAGGATGAGTGAGATGTTGGGTGGATACCTATTACAAAAAAAAAAAAAAAATTATTATAGAATACTAGAGCCTCAAGCCCATCAAAATACTAAGCATTTACTCAACTTCTGGCTAATAGGCATCATATAACTCATCAATATTGTCAGCCCAAACTGACATAATCCTTATTGTGGAGTCATGTCATGTCAAATGCATAATAGCATATATCACTCAAAATAAAATAAAAAATTACTTGTTTATCCAATATTTATAATAACTCAAAGCCACTATTACATCAATAAAAATAATAGAAAAGACAAAATTAATCATATTTTATTTCATACCTTAAAATTATATAACCATAATAAATTATATAAAATAATTTTCATACACATCTTTCTATTTATCAAGTCAACTATTATTTAAAACAAATGAACTATTTTAGAGATGACAAAAAAGTAGTATTTCTTAAGAGACTATTTAAGAGAAATTTAGTTAAAATGTTTTGAAAGTCTTAAATTAAATTGATGAGTAAAATATATGTTAAAATAATCAAATATATTTTGCATAAATCTCAAAAAAGACATTAATTCCCGTCAGACACTTATATCTTTTAAGTATTTTTTATATATGCTTAGTAAAAACTTCATACCACTCTCTCTCTCTCTCTCTCTCTCTCTCTCTCTCTCTCTCTTTATATATATATATATATATATATATATATATATATATATATATATATATATATATATATATATATATATATATATATATATATATATATATATATATTATATTTATTTATTTATTTTGGCTTTAATCCCATTAGGTTTTTGTTTCACAAATATTTTATAATGCATATAAATACAACCATCGATATTTTTAATAAATATATAAAACTTATATCACATTCTTCATAAGAACTTATATTTTTTAATAAAAATGATAAGATTTATGAGATTAAACGGTCGACTCAACTCAATATAAGTGAATCAATACACATAACTAATGGTAATATTATGATATTATTATTGTACTCACAAGATACTTTAAATGTTCTACTAATAGTTATAAGTTGCTAAAATATTTAAAATACTACATAACATTTAATGCCTAATAGAAAAAAACTAGGGCATCAACATACAACAATAATACAATAAAAATTATTAAAATAGTAAGATTTATTTAATCTGTCCAAATAAATATGAGAAATGATACTTAGAAGAAAATCATTAAAAACTAAGGTAGTATAACAGTTGATTGTCATATGTAGAAAAACTTTTTTATTTAACCTTCTTCATGAAAGTCACTCCATTACCTCCAAAATTATCTTTTCTTTCACCTCTCTCCTCCTCTCCCTCACTTCTCAATTCAGGCTCATTGAATGAAGAAACACTTAGGAAATGGATGTTCTTATATAAATATAGATGTAATTGTATAATCATGAATATTTAATTTATTTAGGATTAAATATTAATTTTATATAAAATATCTTACATCATAAAATATAAAGATCTAAATATTATTAAAAACATGTTATTGATTATTTAATCATGTCTAAAATACACTAATGAAATGATTGATAAAAGTGATACAATATAGTTCTAAAAAATATGATTGTACAACCACATGTTAATTTATCAATGAAGATAGATCAAATAAAGAACATCCATTTTTTTTTAAATAAAATGCCCATAAATTGGGTAAAAATACACACTTAAAGTACAATTTGCTCTATAATATGATGAAGATAATTTATAAATCAAACATATGATAAATTACAAAAAAAAAAAACTCATTTGAATATTATAAATCAAATTTGATCTTATAGAAATTGAGTGAGTCTTAGCATTTTTCTTAGCCAATCTTTAGTCTTATTATCTAATGATAAAAGTTATTTGCATGAAAGTACACTTTACTAAATATGCCCGTCAGTATGCAGCATTGTATGATTAACATTTGTAATGGTACATATATGTCTTTAGTATTGTTTCATATATACATTCAAGAATATCTATATTATATTGAAATTGCTATGAAAAAGATCTAAAAAATGATATTTATATTAATATTGATAAGATATGAAATTATTATGAAATTAAAAAAAAGAAAGATAATTGCATGTTTCTTCAACCATGTCATATAGAACTTGAAATGAAATGTTGTTCAATCATTTATAAGTAATTCATATCCTCCCAATGTTAAAAAGCCATGAATGAGGTTCTCATGACCTTCATAATATATGCTAAAAAAGAATAATGACGTGGCTCTAATAAGCAACATATCCAAGAAAAGTCATATGTCATAATCTAGTGGCATTATAGAGAATAACTTGTTCACATATATTCAACTGAAGTGAGAAGCATCTAGTATTCACCCTTCTCATAAGCAATAGTTAAACTTGATTTAGTTGCTAGTTGATGAACACCCTTAATCTTATGTAAAAAGTGAGCTATTACAATATAGAGTTTAAGTCTGAAGTGAGATAAATAGGGTTGCAATGAGGTTTTGAACAAAGATAACAAAGGTGCATTCGTAGAAGGTCATGAATGAGCTCAACTAGTATACAATGGATGTTCGCTTGCACATAAAGGAGTTGAACATGGTGTATTCAATGTGGTGGAGAGCCAAAGATGTTGGTGCAATCATAGAAGAAGGTTACTAACCTAAGTATTATAATAGGCGGCCCAAAATGTAGAAAACCAAGAAGGAAAAAAATAAGCTAGCTAATAGTAAAGGTTAGGAATATCTCAAGCTTTTATTTTATATTTAATAATAATGAAAAATTTTAAGGTAATAATTGTGGGCTCCGAAAATTTGCACTCGGCCTCTCAATGAAACGAGAATATAGATTCTGTGCCGAACGAAATTTTAGAAGTGTAGATGATTGTTTGTACTGGATAAATAATGCATTACCAAGAGATTTCGCCCTCATTTGGTGAGGACTTTATATATGATTCCAGGTTTCCTATAGGCGCAAGCACTTATAGTTAATTACCTCTCCCCAATCAGTGAGAGAGAACTTTCAATTAAGGTTAATCATAGGTCGCTAATTTCTTAGCGTATAGTAACAACAATATGGATTTGAATTTTAATGAAATTCATTATTTGTTTATGCTTGAAGCATATGATTAGGGGAATGATGATGCGCCCGATCAAGATCTCATGGTTCCATCATCCTAGGCTGTCATGATCTCTAGTCCACTTAGAGGAGGAGGTAACCCAACTGACCAAAGATCCTATGTGCCATGGGTTGTATCGTCCAAGAAAATCTTATGGACTATGATTGATATTTGTCAAAGGGGACAATCTTAAGTCCACCTTAGCTAACAGCGGGCTTTATGTCCTATTAGGTATATATTATGATCAACAACTCAAAGGGGTAGAAAATCATTAGAGAACATACGGGCTACAGCCCTAACCGTAATTTAGTGGAGCCTACTAGCCAAACCAGCTGGTCATAGGACTCTGGTCGTAACTGCTTCATATGTGGAGTCTACTGGCCAAACCACGCGGATAGAGGACACGAGCCAAGTCCTTATTGGTGTAGAACATTTTGAGTGAGAATATAATAATATACATAATATGACATTAGCTCCTTTGTCAGCTTAAGTTAACATTAAATTTGTCACCCTCAACAAATAATTGCATAAGGCGAATGGATAAAATTATTATTATTTTTATGATGAATTTTTATTTAATCAATTTTTTTATTTTTGAAATTTTCTTGAATTTTTGATAGTTGATAGAAATTTCACTTAATATTGAAGATTTTAAGAAATTTTGATAATAGTAAATCCCTCTGGTTGATATTCTCAATCAACACAACCATTATCGGGGAAGGCATTATCAACTTTGTTCTTTTGTTAGTAGAGGATTGGGTCTACAATTTGCATTTAGAAATTTAAATTTGAGATATAATAATTTTAAAAAAATCTTAACAATAGTAATCTCCTCCAGTTATAATCTATGCTTGCCACAGCCATCACTAGGAAGTTAATTGATTAAAATGAATTTATTTGAGAACTTTAGACCCTATCAACTCTGTTTAGTTCCTAATAGAGAATCAAATATATAGTTTAAAGCTCGTAGCTGTATTCATGACATTGCAATCGAATATCTTTTATGTTTTAAAAAAATATTTATATTTTGGAAATTTAATGATTAATTCTTTCAAATATTTGTTATTTTAAATATAATTATGAATTTGCAATATATTCCTCAAATACTAAATAAATTCTAAATTTATTTATTTATTTATTTTTAACCCGTGTAACATCCTGAGACACTTGAATCTAAATATTCAATATTATGTCGGAGCCTATGCGGGTCTTTAATAATTTTGATAATTTTATTTTTAAATTAAAAGATTAATTTTGTATTTTTTTATTTAATTCCAATTTAATATACAACCTATATATATATATATATATATATATATATATATATATATATATATATATATATATATATATATATATATATATATATATATATATATATATATATATATATATATATATATATATATATATATATATATTAAGATTTATACTTTAAATTCCTATGTCCGAGCACATGCATGTAATTTAGCTTAGATATATTCATCTAATTAATGAAATCATTGATTTTGAAAATCATAATTATAATAAAAATATTCTTTTTTTTATTAAAGGAAGCTCCATAATTCATGCAGAATTTAATTTTATATCGTCTTTTGTCTGCTTGTATAAAGAATTATAGATCCAATGGAAAATTACTTTAAATTTTCAAATGATTCCTTCTGCCAACTTACACTTGAGTATTGCGGGTTCGGTGGTAAAGGGGAGTAGGTTAGCTCAGACAAAAATTATTTTTAAAAATTATTATTTTTATAATATTAATAAAATAAGATTATATATGTGTGTGTGTGTGTGTGTGTGTGTGTGTGTGTGTGTGTGTGTGTGTGTGTGTGTAATATATGGTAATCTCATATATTTTTATTAATTTTCCATTATTTCATATGTGATAATTACTAAAGATCTTAATATTATAAAATAAATAATTATGATAATAATAATAGGTAAAAATATTTATTCAATTATGATTGAAATTATTTTAATAATTTTGATTTGATATAATTTTGAATTTAATCATAGATTAAGATATTATTTGAATAATATTTATTTTTTACGTGCAACCTCTCTCATCATTCGTATTTGTTGAAACTTATGTCGTCAACTTGGAGCACATGTAATTATTTAATTTTTTTTTAATTTGATATTTTGAATATGTCGACGCTGTCTGTTTTGCGATCAGAGGTTGTTTGAACAATGTTGGCCTCGATTGGGACGATTCTGATTCAATTTCATAATACATCACTTGCATAACTTGGTATTCATTTTATGCTCAATCAAATTGAATGTTGGATGCTCCATCTAGCATATTTCAATATTTTGGATGCACCGATACAATTCATTTTGCGAATGAATGATGTTTGGGCAGTCTCAATAGTGCTCAAAGTGATTTTAGCATGATTCGCGAAGCACATTGTTGGCCTCACTTTTGGAGTGAGTTCTCATTCCCTCTTCTTAGACTTAGGAGTCTTCTAGATATCAATAATTCCTTAGTCAAAAGCCACTTCTAGCACTTAGGTGAACGCTTAACCTAAGCCCAGAGACTTAGAAGGGTTAACCATAAGATCAGGTTATGCCTTAGGACTTAGGGAAATCCACCTACCCTGTAACCTAAACCCAATCCATGTTCACTCTATAAAAACCAAACCTCAAATTCAATTCAAATACTAAATTCAAATTCAAATCCAAATCTAAATCTTTAACCAATTCCAAACCAAATCAAATCAAATCAACCCGAGCCTTATGATTCTATCATATGGACTTAGCCTTAGCCAAATTCAAATCAATCCAAACTTAATTGATTTTCTCAAATATAAATTCAACCCTTCAATCACTCTATCAAACTTACAATCAAATTCAATTCCAAACCCAATTTGCCAAAATCTGAAATCAAACCCAAATCCTTGCTAAGTCCTTTGAATCAATTTCATGAACTTAGCCAAAATCTCATCAAACCAATTCAAAATCTATTGATTGCCTCACAATCAATTTATATCTTCAATCATCTTCAAAAATTAAATCAAATCTACATTCAAATGATCAGAACTAAGTCAAACTAAATTAAATTAAATCAAGATCTTTCCTAGGCAATATGAATTAATCCCATGAGCTTAGCCAAACCTTAACTCAAATCAATTGATTTTCTCATAATCAATTTATAACTTCAATCATCCTCCTAAATATAAATCAAATCTATAATTAAATGACAAAAACTAAATCCAAACTAAATCAAATAAAAATCTAAACCCTTTTAGCCAATTTCATGGACTTAGCCAAATTCTATTCAAATTCAAACCCGAAACTAATTGATTCTCTCATAAATCAATCATCCTTCAATCATATTCACAAATATAAATAAAACCTACAATTATTAAGCCAAATCAAAATCAACTCAAGTAAAACCCAACCTAGCCCATTTGACTTGAGATTTTCAAGTGAACCAAAACACATTTGAACCCAATCCAATTGTAATTGAATTTATATATCAATCCCAAATCCATATGTAAGCTTAACTAAATCAAACTCAACCTAAAATCAAGCCAACTAAACCCAATTGGTTCACTTGACCCAAAGTAGCTAATTTGACCTATTTGAACCAAAATCCAATTCAATCAAAATCAAAGTGAATTAAGCCATTTTAAACTTCATAACATGATTGTTGATTATCTTGGGATGATCAATTATCATAAATTGAATCAAACCAAGTCAATCTGGCCCTTTGGCCAAGTTAAGCACTTAACCCATATGAACCTAAACTAGCCAAATTGCAACTTAAGCCAAACCCTTTGAAACCAATAATTCATACCAACCCAAAACCAACATTTGAACATGACTTGACCTTCAATTGAGCCAAAAACCTAACCCAATTGGCCCTCTTGACCCAAGTTGACCCAAATTGACTTACATGGCAAAAATGGGTCAAATCCAATTATAAATCAAATCGATTGCAACCAATGGTTCAAGTTCATTCTAAATTGATTGTTGAACTTGACCAAAGCCTCAATTGAGCTCAATTGACCCACTAGACCCAAATGACCTATTGAACCCAACTTGACCTAAAGGGTCAAACCAATCTAAAACCTAATCAAATCCAAATTAAACTCAACCAAAGCTCACAACATATTCCAAATGATCAACCAAACCCAAACTAAGCCATGACCCAAGCCAATTTGGTCAACTTGACCCATTTGACCCAAATGAAATCAAATGAACCAAAATTAAATATAAACCAAATTGAACCAAACCAATGACACCAATATATCCCAAATGATCATATGAATTTGACCCAACCCTTAGTTTGACCCAATTTGACCAATTGGTCAACCTAACTTGATTTGACCCAACTTAACCCAAATGAGTCAAATTGAGCCAAATCAAACCAAATGAACTCCAAATGACATGAAATTTATCCCAACCTACTTTTGACTCATTTCAAATATGCCCAAATCAAATCCAATGCCAAATGAGCATCCTACCCTTGGGCTAGGGGTATCAAATGATGCAAATCACTTATGTAAGTGGTCATTTCCATTCCTTGGCCACTTGACACTTGCCCATTGGTCCACTTGGGCTCCTAGGACACTGTCCAACCTGACCCAAAGGTGGTTGGGTTAGCCATGACCTATCAGGAGGTGAAATCACCTCACCTCCACCATTGTAGCACTTGAAACACCAAGGACACCCACTACCCTCCTTGGCAGCCACCTCCACACCTTCACCCAACCAAACCAAGCCACTCATCCACTCAAGGACACCCACGACCCTCTGAGGTGGTCGAATGATCACATAGAGCCAAACCAAGCTGAGTCATTCGATACAATGGAAGGGAGGTATACACCCCCTCATTTCCACTCAAACTTACACACTTGCATTCCTCAGAGCCCTAGCTGCCCAAGATGAGCCACCAGAGACATTACCCAAGCTCCCAAAGCCTTCTCACAATCCCCATTCTCAGTTTTTTTTCAAAACAAAATATGACACCACCTTACTCATTCCCATTTTCTCAAAGCTCAACCAAAGTGCAATTAACTTTGTACACACCATCCTTAGAGCTAGTCAAGCAAGAATGAATCACCTCCCGAGCCCTCCGACCACCGAACATGCGATTTCGATTAACGCCAGCCTCCCAAGCTTTAGTTTGTCGCCTCTCGACCACCACCTCAAATTGGAGCTCATGCTGATCAATAGAGCTTCATCTCCACTATACGAAGCTTTCTTAATCGGATTAGGTATCGGTCTTGAGCTCCGATTAGGTATGCCATTGAAAATAACCTTAAAGTAAAAATGAGTTAGAGCTTTTTGAAGGAAACAGGCATCTCGCATGATCTTGGCCATTGGATCCCTTCGGATCCTCCTCGCGAAGGTGTGGGATCAATTTGAGATCAATCTGAGCTCAGGTAAGCTTGAATCAATCGAAGGAAGGTGGATGGTGTTTGTCTTCAATCGATCGATAGACAAGGGATCACACACCATCCATTTTGCATGATTGGAGCGGACAGTCGTGATTATATCTGTTAGAGTTATCCTGTTTTATCCTTTAGCACTATGAGTTTAATCGTGGCCATCCGATCTTAAATGAGACAACGCACGAGAAAGCATGTTCCGTTGCCACCACGCAAGCACTAACTCAGATTATTTTTAATAATCAATCTCACGGTGCCATGTGTAAAGCGCACCGTGTTAGTGCGCCACATGGCACCGATGAGATTAAGAATTAATTAGGCTTAATTAATGTGTTTAATGGCTAAAAATTACAAAAATCATAACTAATTGTAGAAAAGTTATTAAAATGCAATTAAATACTCATTTTATGGGTATTTTAGAGGAGAATTTATTTAAAATATTCTTAATTAATTTGAATAGTAATTAAATCTTAATTAAAGTTTATTTAATAAATTAATTAGTTTAATTGATCTTTAATTACTTAAGTAATTAATCCCAAACTTTGTGGGTTTTCAAGATTTGTTGCTTAATTAATTAGGAGAATTGAATAATTAAGTTTTAATTACCCTCCTAAGTTAATTAATCATTAAGTAATCACATGAACTATAAAATTTCTGTTAATTAAGTGGTTAATCACTATCCAATAGTGAATAGACTAATGGAATGAGATTGAGGCCTCCTCCCTAATCTATTTACCTAAGTTCATTTCATTAACCAGACTAATTAAGACTCAACTAACTATTTAAATTACTTAATTAATTAAATTGAAATCATAATCATATCAAAACTTAACTAATTAAGTCTTGGGTAGACCTTTAGGTGTTCAATAACCTAAAGAAGTCTTAAAGAAATTATGGTTAACCCACATGTGTGGGAAAATCATAAGAATACTTAATTAAGTTTTCTTAGGTTAATTAATCATTAATCATGAGCCAATTGCATTAGATCCTTCTTGTTCCTTAGGATCATTACTAATTTTATTTCCAATACATGTGCATATCATGTTGGCTCATAATTATTTAGATAATTATGTTAAGGTAACATAGGAAAGAGTTAATTAATAGACTTAATGTATACTACAACTTAATTAACCCACAAAATCAATTTAATTGTGTTTCATTAAACTAAATGAATTAAGAAACATGGGAATGGATTAGGATTAGCAAACCTTTTCACACACCCTTAAATCAAATAAAAGTATGAAATTAAAAATGACATTAAGAAAGCTTTGGTTTACTTTAAATGATTGTCCTTAGGAATTAATTTTATTAAATGAAATCATGTATTTGTGTTCATTTATTCCTTTCCAATCATGTTAAATATTGTATGTCATTTGAAATCATACATTCATCTTTTAAAAGTTAATTAAATCAAATGGTTTTCTTTTATGTAAGCTTCTATGTGTTGGATTACTTTATAATATGTGTGGCTATTTTCAATAAAAAATTTAAATTACTTTCCAAAGTTTATAAATCAATTACATTGATTAGAGTGATAGTAGTTATGAACATATATAAGTTTACGTTTGCTTATTGGTTAGACATGTAAAGTAAAGCTTCTTTCCCTTAATTCATAAGTAGTTTTACATGTACTTGAATGTTAATGAGTATATAGTCTAGAAATCCTTAGAATATGAGGCTTTAGTTAGCCACAAGAAGGTCATTTAATTACCTCACTATGGTGTTTATTTTTAGAATGTGTGTGTGTGTGTGTTGGTGGTGGGGTTATTTTGGTTGTAGGTGTTGTGTGTATATATGAGAGGACACCACCAGATCCGCAGATGTACTTATTAGGGTGATCGGGTATGACATTAAGGAATAGTGTACTATCTCGAGAGATAGAAATAACTACCCTATAATGGACCTAATCACCCGTGGTGAAAAATTTCTATAGGAGTCACCTTTTAAATCTGTGGTGAGAAAAGAAAGACAAGACTATAAAAATTCATATTTTAGGCTACCACGAAGATCCATAGATGTAGTTATTCAGGTGATTAGGTACGTCATCAAGGAATAGTATACTATCTCGAGAGATAGAAGTCATTATCCTTTAATGGACCTAATCACCTCAATAAGGACTCTTAAGGACGATGGGTCTGCATAAGTACCAGAGATTCTTCTACTACTTTACATGGGAAAGTATGGTAGGGTTTATTTTAAATCGAGTTCGTTAAGTTTCCTACAGGGGCAAGCCCCCATAGTTAATTACATCTTAAGGAATGGGGATTCCTTAGAAAAACTCTTGATTAAGATAAATGATCATTGTCTTCAAAGATTTCAATAGGAAAGGACTATCAATTGATTAGTTCATTTTTAAAGATCAAATGGGATTGATCAAAGAGGGGGAGTTATTATCAAAGCCAAAATGGAAGATAAGTACGAGGTGCCCATGATGCTGGGAAACCTAGCGAGCATCTTAAACTATCATATAGTTAGGCTTTCAATTTTTTAAATTGATTTAGTTTGTTTAAGTTGAATTTTTTATTAGAAATTTAAGACTTATGATTCCATAACATAAGATTAAGGAAATATCTAAGAGACGAGGAATTATGCTTATGGCCCACAAAAGGGAGAAGCAACCTCAGAACCTAAATCTAGAGAGCTTTGGCGAGGGCCAAAAGCACAACCTATCTAAGGCAAAAATGAGCATTTGGTTTGCCTCCATAAGAGAGGACAAATCACTCGACAACTTGGACTTACAACCGCCTAGGGGTGGCCGCCAACTAACTTCTCCTACGATCTTAAATACATGTAGGCTAGTTGTTATGCTTATGCAAGATAGCTAGACTATTATTTATTTAGAAAGCGACTAAGTTCTTAAACTCACTCCCTAAAGAGACTAGATCATGTAGGGACATGCTTCAAATGACCTAAATCTAATGCAATTCAGATTTCATTTTATTTTTATTTTTAGATAATTATTTTGACTCAGGCTAATAGGATTTATATGCCTAATGCATGGGAATTGAAGTTATTGGCCAAAATCAGGGAGAATGGAGGAGGTGTGTTGTCACCATGGCTCTCAAAGGTCAAGCCAAGTTTCTCTAGAAAAGGTGGAAGCCCTCAAATCAAGAGTGAAATAAGATGTTATTGTGCATGATATTGCAAAAAAAAAATACTCATCCAGCTAAGGAGTTGCTAATTATTTTATCTTGATTTTAAACCTAAGCTTTAGGTGAGTTTATGAGTTTTTTATTTTAATTTGAGTTGTTAAGTTGGTAAAAGATTTATTTTCTCCCTAAAGATTCTAATCCACATCTAGGACATACATAAAGCAAGGAAGAAACTAACAAAATATGCCACTTAATGTAAAAGCTAAATAAATCATCAATCAATTTATAAAGCTAATCACAAAAAGAATAAAAGGCCATTGTGATCTGGCACCACCACACAAACCTGAAAATAACAAATTGGGTAGCCGAGCTCTACACTTATACAACCCAGATTACAAATGAATTAAATTATAATTAAGCAAGGAATTCATTGTTATGAGGGTCTTCAAGCTTTATTTCTTCTTTCATCTTTTCTTCTTTCTTCTTTGGTTCTTTCTTTTGGATGGTTGAAAGATAGATGCTCCAAGGCTTCACATAGTGCATAAGATAGAATATTATGATCAATTCTCATCTTCATCCCCATAATAATCATTCCAAAACTCTAATTACATAAATTTACATGAAAAGAAAAAGAAAGGAAATCTAATTAACACCTGTAAAATAGAGATTAGCTAAAATAAACCATACAAATCACAAACATTTATATTGGAATTATCACCCCACACATGGGTGATTAAGTTCACCTGGCCTATTGGATTATGCTTAGGGGTATAAAGCACCAGCAAGCAAAAACATTTTTATTTTTATTTATGATAGCGCCCCTTAAGCACAATCCCCTGCAGAAAAGAATGATTAGACTAAGAGCATCCTACCATTCATTCTATGAGCATACACCCTAACATCTAGTCTAAAATATCCATCACAAAATAAAATGAATATCAAACCATGCACTGTCCTAACCTAAAGCTATAAGTCGTGACTCAGGCTAATGTGTGTGCTTTGAAGGTTTGTGTGGTATTCTTAGCTATGGCTTTAGGTTCAAATTTTCTAAGTGTGAAAACATGTTCAACTTAGAGGAGGGTTTCATTTAAGTTATTTAATTATTTTGGGGTTGATTTCATTTCATGTTTTGATTCGGTTCAAGTGAATCCTACAATTAATTACTAAGTTATAAAGAAAGGGAAAGAGAAGAGAACTTCTCTTTCCTTCCCTAACCTAAGTAATTTCTAAAGTAGATTCATATTTTTAGTTTTGTTTACTGGATGTTTTGATTAAATATTTTAATTAATCTTAAGTTTAGAAGAACTCTAAATAAACCTATTCAAAAATAAAGACATTTTAAGATTAAATAAAATGAATTAAATCCACATAGCACACATCACTTCATTTCTTTCCCAACATGTATAAGATGCATATGAATGAGTCCTAAGCATATCTATACATACAAATGAGAATATTTAACATACTTTATGATGCATGCCAAGTGATTCATTTAAGGAAAGTTTAATATGCATGATTTTCTTAAGTAGAAAAGAGATTCTTTATCCAATTTTACATGTATGCATATGAAAGTAAGAAAGACATTTGTGAGTACAGGGGCATTGTTAACCAGAGGTGTAAGGTACAAGACCTACTTAGGGCTACTTAAAGCCTCGTAACCTCGGGGTTGTCCAGACTAATATACCACTTTTCTTAAATACAAACTTGTGTACAAAAGAAATGAAATGGACAAGAAGAATGCAAAAGTTATTATTTGATTCATTTTGTTTATGCAATTTATGTGAGCAAGTATAGGTAACCCTTCTTAAGTGATAGCATAGGAATGAATAGGGTGTGGAATTAGGCAAGTGTTAGGTTCTTTTCAAATGAACCATACATCTCATCAACTCCTATTCAAACCTATACTAACATAAGAGAGAAAGAAAATCTATGCTAAGCACATCCATATATTCTTCATATGCAAGCTTATAATTAAAATATAAGTAGTACACTTTCAAATCTGATAATTGATTTATATGTTTTGAAAATAATTTGAATTTAGTAGTGATAATAGCCACTCATATTTCTACTTTAGCCAACACATGCAAATTTGACATAAAGTAAAAAATTTCATTTTTAAAATTTGAATTTGAAAAAATATGAATGCATGAAACCACATGACATAAAAATTTAACATGTTGGGAAAAGAATCAAAGCAATGAAAGCATGTAAACACATTCACTTTAATTAATTCCTAAAGGCATTCTTATTGAACAAGAAGGCTTAAAATAAATCAAAGTGCATTCAATGTTATTTTTGTTTAGTTTTAAGTTTGATTTAATTCTGAAAAGGTGAGTTGAGTTTACTGTTTCTAACCCATTCCCACATGTGTTTGACATTTTTGTTTAATTTTTAGATAATTAGGTCTATTTTAGGTATTAATTAGGTTAAGGTATGAATTAAAAAAGTTAATTAACCCTTACCTACACCACCTTAGCATAATTAACTAAGTAATTATGAGCCAATGAGATGACATAAAAACTCACAAGGAATTTAAACTTGCAATGCACCTAACAAGAAAAAAGCCTAACATAATTTGGCTCATGATTAATTGTTAATTAATCTAAGGGGTTTAGCTTAAGTAATTTCAAAACACCCCTTCACACATATGAATTGGGTTTTGATTTCCTTAATTGAACTTAGGCTCTTAAACACCTAAGCATCTACCCAAGATATATTAATTAAGTTCTGGAATTTTTTAGAATATTTAGAAATTAATTAAGGGGATAATTAATGAATTAACCCTTAATTAAGAGAGGATTAAGGAAAGAAAAGGGGGTTTAGGGAATAACTTAAGAGAAATGACCTAAAATTATTCCCTAAATCTCCTATCCATTGGATTTACCTTAATCAACTCTAATAATGGATTAAAACCACTAATCACACCTTAATTATCCTTAATTAGGTTAAAGGAGTAATTAAGAAACATATTTGTAATTCCTCTAATTAAACCTTCAATAAATACCAAGAAAATTAGGGGAGACAGAAGCCATCCTCTAAAACATACCCAAGAAGTTTGGGATTAATCAGAGTCTTAATTAAGAGATAATTAGCAAAATTAAATTTCTAATAAAACCTAAAATCAGAGAAAATCATAATTCAAAATCCATTAAAATTATTTTTAAAATATTTTAGGTCGAATTATCTTTTCATATGATTTTACCTCATATTTTTCTAAATTTTATTGAAGGAGATATGATTTTTAGAAGATCAGGAGACTAATTAACATTTAATTAAGTCCCTAACTAATCCTTCAGCTCACAGCGCGATCCATGGTGGCAGCGGTCAGCATGCTTTACATGTGTCACGCCATGAGCCCGCTACTTAAATATCAAATCAAGTGGCAGCGCGGCGGCGGGACGCGCTTTGATTCCTATCGTTCGATCAAAGATCGGACGGCCAGGGATCTCCTCGCGATTTATAAAAGGATAAATAATTTTCTAAACATGGGAATAATCTTGGTCGTTTCATCCAAATTGCACAGATGGATGGCCAAGATCTCCCCAATTCTTTCTATAGGCTCAATAGAGACCTTCCATGATCTAGGGGAAGATTTGAGCTCGATTGAGCTCGACTTGGAACAAAACTTTACTCACACCATCTAAAGCCAATAAGGAACACATCCAATAGTGGATCTTCCATGACAATTCCTTTCACAAAATACCAACACCTCCTATGCTAGGTGGTCAAAAAATTTAATACCTCACCGGAGCTGATCACCGATGCTCAAGATCGATGAGGTAGATTCTTCTAGTGAAGACAAAGCCCTGTTGAAATTCTTAGGCCTTGGGGTTGAGTGGATTGTTCTATAGACCAACACCACTTGATGTTCCTTGCAGCTTTGATCCAATTGAGGCTCTCCTCACTATGGGAACTCAAATGGAAGCTTGAGTGTACTCAGATTGGTCCTCAAAGGAAGTGTGCAAGAGGGATTGATGAAATTTTGAGTGAGGAAGAAGTTCAAGATTGAAGTGAGCTCCCTTAATTTTCAATGGAGGAAACTAAGAAAACAAATTCAAATACCTCTTAGAATGCTTAGGAAGGCTCTCAGATCTTTCTTAACACTCTCTAGGGCTTGATCAAATTGAGGAATGATAGATTTGAATTGAATTAGGGGGAGTATATCTCCGCCTTGAAGGATCGGATTACCACAAGCTTCTTTACCATTTTGATCCAATTGCTCAAATAGGAGAGGTTGTTTAGGCTATTAGCTCTTTGCACATGGTCAGTTTGAGGCCTTGAGTGGATTTCCAACCTCCCATGTGCATCAAATTAGGTGGAGGAGGGATTTGGAATGAGCCAATTTGACTCATGTGGGCCTTGGCCATAAACCCAATATATTGGGTTGGGTGTTCCACTCTTCATTAGGTCCTCTAGAGGTACTAGGAAGGTATCAAGTGGATATGAAGAGGGCATCACCAAATTACCCATGGAATAGGACAAAATTTGTTCTATGGCCAAGGGGTAGAATGGTCATTTTGTTGATTTTTCAATTTGGATATGTTGAGTATGTGGAGAAACTAGGTTTGGCCAAGTTTCATGAGATTAGGAATTCATTTGATAAGGTTTGGCTGATGTTGACCTATTTAGGTCAAAATGGGTCAACTTGGGTCAAGTTGACCAATTGGTCAAATTAGGTCAAACCAAGGGTTGGGTCAAGTTCATATGATAATTTGAAATGTTTTAGTGGCTTTGGTTTGGTCCAATTTTGATTAGTTTTGAATTTGGCTCATATGACTTCACTTAGGTCACATGGATCAAGTTGACCTATTTAACCCATTTGACCTATTTGGGCTCGGTCATGGGTAGGTTTAGGTTAGGTTAGTCATATGGAGTGGATTGGTATCTTTGTTTCCAATCAATTTTTAGTTATGTTCAAATTTGGCTCAACCTGACCCCTTCAGGTCAAGTTGGGTCTAAGGTCAATTGGGCTATGTTGTGTCTAATTGGCTAATTGAGGCTTTGGTCAAGTTCCACAAGTGAGTTGGAATGAACTTGACCCATTGGTTCCAATCAATTTGGCTTAGATCAAGTTTTGACATATTTTAACTTTTTAGGTCAAGTTGGGTCAACTTGGGTCAAGTGATCAATTGGGCTAGGTTAGGCTCAAATGTTGGCTTGGTCAAGTTCAAACATAGGTCATGAATAAACTTAGATCAATCATTTTAATCAATTTGGCTATGTTAGGTTTCATTTTGGGCTAAGTGTTGACTTAGTCAACCCATAGGTTTGACTTAGTTTGACCCAATTTGATTAATTGATCATCCCTTGATGATTGTTGATCATGATGAGAGGCATAGGTGAGTTTGGTTCAATCTAATTTGGTTAGGTTTAGAATTTGGCTCATAAGAGAACTTTAGGTCACTTTGGGTCAAGTGGGCCTAAGTGGGTCAAATGGCTTGGTGAAAGCTTGATTTGAGTTTGATTGAACTTGTATATGGACTTCTAGTTGAAATATAAATCCATTTACAAGTGGTTTGAAGTCAAATGGGTTTTGATTCATTTAACAATTTCATATTCAAAGGAAGAATATGAATGGATTTGGGGTTTGATTTTTGAATTGGGTTTTGGTTAAGTGATTAAGGTTTATATTTATATTTGGATTCATGATTTTAGGGTTAATTGAATCATGAAGGAAAATCAAGAGTTTGGCTTGATTTGAAATTGATTTGGCTAAGTTCAATATTTTGACTTGAAAAGCTTAGGTTGGATTTTGAGTTGATTTGAGTTTGATTTTTGGAATTGGATTTGATTGTTTGAATTTATACTTCATTTATATATGTGAATATAAATGAGAATATAAATTGATCATGAGAAAATTTCAAGGATTTGAAGTGATTTGATCATGATTTTGGCTTAAGTCCATTAAGAGGAATTTAAAGAACTTAGGAAAATTTAGGAGTTTGGAGTTTGAAATATTTTTTTTTAATTTGATTTGATTGATTTATATTTATATTTCATTTATATATGTGAATATAAATGAGGACATAAATGAGTTATGAGAAAATCCTATGAATTTGAATAGGTTTAATCATGATTTGGGCTAAGTCCATAAATGGAAAATTAAGGACTTTAGAAAGATTTTATGAATTGATTTTGAATTTTGGATTTAGATTTGATTAGTTTGAATTTATATTTCATTTATATATGTGAATATAAATGAGAATATAAATGAATAATGAGAAAATCTCAAGGATTTTATTTATTTTAGATCATGATTTTGGTTAAGTCCTTAAGGGAAGATTAAGAACTTAGGAATTTTTATGGATTTTGATCATGGGTTTCAATCATAGATTTCAATCATGGATTTCAATCATGAGTTTCAATTATGGATTTCAATCACATGGAGTTGATTTGAGTTTGGAGAAAATCGATTAGGATTGATTTGGAGTTTGACTTGAAGGAAGGAAGGTGACGAATGGTTCAAGCTAAAGGTAGGAAATTTTCTTAACACCTCTAAGGCATGACCTATTCCTATGGCTAACTCTTCTAGATCTCTAGGGCTAGATTGAGAGTCCACCTAATCAATAGATGTGTCTTAAGACTAAGGAACTCTTAGAGTCTAATAGAAGTCTTATGTCTAGGATGGAGGGATTGAGAGCTCATCCTAAAAATAAGGTCAACATCACCTAATTAGGACTCTTAAGGCATGATGGGTCTTCGAATATACCAAAAATTTTTCCTAACTTTACATGAAAAAGTAAAGCAGGGTTTCTTTAAATTAGATTCATCAAGTTCCCTATGGAGGCAAGCCTCCGTAGTTAATTACATCTTAAGTAAGGTGAATTCCTTAAGAATACCCTCGATTAAAGTAGACGATTTTTGTCTCCAAAAATTTCAAAGATAGGACTATCAAAGGATTGGTTGTTTTTTTTTTTTGAAAATTAAATGGGTGAGATCAAAAGGGGAGAGTTCTTATCGAAACTAAAGGAGATGAGTAGGAATGTTCATGATACTAGGAAGCCTATTGAGCACTCCAATCTATCCTATAGTTGGGCTTTATGTATTCAAAATTGAGGAGATTTATTTATTTGAGTTGAAATTTTATTAGAAATCTAAGTCTTATAATTCCACAATACAAGATTGTGGAAATGCCTAAGGATTTATGCTTGTAGCCCATAAAGAGAAATAACAACCTAAGATCCTAAATCTTGGGAGCTTTGGTGAGGGCTAAAGCACAACCTAAATCTAAGGCGAAAGTGGGTATATGGTTTACCTAAGATCCTAAATCTTGGGAGCTTTGGTGAGGGCTTTGCAATATGATTAAGCTGTTATTTATTTAGAAGAGGAAACTAAGTCCTTAAACTCACTCCCTAAAGGACTAGATCATGAAGGGTCATGAATAATGACTTAAACTAATGCGAATTTTATCAAGTTTTATTTGATTTTTTGACTTTTTGTTTTGACAGAGGCTATAGGTTTTTGTATGTCTAAATGCATGAGAAATTTGATTGTAGGCCAAATCAAAAGAGAAAGAGGTGTCTTTCCATCAAAGGCTCTCACATATCAAGCCTTTATTCTCTAGCATAGATGGAAGTCCTCTCTTATCAAGAGTGGAAGAATATGGCAAGCATAATGTTATACATACAATCATCCAGCTAAGGAGTTACTAATTTTTTTTTATTATCTTGATTTAATTCCTAGGATTTTCTATGAGATTATGCATTATTTCAAAATTTTAGTTATGAGTTATTAGTGTGATAGAAAATTTATTTTTATCCTAGGAGCCTAAACAGATTCAGGCCACACAACAATCATCAATCATAAGGAAACTATGAAAAAGCATCCTATTTCTAATGCACAAGATAAACAAAACATCAAACAATTTTATAAAGCTTATCACAAAAGAATAAGAGGTCGGTGCGGTCGGGTATCGCCATGCAACCCGAAAAGAAATGTGGGTAGCGGAGCTCTACCCTTATACATCTTGGTATAATGAAAGAGTAGTTACAATTATAAAATGATAAGTGTTATGGGGGTCTTCATTCTTCATCCTCCATTCATCGTTCTTCATCTTTCATTCCTTCATCTTAATTTGCTCCATTTCTTTCTATCTTTTAGTTTGATTGGGATATAGCTTGCTCCAAAGGTATCACATGGTATATAAGACATGGTCTTATAACCAATGCTCACCCTTAATCCTCATAACACTTATCCTAATTCTAATGCAAAATTACATTAAGAGAAAAGAAAGTGAATTTAGCTACACCTACAAAATAAATATTAGGTAAACACACCATACAACCAAAGTAGTTATATGGATAACTTGGACTTAACACCACACACATGGGTAGACAAGCCCACCTATCCTAACTTAGGTTATGCTTAGGGGAATAAGCAACCTGAGATCAAAACGTATTTATATTTTTATTATAGCACTCCTTAAGCACAACCCCTATAGAAAGCATGATTATACTAATATCAGCCTAACATCTAGATACACACATACACCATAACATCTAGTCTAAAATAATATGTCACAAAACTAAACATTCATCAAACCATGCACCACCCTAACATAAAGCTAGAAATGGCGACTTAATCTAATGTGCATGTGTTAAGGCTTGTGTGGTATGTCCTAACTAGGCTTTAGAGTTATGATTTTCTAAGTGTGAGGGATTTAATTTATAAAGAATTTGTTTTTCCTTAAGTGGTTTAATTGATTTGAAGATTTTATTTAGTGTTTTCTTTTATTTCATGTGACCTACACTTAGCAACTATGTGTTATGAAGAGATAAAAGAAAGGGAATCTCTCTTTTTACCCTACCTTAAGTCATTTCTAAGGTAAATTAATTAATGAATTTTCTTTAGTGAATGATTTATTATGTATTTTAATTAACCCTAAGTTTAGATTCACTCTAAATAGCCCTATTCAACAAGAAAGACATATTAAGATTAATTGAAATGGATTATTATCACATAACACACATTCATTCATTTCTTTCCATCATGTATATCATGCATATGAATAATCCTAAGCATACCTATACATGTAATATAAATCTTAGCACACTTTGATGATGAATGCAAAGAAATGTATTTTGAATTTAAATATTTCATTTTTTTTATTGAATTATGAATGCATGTTTTCATTATGTAGAAATGAGGGATTTTTCATTCAGTAGCTAAATACACATTTACATGTATAAAAGTTTTAAGTGAGTGCAACGCCATTATTTTCTACACCAGGGGCATAAGGTACAAGACGTACTTAGAGCTACTTAAAGCATCATAGCCCCGGGATGTCCAGACTAATATATCACTTTTCTCAGATACATGTAGATGTATGAATAACTATAAGGATAAGAAAATCCATCCAAAAGGTTTTATTTGATTTATGATTATTTATTCATTGGTCACATCACACATGCACATGTATAAGAGTTTTAAGTGAGTACAACGCTATTATTTTCTGCACCAGGGGCGTAAGGTACAAGACCTACTTAGGGCTACTTAAAGCCTCACAGCCCCGGGATGTCCAGACCCACTTTTCTCAAATTCATATGAATGCACGAAAAAAAACCATATGAATAAGGAATCATGCAAAAAAAAGTTATGTTAGATTCGATTATGTGATTTACATATGTGATATGAAATTCTTCTTAAGTCTTAACATGAAGATGCATAGGAATAGATTTAGGCAAGTGTTGTGTTCTTTTCAAATGAACTATACACTTGCAAATCCTATGTGAATCCATGTTAAGATAGGGAAAGGGAACTTCATATTAAATGTATGCTATTATTATCCATTGCAAGCTTATAGATATTTGTAATTAGCATCACTTCATTTTTAATTATTGATTTATAGGTTTTGAAAATAGTTTTTTATTTTATTTATTAGTGATAATAGCAACTCATATTTTAATTTAACACATGCAATTTGACATAAAAGAAAAATATTTTATTTATTTATTTTAAAAGAAATGAATGCATGATTTCATATGACAAGCAATATTTAGCATGATTGGAAAGAAATAAAGGAATATAAGCACATGATTTCATTCATCCCAATTAATTCCTAAGGATAATCAAATTAAATAAGGCTATTTAAAATGAACCAAAATTCTTTAAAAATATTTTTAAATTTGAGTTTGATTTGATTTAGGAAATATGAGAGAGGTTTGCTAATCCTAGCCCAATTCCCCATGTGTGAATTACTTTAGTTTAATGGAAAATATTTAAGTTGATTTTATGTTTTAATTAGGTTAAGGTATGAATTAAGTGAATTAATTAACTCTTACCTTTATTACCTTAAGTTAATTAAATAATTAATAATAAGCCAATATGATATGCAACCACATGAAAAGTAAATTTGCAATGATCCTAAGAAATGAAAGGGCCCTAATGCAATTGGCTTATGATTAATAGTTAATTAAGCTTAATAAATCTCACTTAATTACTTTTATGATTTTTTCACACATATGAGCCAACCATAATTTCATTATCTCTCACCTTGGGTTATTGAACACCCAAGGAGCTATCCAAAATCAATTAAGGGTTGTTTAAGTGTGGATAGGTTGATTTTTAATTTTAATTTCATTAAGACTTTAATTAATTGATTAAATATTTTGGTTATGTTTAAATTTGAATGATAAAATTAACTTAGGGGAGAGGATCAAGGGCAAGACCCTAATCTTAATCCCTAAATCATTTAAACATTCAATTAGATTTTGATTTCTTTATTTTGGAAGATTAATCAATTAATTAATCACTTAATTATTTTCATTAGCCATAAATTAATTTGATTTTTAGAAGTAAAGAAAACTTAGGACATAGATTAGGAAAAGTATCCCCAACCACATCTGTTAGTCATCTTGCTGTTCAACAGAGGTGATTATGCTTAAGTGATTAATTAAGTTATTTTTCATTCATTAATTATGATTAATTAAATTAGGAGAGTGATTAGGGATTAATTAAGTGATTTCCCTAATTAAGCAATCAATAAAATCCCAAAAAATAGGGGAGGTAGAGGTCATCCCCCTAAACATCCACAAAAATTTTGAGATTAATTGAGTGCTTAAATAAGAAGTAATTAAGATAATTATATTTTTAATAAAACCCTAATTAAGCTAAAATCACTACTCACAATTAATTAATAATAATTTTTCTAGATTTTTCTCTGAAATATCTTCAAGATGATCCTAAGTTTGCATTTTTTTATTTTTTATAATTAGTAATGATTTTGGAAAGTTTAAGGATTAAAAACTAATTAATTAGCCCTAATTAAAACCTTAATCTTGTCGGCCTCTTTAGCAGTTGACACGGTGCGCTGATGCGGCACGCTTTCCACATGGCGCGATGACATTGATTATTTAAGTACTCACATCCACACGCTGACTCAGCTGACGGCGAACGCGCTTTCTTTATGGATCGTACGATCTATGATCAGAAGACCACAATTCGATCCACGGTTTAGGGGCTCTACTGTGGGATTTGATCAGATCCATTCATCTCAATCTCACAGGAAGGATGGTTCATGATATATCCTATTCTTGAGTGACGAAAGATGGATGTTGTCTGTCTTCCCTCATTTGATCCAAGCTCACCTGAGCTCAGATTGTCTACAAAATTTTCCCACACCTTTAGGGAAGGGAGACGCACACATCCAATGGTCAATTTTTTATTAAATTCAAATTTTCTTCATAAAGGACCAACCCACTTTTTCATACAAGCCTTGGTTTGAGAAATTACCTCACCAGAGCTAATGTCTGGTGGTGCAATGCTGGAGGTTGCTTTGCCTAGTTAAGGTAAGGCCCTGTTGAAGAGCTTTAAGCTTGATTTGGTGAGGGATGCTCAGTTGACCAATCCACGCATGCAATGGGCTCAGCTCTGATCAAACTTGATCCTCCCATGGCTTGGAAGCTTGGGATCTAGTTTGGTTGGCTTCGATTGGGTATGGTGATGGTGTGGCTAAGAGGAATTGAAGTTTGATTGAGTGGAGAGGGAGTATTGCTCGAGATTAGGATGCCTCATTTCACTTTTACTCAAGAATGGAAAATGTCGAATGGAGAGGGCTTGGCAATTCTTAGAAACACTTTGAGGGGCTTCAGAAATTACTTAGGAGGGCTCTTAATGCCAGTGTGTGTGACAATTCGTGTGTGAATTAAGGGAGTATACCCCTCAATTTCCCATCATTGACAGATGGATGCATGCGCACATTTTTCACTAGCTCACTGTCGTCCACCAGGACTTGTCTCCATCAAGTTAGGGAGGCATGCTAGGGATGGAGGAATGATGTGGAGATTCCATGGACCCAATGTGCAAAGATCCAAGGCTTGGATCCAATGGGTGCTTGGTTTGGGTTGGAGGTGAGTCAAACCTTCCAAAGGTTCTTGGCTGACCTAAGGTGAGTTTGGTTAGCTAGGTGGGTCAGGAGAAGGATCCATGGAGTGCTAATGAGTTACCATGGGGATAGGTAGTTGACTTTATCTTGGTTTCAATGGCTTTAAGGTTTAAATCTTATGGTTTGTTGGCTAATCCCCTTGGTGGGATCCACTTGGCTTTTGGGTTGATTTGGGAATGAATTAAGACATGCTTGGGTCAGGTTTGGCTAAGTCCTGGGGTCCCATAAGTTAGTTTGGAGTGATTTATCTTGAATTGGTAAAATGAGTGTCATTTGGCCAAATTGAGTCAAACCAAGGCTTGAGTTAGGTTCATATGATGATTTGAGATGTTTTGGTTCAATTAATTTGGATTTGTTTTGTTTAGGTTTGGATTTGACTCATTTGGATTCAAAAGGATCAAATTGGTCAAGTTGATCGATTTGACTAATTTGACAAAATACGATTGGGTTAGGTGTTTAGTCTAGTTCAATTGGTTGATTAAAAATGATTGTAGACTTTGGTTTGGTTTAATTTGGAATTAATTTGGATTTTGGTCAATTTGATGTTTTAGGTCAATTTGGGCTAGGTTGGGTCAAGTTGACCAATTGGTCAACTTGGGCTCGATCATGATTTTGGTCAAGTTCAATAAGTCATTTGGAATGAACTTGAACCATTAGTTACAATCAATTTTGATTAAATCATGATTTGACCCATTTTGGCTTTTTAGACCAATTTGGGTTAACTTAGGTCAAGTGGCCAATTAGGCTTGGTTTGGCTCAATTGAAGATTTGGTCATGTCCAATTATTAATTATGAATGGGTCAATGGTTTCAATTAATTTGGCATATGGTGGATTTTGGCTAGTTTAGGTTTCATTTGGGTTAAATGTTGACTTAGTCAAAGGCTAGGTTTGACTTAGTTTGACCCAATTCAAGGTGGTTGATCACCCCATGATGAATATTGATCATGATTGAAGTTTATATAGGATTACTTCAATCCAATTTGGGTTGGATTAGAACTTAACTCAAAAAGGTCTTTTAGGTAACTTTTGGATCAAGTGAGCCTAAATGGGTCAATTGGCTTGATTAAGGTTTGATTTTGTGGGCTCCGAAAATTCACCACCGACCTCTTCGATGAAAAGAGTGATTTAAGTGTATGTGTAATTTTCAGAAGGCAGATGGAATAATAGATAAGACACTACCTAGAGATTTTACCCTCATTTTATGAGGACTTTAGATATGATTCCAGGTTTCCTATAGGCGTAAGCACCTATAGTTAATTACCCCTTCAATGCTGAGAGAAAACTTCGATTAAAGCTAGTCATTAGGTCACTTAGTGCGTAGCGTATAATAGCAGCATGCTGAGTTTTAGAATTTAGGTTTATCAAATTCACTATATTAAACTTAAAGAAGATGGTTAGGGAAATGATGACGTGCCCAATCTAGATCCCACAGTTCTGTCACCCGGGCTGTCGTGATCGCTAGTCTACTTAGTCAGAGAAGGTAGTCGACCCAACCTGAATGAAGGATCCTTATCAGTAACACATGGGTTACATCATCCAAGAAATCCTTGTAGACATTGGGTGGTGTTTGTCTAAGGATACCAGCTTAAGTCTACCTTAGCTAATAGAGGGCTTTTTGCCCAATCAAGTATACCTTATGGTTCACAACTCAAAGGGTAGAGCCATTGGGGAGCATATGGGCTACAGTCGTGACCGTAATATAGTAGGGTCATTTGGCAACCACCCGATCAAAGGACTCTGGTCATAACTATATCATGTGGAGCTTATTGGCCAAGCCACGCAGTCAGAGGACACAGGCCACGTCCTTACTAGCTTGAGATTATTTTAGAGTAAACATAGTTGTGTACTTGACTTGACTTTAGCTTCTTTATGAGCTAGAGTTTTCTTAATTTGTCACATCTGACAAACAATTGCAGAAGTTGAATTAGATTTTTTAGCATTAAGTCCTTAATATTGAATTTCACTTAGACATTTATAGCTTAATGATATTTCAAATTATACATTTAGATTAAGATTCAATCTAAGTTAATTTGCTTTGAAATTATGATCATAGTTTTATTAAAATATCCCCTCCGGTTAAACTTTTTATTTAACACAACCATCATCGAGGTGGATGTATTCTTTTGTTATTTTAGATCCTGTCTACTCTATTAATTTAATAATAGAGGATCAGATCTACTGTCATATGATAGAATTAACTTCTCAGATGTTTTATTAGGTTGAAGATATTATAATAACATCATTAGATTTTTTTTATGTTTTGTTAACCAAGACCCAATCCTAAGACCCAATCAGGAATCAACCCGTACAACATCCCTAGACACTTGAATTTAAGCATTCAGTATAGTGTTGAAGCCCATGCGGGTTTTTTAGATTGTTTGCATACATTGGAGGCATTAAATTTGAATTTTAATAGTACTTCATAATGTGTGCAAAGCTCATCCCATTAGTTTATTTATATGTATCTCGATACTATAAATTTGAATATATGATTGACTCGTGCTACATATACTTTTTATTTCATTGAAAACTTTAATTATTTGCACATATTTTGAGATGATGAATTATGATCTCACTTCATAATGCATGCAATAGTTCAATTGAAGCCTTAATTAACGCCTTCTATTCACTTGTATGATGTTGCGAATCCGGTCGCATAGTATTTTAACTTTTGTTCAATCATTTGAAGTAATAGTCATCTTTTCACATTTAGTTTGAAATTCATTCAATTTATGAGTTTTTTTATGAAGCTTGATTTATTCTTATTGTCGAGCTTCTGATTTTCTACAAGTTCATCATGTCTAGTATTGATTCTCATTCATAGGCAAATTATTGCATCTCCATGCATATTCAACTTTTTTTTCTTTCAAGATAAAATGTAAGTATCATCTGAATGTTTATCGAAAGATCACATGTATTTCGTATAGGTGAATGTAGTATAAGCTTCTATTTCTCTCCTTTTTTTTATTCTTTCAGCTCTTCTTAATAATTCCAAAGAGAGCTACAATAAAATTCAATCATTCATAATAGCTTTATTTGCATTAGATGCAAAGCTATCAAGTCATGCTTTTGCTTGCAAGTGACTTATCAAGCCCTCTTGTGAATCACCTTTCGAATTTAACTTGAGCTTTGTTTTCATGTGGAAGATGAATTTCAAGCATAGTATCTTTTATATGTTTCGTATAAGTTTTGAGTCTTCCTCACATTTGAATCTAATTCTTATAATTATTTGGAGACAATACAACCCAAATATTCATTGAATTTATCATTTAAGAGGTGTAAAATCTCTTGTAAGACTTGTTTTACATTTCTATTTTGTCCAAGGCCAAGCTCTTAAATCCATGATAAGCATCATTTGTACTCATAATGAACTATTGAGTCATATTAGAAATATTATTTGAATTTACTTATCGTAGCTTAATTTTTCTTATTTCAATGTTTTAGAAGTTTTATATTCAACTTTAATTTTGAATTGATATTCAATTTAAGTCTAAAATTTTGATTAAATTTCGGCAGCCTCTAGCGTCATCCCCGTGTAGGGGGTTGCATCAGGAGCTGCTTTGACCTACCCGCCACACTCTTCTAAGCATAGCGGTCAGTGTCTTGCGGCATCGCGGTCGTAGACTTTAAACCCGCTATGCTCTTCTGAGCGTAGAGGGGTCTTCAAATGCCTGAGGAGAAATAATTGACATATGCATATTTCTGAATTGAAGCAAAGTTCAGCTAATGCAAACAATATTCCATGGAGATGTCTTGGTTGGATTGGACTCTTTCCCAAGTTGTTGCAAAGCATCTAGACTATGTTTATGATAATTTCTTGTAGTTTCAATTCCTCTTTGGTTGTAATTATATCTAGAAGTGCATGCATGAGAGTCATCTCCAACTTGACCTGAATCTTGAATTATAATTAATCTTTATTAGCATGTCCAATAGACTCAATAATGATACTAGCACATTTCTCATCCTCCTGTTTGGAGATAAATTTGATGTATGATCCTTCTGATTCAAAAGTGTGGAAACCATGCTAATATTTATAAGAATGAAATAGAACCACTCAAGTCAGTGTAAGTGGCCACTTCACTATATGTCAATAGTTGTCTCGAATTTTAGATGCGACGAATTGCCTAACTTCAAGCAGACGGCTCCAAAAATTGTTCAGCTCAAATGAGGCTACAAATTTAGTTATAATAATAGCTCTAGAACTATTGAGCGGCACCTCCCAATGCTGATGAGGCCTGATATCCATGCTTGATGATCCCAGTTCACCACTTCTCAGACTAAACCATTCACCGCCCGTATTATATGTTGATTGAATGTCATATTGATGAAATATATTTGTACTACAAAGAACATTTTCTGAGTTAGTTCTCTTCAAACTCAAAATTGAAATCCATGTGGCTACTTCCTTGACATACAACACATCATTATAAGGATTATAGAGCGACAAGTTTTTGGTCAACCTTTTACTAGAAGAAAAGTTAAATCCCACTAAAAGTTGCAAATGGTAGGGGGACATTATAGCTACCCCTTTAGCATGAATGACAAAACCCCCAAAGCTTGTTTGCAAAACTAGTTGAGCTGAAGATGAACCCAACCATCTAGGCAAGAAAATGAGAGGAATTGATGCAAATTCACCTCTATTTCAAGTGAGGATGAAGAAGTTATAAAAATTTCTACCTCCGCCTCTTCGAAATGCTTATCAAGGTCACTTATTGGTGCGCTAGAAGCCTTCATCCCAAGATCAGGAAGAAGGGAACCTTCACAGAAATCCACTCTATCGACAACAACACTCCTATTTCCAAAACCTTGAAAAAGAGGGATTCCACTTGCAAAATTCCTTAAAGAGCAAGAAATAACCTCTCCATTAGTCATCTTGAAAGCTGCAGTCTTGGATGTCTGACCAAAGCCCTTTGCGACTTCAATGGAGGGCAGCATTTAGTTTGCAACAGCGATCGTTTGAGGTAGTGATGGATAGGAAGAGGGAATGAGGAGGTCTTCATTTGATGAGCTTGGGCGACTCAGTGAGTGTGGTTGTCTACTCTCTCGATCAAGAGGAATGATCGAAGAAGGCATATAGCTCGTGTAGCTAGGTTTCGATCTAGAGTATGAGCAGAGCGAGAGAGAGGAGGTTTTACTCAGTTTTTTTGTCTGTTCGGCTTGCAGCAAGGATAGGATAAGGTATGCAAGATAAGGTAAAAGGTATGGGAGGTATGATGTGGTAGCTTGTTATTAGTCAAATGAGAGGTAGAGGTATGGGAGTGAGCAGCTGCAAGTTTTAAGGCATTGACTGGGCACAATTAGATGATATTTAGGTAGATTTATCTCAAAAGTCATGTTAATTTTGATGAAATTTTAAGTGCAACAACTTTAGTTAAATTGGATGTTAATTCTAGACAATTTTGACATTCCAGATGCAACAGCAAAGCCTTTTTCATGATTTGAGATCATTTGATTTAATTCAGCGTCGAATTGGGTCACTTTCAGTTTAAAAATGCGTATTATTGCTTTCAACAACTTGGTGTTTGTGTAGACTCATCCGAATCAAATGTAGATAGTCTCGTTTGATAGGTTTTGATGTTTTGACACTAACTGCGTGATCAATTTAACCAATGCAGATTGTTTGTGCAATGTCGTGGCTTCTCGACTTTGATATGCATGTCAGCACATCGAAGGAATTCTTTCTTGATCAATCGATCATCGAATTGTGCAATATGTATATTCTAATTAATTTTGATGTTTTGAATGTGACAAAAAAGTTTGTTCATCGATCAGAGGTTGTTTCGACTAATTGCGATGACGTCGAATGTATTTCAGCTTTGATTTGTGTGTCGTCACTTTGATGATTTGATATTTGTACATACTCATTTGAATTGAGTGTGGACAGTCTCATTTGATAGTTTTCGGCATTTCAAAGCTAATGACATAATCAATTTTATAAACAGATGTCATTTGGATATCGCCGTAGCTTCCCTTCCCTAATATGCGTGTCAGCACATTGATAGCTTGATTATTTGATTGGTCGATTGTTAGATTATACAATATTTATATTCTGACCAGTTCTACTATTCTTAACACAATGATGAAGTTTGTTCATCGATCATAGGTCATTTTTACTAATTTTGGTAATGTTTGTGTATTTTGAGCCCCGATTTTGGCAATATTGTATCCAAAGTCCAACAAATTTGACTTGTGGCTTGACTTGACTTATGACACATATATGAAGGTCAATATATTCAAGTTTAGTTGAACTCACATATTATCTTTGGATTGAAATATAAATCTAATTACAATTGGTTTGGAGCGAAATGGGTTTTAGTTCATATGACAATTTCCAAGTCAAAAGGGTCAACTTGAACTTGACTTGGTTTGACTTGGATTTGGCTTGATAATGGAGTTTTATGTTTATATTTGGATCAATGATTGTAGGAATGATTGAATCATGAAGAAATCCATGAGTTTTGAGTTGATTTCAGTTTCAGTTAGCCAAGCTCAAAAGTTTGGCTAAAAGGGTTAAAATTGGGAGTTTGATTTGATTTGGAATTGGTTTAAACCATTTGGATTTATATTTCATTTATATTTATGAATATAAATGAAGATATAAATGGGTTATGAGAAAATCACTTGAGTTTGGAGTGATTTAGAAGCAAATTTGACCAAATTAAGGGAAATGGTCAAAAGAAGTTGACTTGGATTTTGAATTGGTTTGATTTATTTTTGGTCATTGGAGGGTGGGTTTCATTTATATTTATGAATATAAATAAAGGAATGATTAATTTATAAAGAAATCAACCAAGTTTTAGTTAGTTTGGAGATGCTTTGTCTAAGTATATGAAGGTGGTTCATATGGCTTAGGAAGGGATTTTGGAGCTTGAATTTAATCATGGGTTCCAATCATTGGATAGTTGGATTTGATTCATGATTTGGAATTTGACTTAAGATTGAATTTGATAGTTGAGAAAATCAATTGGATTGGGGTTGATTTGGACTTGATTAAGGCTAAGTCCATAATGTAAAATTAAAGGGCTTAGGAAGGGATTTTGGAATTGATTTAATCATAGGTTTCAATCATTGGATATTTATATTTGATTTTTGGAATTTGAATTTTAATTTAAGGTTTGGTTTAAAAGAAGAAATTAAGGATTGGGTTTTGGCTATAGGGTAGGCAAGTCCTCATAAATCCCTAGGACACAACCTATTCCTATGGCTAACTCTTCTAAGTTTCTATGGTTAGGCTAAGTGTTCACCTAATCATTATAAGTATCTTAAGACTAAGAAACTCTTAGTGTCTATAAGAGTCATAGATCTGTGATGAGGAAACTAAGAGCTTACTCCAAAAGTGAGGTCAACAAGGGGGGGGGACACCATGTAGATCATAGAGGGAACTTATTAAAGTGATTAGGTATGACGTACTATCTTGAAAGATAGAGACATCACCCTTCAATGGACCTAATTACCTAATAAGGACTCCCAAGGCGTGATGGGTCTTCGAATGTACCAGAGATTCTTCCCCTACATAGATGAATAAAGTTGGATTTATATTAAATTGGATTCTAAAGTTCTCTATAGAGGCAAACCTACATAGTGAATTGCATCTTAGGGAATGAAATTCCCTAAGAATACTCTCGATTAAAGTAGACAATTATGGTCTTCAAAGATTTCAAGGCTGGACTATCAACAAATTAGTTATGTTGGAAAATTAAGTGGAAAGGTTCAAGAAGAAGACTTATTTTGGAAGCCAAAGGGAATAGGCAGAGAAAGCTCATGATATTAGGAGGCATAGTGAGCACTCTAATCTATCATATGATTGGGCTTTGTATCTTTGAAGTTTAAAGGGAATTATTTTATTTGAGTTGAGATTTTATTAGATTACTAGGGCTTATAATCCAATAGCAAAAGATTATGGAAATGCTTAAGAGGTAAGGATTTATGCTTGTATCTCGAATGAAATAGCAATCTTGGATCCTAAATCTATAGAGCTTTAGCATAAGCTAAAGCATGACCTAAATCTAAATGAAAGAATGAACATAGTGGTTTACCTCCACGAGAGAGAGAGTAAACAGTTTGATTGCTGGACTTCTAACCGCCTGGAGTGTCCGCCAGCTAACTCCTCCTACGATTTAAAAGCATGTAGTCAAGTCTTATGAATTTGTAAGATAGTTTGGCTATTATTAATTTAGAAAGTGGCTAAAGTCCTTAAACCCAATCCTAAGAGACTAGAGCATGAGTGGTATGAATAATGACTTAATCTAATGCATAATCTTTTCAAATTTTATTTCAATCTTTACACTTCATTTCGACAAAGGCTTTAGGATTTTAATGCCTATATGCATTATGAAAGTAGATTATTAGCTAAATCAGCAAGAAGAGGTATTTTCACCACAAGGAATGCTCTCACAGGACAAGCATTCCCCCATCATACAAGGATGGAAATCTCCTATATTGAAGAGTGGAATAATCTTATATGCATATTGTGAAACATTCAACCATTCAGCTAAGGGGTTGCTAAATCTTTTAATTATCCTGTTTAATTCCTAAGCTTTATGGTAAGGTTATGAATTATTTAAAATTTAGTTATTTGTGATTAATTAGGGTAGAAAAATTAAATTTTCCCTAAGAGCCTAATCGCATCTAGGCCACACATTAAAGTATCAATGATTTAAGAAACTATGAAAAAGATGTAATTTCTAATGCACAATCTAAACAAATCATCAAGCAATTTTTATAATTATTGTGAGAGAATAAAAGGCCGATGTGGTCGGGTACTGCCATACAACTCGAAGAAGAAAAGGTAGGTGGCCTGGATCCACCCTTATACGACCTGAAATTTTAAAATAATAATTACAATTTATAAATGCTATTGGAGGGGGGGTCTCTTTTTTCATTCCTTCATATATTCTTGTACCTTCATTTGATTTGATTTGCTCTACTTCAAAGGCATCACATGGCCTCCCAGGATAAAGCCTTCTACCCAATGCTCATCCTTATCCCCCATAACACTAATCCTAGTTCATAATATAAAATTACATTAAAAATAGGTAAAGTAAACCTAACTACTCCTACAAAATGGAGGTTAGCTAACATACATACATTCCCCAAGTAGTTATATTTATAATTTGGACTTAGCACCCAGCTCATGGGTAACCAAGCCCACCTATCCTACTTTGGATTATAGTTAAGGGATTTAAGCAACCTGTTAAAAGAGCATTCATATTTATTTTAACCACCCCTTAAGTATTATCCCATGCAGAAAATATGATCACACTAATATCGTCCTAACATCTAGTATACGAAATATACACCCTAACATCCAATCTAAAATAATACATCAAAAAACAAAATATACTTCACGCCATGCACCATCCTAACATAAAGCTAGAAGTGGTTACTTGGTTTTAATGTGTGTCTTAAGGCTTGTGTGGTATGTCTTAACTAAGCATTAGTGTTATAATTTTTTAAGTATAGGAGACTTCCATTTAATATAAAGGGATGATTTCACTTGAAGTTATTTAATTAATTTGTGGATTTTTTTTTAAATTTGTGTTTTCTTTTATTTCATATGATTACACTTAGCAACTAAGTGTTATAAAGAGAAGAAAAAAGATTTCCCTCTTTCATCCCTACCTTAAGCCACTTTCTAAAGCATGTTAATTTGATTTAGTTCTCTTTAGTGAATGGTTTATTAAATAATTTAATTAATCCTAAGTTTAGGCTCACTATAAATAATCTTATTCAATATGAAAGGCTTTTTAAGATTAATTTAATTGAATTACTACTACATGACATATATTAAATCATTGCTTTCTATCACATGTAACATGCATATGATTTTAATCCTAAGTATACCTATATATGAAATATAAGCTCTATCCAAATTCTTATACAAAAATACATAGGGATGAAATTAAATAGGTATGTGTCATTATTAACCAAGGAAGTGAGATAATCAAATGACCTCCATGGGGCTAGTTAAAGCCTCATATTCTCGGGATGTCCAAACTATATACCCATTTGCATTCAAACATATGTAAATTTATATACATGAACTTAAGGAAGGAAGCTCCATATCATATGACTAATTATCTCAATCATTTGAGTAATTATGAATTCATGTATTTTTAATAGAAAAGGGGTTTTAGTTCCATAATGAAATACACACACACACATGTATAAGAGACATAAGCTAGTACATGCCATTTTTAACCAGGGAAGTGAGGTAATCAAATGACCTCCTTGTGGCTACTTAAAGTCTCGAATTCCTGAAATGTCCAGACTAAATACTTGTTTTTCTCAAATACATATGGATGTATACATAACTAAAAGAAGGAAAACCATGCAAAGATTATATTTTTATTTGAATGAAGCATTTAGATATGTGAAATAAAGTTCTATCCAATTTTTAATATATAAATACAAGTAAATGAAATCAAATAAGTATGTGTTGATGTTAACCAAGAAAGTGAGGTAATCAAATATCATCATTGGGGTTAATTAAAGCCTCGTATTCTTGGGATGTCTGGACTATATACTTAACTTGGGTCAAGAGGGCCAATTAGGTTAAGTTTGACACAATTGAAGGTCAATTCATGTTTAAATGTTGGTTTTGGGTTGGTATTATGGAGGAAATTTATGACACCACGTAGAGTTTAGGAATTTCTTTTTTAGATGATCAAATACAGCATTAAGAAATAAACATATTATCTCGAAAGATAAATATATATTTTTATAATGGATTCGATCAATTAATAAAATACTCCTAAGGATAATTGGTCTTTGTGTACTAGAGATTTTTTCCCCTGAACTATATGGGAAAGGTAGAATAGAGTTTATTTTAAACTGGGTTCATGGTTCTCTATAGAGGGAAGCCCCTATAGTTAATTACATCTTTAGAAGGGTCTCTTCCTAATAATACTCTCTATTAAAGAAATAGGTTATTATTTTTAAAGAATACTAAGTTGGTTTTCAAAGGATGGCTTATTTTGGAAATTTCAATTAGAAACGGTCCAATATTGGAGAGAGTTATTTCGGAAGCCAATTGGGATGAAGTAGGAAATGCCTATTGATATTGGGATGCCTAGTAGGCATTTCAACTATCTTATAATTGGGCTTTAAATTAAGAATTTAATTTAGACTTCGAGTTGACATTTTCTTAGAAGTTTAGGACTTAGATTCTAGCATCACAAGACTACAAAAATGCTTAAGGTTGAAGACATATTCCTAAAAAGGATGCTTCAGAACCTAGTCTACAGGTGCTTCTAACACATATTAGATGCTCAACTTAGTTTCTATCTATGGGAATTATTGGTTATTCCTCTCACTTGAGGGAACTAACATATCCCTGACTCATCTGGACTTACAACCGGACTGGAGAGGGCTGCTAGCTAATACCACCTAAGCAGATTTTAAATTTATGAAGTCAAGTCTTATGAATGCAAGATGGCTAGGCTATTGCATTTTTAGGAAAGGAATCTATGAACCTAGACTCTCTCCCTAATCCCTAGAATCATGTAGGGTATGAAATGCATCTAACTAATGCATGTTTTTCAAATTTTTATAAAATTTGACTCAAAATTTATTTCAGGCCATGGGTATGCATTTATGCCTAATGTCATGCAATTAGAAATGGGTATGGGCCAAATCAATATTAGAAGACAGACTTCCCCAAAATGGTGGTCATCCTCACAGGACAGATGCCCCTTATATGCATGGGTGAAGTTGCCCAATTCAAGGAATAGAAATAATATGATTTCATGATTTCAAACCTAATTATTTATAATTAATTTTATGTTATGCTTATGGCTTTAGTTTATGAAGTTTTGAGTTGTATTTATTTTATGTTTCAGTTAGTTAAGTCTAATTGGGTAGAAACTTTAGTTTTCTCCTATGAGCCTACATCTAGGCATTCATTCATAGAAAACTATAGCACAGAAAGAAACTTAGAAAAGCAGGTTGATTTTATTGCACACCCAAAATAAATCAATCCAATCAAATTTATAAAAATAGGCCAATGCGGCCAGGTACCTCTGCACACCCTGGAAGAAAGAAAAATGGGCAATCGAGCTCTGCCCTTATACAGCCGAGCTTAAATTGCAAGTCAAGATCTATGGGTCTTCTTTCGAGGACAATCTCTTTCTTCAGGGGCATCCATCGGACTCCATAGGGGACCACTGCACCATCTCCTAGTACGGCCAGCTCCTGCTAATCCTAGACCCCATATATCCTAACTTAATTCTAAGCTCAAATTTTGATTTTAAAATTCAAAAAGAAATCCTAAATTCTGTAAAACATATGTTAGGAAATACAAATAGCACACAATAATTATATTTTATAAACATATGGGCTTAACATTAGGTTCTTGCCAAGCTCACCTGTCCTATGGACTATGTTAAGGGATTTTTTAGTGCCTACAAGCAAACAATAATTTTATATTTTTTTATCACGGTGATCCCTTTTAACACAATCCCTTACAAAAAATAGCATTAAATCTAAAAGAATGCCCTACCATCCAGTCAAACAAGCAAACAACCCTAGACATCTAGTCTAAACCAATACACCACACAGACATGTGAAGCAAAACATATCACAACACATTATAGAGAATTAAAAGAAAATCACAGAACGATCTAACCTAAATCTAGAGTCTATGACCTAAATAATCTAGTGTGTATAGATGATGGGCTTGTGTGGTAGATCTTTGATATGCCTATTTTAGTTCAAGTTTAAATTTAGGGTTTAAATTTGTTTAAATTTTACCTTTGGGTGGTTTCAATTCAAATGCTTTAGTAATTTATTTTCGTTTTAATTCCATTTTATTTGGTTAAAATAATATTTAAGTTTTCAAGAATGAAGAATATAATATATCCCATTTTTGGATGGAATTCATTCTATTCTACATCTTAATTCTTAATGAAATGCTCATCTTAAGATGAAGATTTATCCTTAACGTCTAACTAAGATCCTTAAGTATCTTAATTAATCCATTTTTATTTTATTTAGTTTATATTGGGATTGATTTTGATGTTTCATTTGATTTAATTTGATTTAATTGATTTGGTTTATATTAATATTTTGGATTAAATCATGTTGATTTCATTCAGTGTAATTTAGGTTAACCTAAAGCACTTAGGTTAAGATTTGTATTCTTTTGATTTGATTCATTAGAGATACAATGATTCATTAAGAGTTGGTGATCTAAGTTTTAATAATTGATTTCATTAATTTAAGGTTTAATTTCATTAGTCCTTAAGTTTAAAATTGATTAATCTTTTGACTTAGGCTATTTGGAGAACTACCTTAAGTATTTTTGATGTTTGATTAAGATTAGTTCAAGTTAATTCACGATTTAATGAATTAATAGATTTTCCTATTTATTATTGATTTATATTGACCAAGGAATTTGAAAATTCAATAATTCTCAATTCAAAGATCAATTGGGCTTCACATTTTTATGGCAAGTTGGGTTACTGGCCAATTTCATGTTTCCAAAAATCCATATTGATTAGATTCATAATTAGGGTGTAATTAAAGTTTTAATTATTTCAGTAAAACTTAAATTAAGCTTAATTTAATGAAGTTCAGTTAAGGATTTTATTTTTCATTGATTCCTCAAAGAATTATGTTTCCAATGAGGGTCCATCTATAACTTTTTGACATTTGGTTAATTTATTATGATTTAATTAAGTTCTCGTTGATTATTTGAGTTAATTAATTCAATTATTTGCTTAATTAAGTCAAATTGTGATTTATTAAGTTTAACTAAGTTCCCTTAATGTCTTAAAGCTCATTAGGGTTCATTAGGTTAATTTAAAGTTTTCTTATTCATTTTTATTAATTATTTCATTTTAAATTAATTTATTTAATTAAATTTGAGGTTTAGGGTTTAAATTTAGAGTTGTGGATGATTTTAAGAATTTCTTAAATTCAAAAATTCTAAATTTTCTCTTTAAACTAGTCATTGCTAACATGGCCTTGCAACGTTTCACACACGAATTAGTCCACATGGGATCCACGTGGATCCTACGTTAAAAGGGCGGCGGGATGCGGTTTGATCCGGACCATCTGATCAAAGATCAGACGGTCCACAATTGATCTGTGATTTATTAAGGGTTTAAATCATGTGTTTTGTCTAAATCTGAGCTGTCCATTCCTTTTAAAAGAAATGGAAGGTGGCGATTATCTCTTCTTCCTTCTCTACATGAGCTGAGAGTCGTTTGCCAATTTGGGTTGATTTTTGGCTATCCAAGCAATGAAATTGCACGATTTCAATTGCAAAATGATTGTGGAAGGATTTCCTATCAATCTAAGTGGCTTGATCTCACTTGATATCAAGCTTTCTTCAAAAATGATGAAGACCAAAAGCTTGAAGGATAAATGAGAGTGTGTTAATGGCATACCTTCGTTCCTTGGGTCTTTGGCGGTGGAATCCATTCATTAGCTTCGGAATGATGCAAGAAGCCTGTGTGCCAAAGAAATTGAGCTATCTCCCTCTGAATTGCTCCCTAGACCAAACTCGATCAAAATTTTGAATGTTTGGTCATTCTCCGGCGTCCTAGTGTCGAGGGAAGTGAGGGAGGACTCGATTTGGCTCACCTCAACCTCTAGAATGTGTAGGTAGCTTCAATTTGAGGTGAAATCTATTCCCTTGGATTTCACCATTAGAGGGGGTTCAGTCTGACAAAGAGATGGCCGGGGAAGGGTCTTGAACATCTCCCCTAGCTCTAGTGAAGGTTTTGGAATGAAAAGGGGAAGGGATTAGGCTTCCCCTCTCCAATCCCATGCTTGGTCGATCCTCCTTTGCTATCTTTTTCTTCTTGATTTTTTTTTCTCTTCTTTTCTTCCTTTTTATCCTCTTCTTCCTTGGGAGAAGCCATAATTCTTTTTGTTTACTGTCGATTGGCCTTCACTTGAAGGTAGCCATCCTTAAGAGGTGAGATGGAAGAGGTGGAAGAGATTGCATGGGTAGAGGTGGAAGAGGGGAATTTTATTTTCCCTTCTTCCCTTCTTTCTTTTTTTAATTTCATTTATTCACTTTTTTCATTTTGTGATTTATGGAATTACCATTATAGTCCCTAGACTAACACATGGCTGCCCTTTTTCAAACTCAAGTGGATTTGAGTTTAAACTTGAACCCATTTGACTTGGTTTGGAAAGTTGAACCCAACCCATATGCTTTGATTCAAAATGTTTTGGTTTTAATATAATTATGTTCATTTTGAATGTAATCACATTTGATTGATGATTGATTGAGTTTTGATTCAAATTCAATTTTGAATTGAATTTGAATTAGGTTCAAATTTTTAATGAGTTAACTTTTGGCTAGGTCGGTCTCACCTAAGTCAACTAGGTTTGAATAAACACAATGAAGATTCTTTTGGACACTAGGTATAGTGTCTTAAGCATTGAATTAGGAGGTTCTTATCTGGAATTAGAATATCCTAATTACCAATTTCAAGTTGATATTATCCTCATCCAAAAATTAGGTCAACATGTATGAATCATTGGTTTCAATAGATTTGGCTTAGGTTGCAATTTGGCTAGTTTAGATTTCATATGGGTTAAGGGGTTGACTTAGTCAAAGGGTTAGGTTGACTTTGTTTGACCCAATTTATGATAATTGATCAACCATGGTGATCAACAATCATGCCATGAAGTTTGGATTGGCTTAATTCACTTTGGTTTGGATTGAATTGGATTTTGCTTCATATAGGTCAAATTGGTTACTTTAGGACAAGTGAGCTAATTGGGTTCAATTGGCTTGATTTTGGGTTAAGCTTAATTTAATTGAGTTTATATATGGATTTGAGATTGATATATAAATTCAATTGCAATTGGTTTGGCTTCAAATGGGTTTTGGTTCATTTGAATATTTCAAGTCAAATGGGCTAAGTTGGGTTTGACTTAGGTTAATTTTGATTCGGCTTGATGATTGTAGATATCATTTATATTTGGAAAGATGATTGAAAGAATAATTGATTTATGAGAAAATCAATTGAATTTAGATTTAAGAATGAAGGAATTTGGCTAAGTCCATGATATTGGCTTAAAGGATTTTATTGACCTCACTTTTGAAGTTCTCAACCTTCTCATAATAGATCTAGGACTTTTATAGACACTAAGAACTCTTTAGTCTTAAGATACTTCTAGTGATTAGGTGAACTCTTAACCTAAGCCTAGAAACTTAGAAGGTTTAGTCCTATGAATAGGTTATGCCTTAAGGACTTAGGAAAACTTTCCTACCCTATGACCTAAACCCAATCATTGTTTTCCTTCTCAAACCAAACCTCAAATTCAAATTCAAATTCTAAATCTAAATCATAAATCAAATTCCAAGTCAAATGATTGAAACCCATGATCAAATCCAAATGTCAGAACCCTTCCTAACCCCATTGATTTTATCTTATGGACTTCACCTTAACCAATTTCAAATCACTCCAAACTAAAGTGATATTTTCATGAAACTTTTGTATCTTCATTTATACTCCTAAATATAAAGTAAATATAAATTCAAATAGCCAAAACGAAATACAAATAAAACCAAAATCCAATTTATACCCTTTAAGCTAATTCCCTAAACTTGACCAAATCCTATCCAAATCAAATCAAATCAATGGATTTTCTCTTGAATCAATCATTCCTTCAATCATCTACCCAAACATAAATGAAAACTACAATTATCAAACTAAATCCAAGCTAACCCAAATCAAACCCAAGTTAGCCCTTTTGACTTGAAATTGTCATATGAACCATGATCCATATGGCTCCAAACCATTTCCATTTGGATTTATATTTCATCTCATACCCATTTGTCAATACAACTAAACTTGAATTAAGCCATGATCAAGCCAATTAACCCATTTAGGTCCACTTTACCTAAAGTGACCTAAAAAATCTTTTTGAACAAAGTTCTAATTCAACCTAAAGTGGATTGAACTGATCCCATCCAAACCTCATATCATGATCAACAATCACCTTGGTTAATCAATTGTCTTGAATTGGGTCAAACTAAGTCAACCTAGCCTGTTGACCAAGTCAACCTTTAGCCCAAATGAAACCTAAACTAACCAAAATACACCATATGCCAAATTGATTGAAACCTTTGATTCAAACCAATTCATAATCAATGATTGAACATGACCAAACCCTCAATTGAGCCAAACCAAGTCTAATTGTCCATTTGACCCAAGTTGACCCAAATTAGCCTAAAAGTAAAAATAGGTCAAATCATAATCAAATCCAAATTGATTGCAACTAATGATTTCATTTCAAATTGATTATTGAACTTGACCAAAGCCATTATTGAGCCTAATTTGTCTAATTGGTCAACCTAACCAAACCTTACCTAAATTGACCTAAATGGTCAAATTAGCCAAAATCTAAATTAATTCTAAATTAAATAAAACCAAAGCCTACAATCATTTTCAGTTAGCCAATTGAACTTGACTCAACACCTAGCCTTTTTCAATTTGGTCAACGTGACCCATTTGACCTATATGAACCCAATTGAGCCATAATCAAATCCAAAGCAAATTGAACCAAACCAATGACACCAATATACTCTAAATAGTCATGTGAACTTGACCCAACCCTTGGTTTGACCCAACTTAACCCAATTTAACCTAAATAAGTCAAATCAGGCCAAATCAAATCAAATAAACTCCAAACCACTTGAAATTTAGGCTAACCCACTTTTGACCCATTTCAAATATGCCCAAACCAATGGCATAGACAAATGACCACTTTTCCCATGGGTTTAGGGCATCCCATGAGATAAGACACATGAATATTTAGTCATTTCTTCCCCTTGATCACTTGGCACCCATTCATAGGTCCACCTAAGCACCAAGGACCATGGTTGTCTTGACCCAAAGGTGGTTGGGTCGACTATGACTCATGGGGAGGTGAAATCACCTCTCTATTTTCATTGATGCATTTCAAACCACCAAGGACACCCACTATTTCCATAGCAACCACCTCCCACAATTTCTCTACTCATGTGAAGCCAAGTGGAGTGATTCTCTACCCAAGTTGAGGTCCCCATCTCAGCCATTGATCCACCAAGCTGAAACCATCACCACCATCCAAGACAAGGAAGGAGGGGGTATACTCCTCTTATTCTCACTCAAACACACACACTCACACTCGATTCAACCCTAGCAGCCAAGAAATGAGATCGTAGATCCTCCCTTGCATTTCTCGAGCTCCCCAAAATCCCCGTTCTTGATTTTATGTGAATCCAAAATAGGGGAGTAAACTAGTGATTCCCATTTCCTCATTTCGTAACCAAAGTGTAACTAATTTTGCACACACCATCCTTGGACCTAGACGAGCCAAAATGAATCATTTCCCAAGCTTCCTAATGGCTGGAGGGTGGAGTTCAATCAAGACCAATTTCTTACGTGTCATGGGTTGGTCTTCCGAGCAAACTACACCAAATTAAAGCTCGTGCGGCTCAACAAAACTTCATTTTCACCAAACAAAGCTTCCTCAATTGTTGGAACAGCCGATCACATGCTCTAGTGAGGTATGCCATTAAAATCGATCATTAGCTCAAAATAGGTTGGTCTTTTTATGGAGGAAATTTGTATATGGTGCAATTTTCACCGTAAGATATGTTTGTTATGCTTCTCCGAAGGTGTGGGATCAATTTTATCTCCATTCGAGCTCGAGTGAGCTTGGATCGAGCGACAATCAATGGACGATATTCGTCATTCACTGCGTGGGAAGAGAGAGATCACAGATCGTCCATTTCGCATGATCAGAATGAACGATTATGATCAGATCACAAGTAGAATCTCTCTTTTCCCCTTCAGAATCACACGTTTAATCGTGGTCGTCCGATCTTAGATCGGGCGGCCCACGCAAAAAGCGTGTTCCACTACTGTTCACGTCACCTTTGATGTGACAATTTAAATAACTAATCCCATCACGCCACGTGGAAAGCATGCCACGTCAGCTTCCATGTGGCACCGATAGGATTAGGGAGGTTAATTAGGTTAATTAATCTATTTTTAATGTTGAAACTTCCAAAATTCATAACTATTTGTAAAAAATCCAAAGAAATATAAATGAGGGCTCATTTTCAAGGTATTTTAAAGGGGAATTCATTAAAATTATTATTAATTAATTTTGAATAGTAATTTATATTTAATTAAGGTTTTATTAAAATTTAATTAGTCTAGTTATTTTCTAATTAATTATCAAATTAATTTTAAATTTTATAGAGATGTGTAGGGGATGACCTCTGCCTCCCCTATTTTTCTTGAGATTTATTAGATAATTAATTGGGGAAATCAATGAATTAAGTCTTAATTACTCTCCTCTTTTAATTAATGATAATTAAACAAATGAATAGTAAATTAATCAATCAATTAAGCTCATTAACCTTTGTCAATGGTGATGAAGTTTAGGGAAATAGATTGGGACTCCCTCTCCCAATCTTTTCTTTAAGTCTTCTCCATTACCTCTTAAATAAATAATTAATTAAAACCCTTTAATTAACTAATTAAAAACATTAATCAAAAATCCAAATCATACCTGAACTTTAATTAACTAATTGAAAAAATTTAGGGATTATGACTTAGGCTCCCTTCTTTGCCTCTTTCCCTAAGTTTATTTCATATTGTTGATTAAGGATAATTAAAATTTAATTAAATAATTAATGAACTTAATTAATTTGATTGAATCTACTTCTCTAATTAACTCTTGGGTAGCTCTTTGATATTCAATAACCTAAAGAGAGAGCTAATGAAATTATAGTTAGCTCACATGTGTGAGAAAACTATAAGAGTAGTTAAGTGAGCTCCTTAAGCTTAACTAATTAATAATTATGAGCTAACTGTATTAGGCCCCTTTCATTTCATAGGAGCATTGCTATTTATTTTTCCATGAGGTTGCATATTATATTAGCATATAATTGTTTAATTAATTACCTTAAAGTGACATAGGTAAGGATTAATTCATTGATTTAATCCATACTTAACTTAATCAATCCATAAAATAAACCTAATAGCTTTTTATTAAATAAAATTAACTCACACACATGGGAATGGGATTAGGACTAGCAAACCTCTTCCACATTTTACAAATCAAAAGTGGCTTTAACAAACTTTGGTTTATTTTAAATAAGCTTGTTTAATGTGATTATCTTTATGAATTAGTTGGATTGAATAAGATTGTATGCTTATGTTTCTTTATTTCTTTAGAGTCATATTAAAGTTTTGAATGTCATTTGATTCATGCATTCATCTCTTTTAAAATTAATCAAATAAAAAAATTATTTCCTTTATGATAAATTTGCATGTGTTGACTTAATTAAAAATATATGTGGCTATTATCACTATTAAATCTCAAACTTATTTTCAAAAGCTTTTTAATAAATAAAATATGTGTTATGACTTTAGTTATACATATATAGGAAGTGCATGTTAATATAAACTTACTGTATGAAGTGAAGTTTCTTTCTTATATTCATATGTAGATTTGTATAAGTAAGAATATTAGCATGTATATTAGTCTGGACATCCCAGGGACACACGGCTTTAAGTAGCCCTAAGGAGGTTCCTACCTCACTCCCTTGGTGTATAATAATGGCGACGTACTTGCTTGATTTCATTCTAATGCATTTTTGATATTAGAATTTAGATAGAGTTTTAATTCATGTACACAAATAAACCAATTCAATTGAATCCAACTTTTGTGTAGTTTTCATTTCTATAGTTGCTTGCACATACATATGTATATTTAAGAATAATTAGTATGTTAGTCTGGACATCCCAGGGATGCACGACTTTAAGTAGCCCTAAGGAGGTTCCTATCTAACTCCCTTGGTGTGAAACAATGGCATCGTACATGTTTAAAATTCTTATATATGTGTGTGTGTGTGTGTGTGTGTGTGATACAACTAGTAGATGAAAACCATAATTTAATCAAATCAATTCAATTTTTCATGATTCCCATACTTATAGTTACTTATACATCCATATGTATCTATGGATAGCTAGTATATTAGTCTAAACATCCTAGGGAAGCATGACGTTAAGTAACCCTAAGGAGGTTCCTACCTCACTCCATTGGTGTAGAATAATGTCGACATACTTGTTTAAAACTCTTATACATTTGTGTGTACATTTGGCTAAGGAATGAAAATCCCATTTTCTATTAAAAAGAAACATGCATTCATACTTTGTTCAAGTGGTTGAATTGATTAATTCTGTAATTTAAAGCTCTTTGCTTATGCTTTTGCATAAGAATTTAGATAGAGCTTTAAATTAATATGATAGAAGTAATTCAGTCAAATGAAATATCAATTCAAAATAAATTTCCTTACACTCATCATTCAAGCATGCTAAAAATATAAATTTCATGTATAGTTATGCTTATGACTTAATCATATGCATGTTATATATGTGGAATGAATAAACAAATATGTGTTATGTGATAGTAATTCTTTCCAATTAATCTTAAGATGCCTTTCTTATTGAATGATTTTATTTAAAGTGAACTTAAATTTAGGATTAATTAAAAGATATAATAAGGCATTCACTAAAGAGAATTGTCTAATTAATTTGGCTTAAAAAATGACTTAAGGTAAGGATGAAAGAGAGTGATCCTCTCTTTTCCCCTCTTTATATCACTTAGCTATTTTATGTAGGTCAAATGAAATAAAAGAAAACATTAATTAAAAGCTTCCAAATTAACTAAACAATTTAAAGCTAAACCACCCTTTAAAATGAATCTTTTTACACTAAGAAAACTATAACTCTAAATCTTAGTTAGGATATGCCACACAAGCTTTAATACACACACATTAGATTAAGTCACCACTTCTAGCTTTATGTTAGGATGGTGCATGGTTTAATGTATATTTTATTTTATGATGTATTATTTTAGACTGGATGTTAGGGTGTATATTTCGTAGACTGGATGTTAGGTCGTTATTAGCCTAATTATGTATTTTGCAGAGGATTATGCTTAAGGGACTGCTAAAAAATAAATAGAAATGCTTTTTTACATGTTTCTTAAGCCCCTAAGCATAATCCAAGTTAGGACATGTGGGCTTGGTTACCCATATGTGGGGTGCTAAGCACAAATTATAAATATAATTTCTTGGGTGGAATGTATGTTTAGCTAACCTTTATTTTGCAAGTGTAGTTAGGTTTATGTTTCCATTTTTATGTTATTTTGTAATTAGGAATTAGGATTATGTTGTGTGTGTGTGTGTGTGTGTGGGATAAGGATAAGCATTGGCAAGAATACTTTGTCCCAGGAGGCCATGTGAAGCCTTTGAAGTGGAGCAAATTAAATAAAATGGAGATATAAATAAATGAAGGAGAAATGAAGAATGAAGATGAAGACACCCATAGCATGTGTTCATTCTTAATTGTACTTACTCTTTTGTAATTCAGGTTGTATAAGGGTAGAGCTCGACTACCCATTTTCTTTTTGGGTTGTACGGAGGCACCCGACTGCATTGTCCTTATATTCTTTTATGCTATCTTTATAAATTGTTTGATGATTTGTTAATACTATGCATTAGAATTTGCATGCATCTTATAGTTTCTTTTTGTATTGATGCTTTAATGTATGGCCTAGATCCATTCAGGCTCTTTGGGAAAAATTAATTTTTCTACGCCAACTACAACACATAACTAAATTTTTAAAAATAACTCATAACCTCACATAAAGCCTAGGCATTAAATCAAGATAATAAAATAAGCAACCCTTAGCTAGATGTTATATGCTTAATTTCATGCATGTCATTTTGTTTCACTCTTACTAAGAGAGGGTTTCCATCTCTGCCAAATAGGAAAAAGGCCTGACCTTTGAGAGCCTATGATGGAAAACACCTCTTTGACTTTTGATTTGGACCATAATCAACTTCATTATGCATTTAGGCATATGAAATCCCAAAGCCTTTGTCAAAATGAAGTGTCAAATACAAATAAAATTTAAAAATATTTGCATTAGACTAGGTCATTACTCATATCACTCATGCACTAGTCTCTTAGGGAGTGGGTTTAAGGACTTAGTCTCTTTCTAAATAATAACAACCTAACTATCTTGCAAAACATAAGACTTGCCTAAATGGTTTTAAAGTGTATGAGGAGTTAGCTAGCTGCCACTCCATGCTATTATAATTCTAGCAGTCGGGTGGTTTATTCTTTCTTATGGAGATAAATCATATACCCATCTTAACTTAGATTTAGGTCATGCTTTGGTTCTTACTAAAGCTCCCTAGATTTAGGATCCAAGGCAGTTGTTTCCTTCGGGCTACAAGCATAAATCATCACCTCTTAGGCATTTTCACAACCTTGTGTTGTAGGATTATAAGTCCTAGCCTTATAATAAATTTCAACTCAAATACATAATCCTCTTCAATTTCAAACATATAATAGGATAGACAAGAATGTTCACTAAGCTTCCTAGTATCATGAGCATCCCCTACTCATCTCCTTTGGCTTCGATAATAAGTCTCTCCTTTTGATCTACCCCACTTGATTTTTTAAACATAGTCAATTTATTGATAGTCCTATCTTTGAAATCTTTGGAGATAATAATTCTCTACTTTAATCGAGAGTATTCTTAAGGAACTCACCTTTCTACGGATGTAATTAACTATAGGGGCTTGCCCCCATAGGGAAATTTAGAACCCAATTTAAAAAAAAAACTCTATTTTATTCATCCATATAAAGTAGGGGAAAAATCTCTAGCACATTCGAAGACCCATCATGCTTCAGGAGTCCTCATTAGGTGATTAAGTCCATTATAGGGTAGTGATTTCTATCTTCTAAATAGTGCACTATTATTTAATGTCGTATCCTATCACCTCAATAAGTACATCCTTAGATTTGCGTGGTGTCCCCATATACACACATACAAATAAATCCAAAAATAAACACCGCATATTTTTCTAGCTACTCCGCTGGGGATGGTTCCTCTCTCCATCTCTAGTAGATAATTGTTATTTCCAAGCATCGATAGTGGACTTGTATTTCATATGAGTCTGAGACAATCTTTCTTTCTAATGGCACTTAACTTATTTCATTCTTAAGCGAAGCTAGCCAACATCCTCTAGGTGTTAGGACCTCACTCCTTGTAGGTCTTGAAACCACTATTGGGTCTCCCAATAGGTGAAAGATAAAATCAACTAATGAAAGGAGATGACAAAAATTTAGAACCTTTTTACCACTAGCTTGGTGAGGCAAGGTTCATTTCAATATTTAAGAAAATAAACCCTTTGCAAAATGTCACTTTCTAAAAGCACTTTTCAAAACCCACATAACAAATAATTTTGCACAAAATTTTCAAAAAGCATAAAACTCATATAACCAAACCTCATCTAAAAATCCACATGATTATTACATGGAGGTTCTTTTCAAAATCAAAATCAAAATCATTTTTCAAAAGCATCTTTGTGAAAATAGTTATCCTTATTCAACATACCTAAATTTGTTGAATGAAGCTTTTATTATCAAATAAATTCATAGCATAAAATTAAAACTCCACTTAACATATTTCACAAATATTAGAGTTAGAGTTTCCCTCTCTACACTTTTGAAAATGACTATCTTCATTCAACATACTCAAATTTGTTGATTGAAGATTCTATTTTCAAATATAATCATGACATAAAATAGAAACTCCACTTAACATATTTCACATATGCTAGAGTTGGAGTTTCCATCTTTTCAAAAGCAAGAAATCACACACATAAAATCATGGCACATTCTAGACTCCATCTGACATACACCAATTTGTCAAATGAGAGTTCTATTTTCAAAATTCACAAAAATAAAATGAACTCCATTTAACATACTCAAATTTGTTAAATATATTTCCCCTTTTTCAAAAATCATAACACATTTGATTCCCACTTAACATATCAAATTTGTTAAGTCAGAATCTCTTTTTCATAAATCATATCACATTTGATGTTCACTTAACATACAATATTTATTAAGTGAGAGTCTCATTTTCAAAACACAAATCATAAACACATTTGATTCCCACTTAACATACTAAATTTGTTAAGTGAGAATCTCATTTTTTAAATCATATCACATTTGACTTTCACTTAACATACCATATTTGTTAAATGAGAGTCTCATTTTCAAAACACAAATCATAAACACATTTGATTCCCACTTAACATACCAAATTTGTTAAGTGAGAATCTCTTTTTCATAAATCATATCACATTTGATTTTCACTTAACATACCATATTTGTTAAGTAAGAGTCTCATTTCAAAAAGCAAATCATATCACATTTGACTTTCACTTAACATACCACATTTGTTAAGTGAGAGTCTCATTTTCATAACATCAATCATATCACATTTGACTTTCACTTAACATACCACATTTATTAAGTGTGAGACTCATTTTCAAAATACAAATCATATCACATTTTACTTTCACTTAACATACCATATTTGTTAAGTGAGAGTCTCATTTTGAAAAAGCAAATCATAAACACATTTGGCTCTCATTCAATATACAATATTTGTTAAGTGAGAGTCTCATTTTCAAACATAAACCAAAAACATTTGGCCTCTATTTAACATACTAAATTTGTAAAGTAAGAAGCCTTACTTTCAAATCAACATATCACAAATATAAATAATCATCACAAGCAAAGATGTTTTCTAAAAAAATTCAAAATATATAATCAAAACCCTTTATAGCACACCTTAATTTGCTAAGTAAGAGTTTTATAAATCAAAATTCTCAAACAAGATATATAATGCACGTATCTTCAAAGGTCACTCCAAATATTTGAACTTTGCCTAACCTACTTAAATTGGTTGAGTATGGGTTCTAAATCAAAATTATATGGCAAAGACTCTCCTCACATATCAAAATCTCTCCAATGAGCCCCACTTAGAATATCTAAATTTGTTAAGTGTGGGTTTGAATTTTAAACTATGTATAGAAATGTGTGATTGAAGACAAACATCAAGGCAAGGGACTAACTCAATCTTGTTTCAACAAATGCAGTGACTTCAGTACAGTTAGTCAGTCTAGCTTCAGTTAGTGCAGTGATCATGGCTCCTAGAAAGTTCATCTTCTCTTTCCCTTCTAGTGTAGACCTGGCCATGGATCAACCCAATCTCACCATGATTGATGTTGCCAACCTGATTTATTTTGGCCATGGCTTTGAGGAGGTCCGCATTACTTGTGAGGGGGCGGTCCTCGCCACCGTCAGTAGGGTGGTGGGACAAATTCCACTCATTCGCTTGGATATCCTGTAAGACTCTAAGTTTCCTCCACTAAAGAGGAAGGCTGCAGTGGCTCTCACGCCCCAATCAGTGATAGCTTCAGCACCTGCCTATTCAGTTGTTCCTACTATAGCTCCAGTAAGTGCTACTACCTCCTCGTTGGTCACCCCGAAGGGGAAGGCTATCTTAGCCTTTGAGATAGTCTCCTCCAATTATGAGGTAGGTACTAGTTCCCACTCTACCTTGTTCACTCGTACTCATCATTGTAATAAAAACCAAAAGATTAAGTAGGAGAACAAGCGAGCAGCTAGAGAGCTTGATATTGCTTCCCATGTAGCCGAGGAGGGTTCTCTCCATGAGGTCTCTCCACTTCTGAGTAGTAACAAGTTCCACCCCCTCTCGGCCTCAAACGGAGAAGAAGATTATTGGAGGATTGCTTCTTCTCCTTGACCACCAACATTCCATGAGACACTGGATAAGGAGCACAAGAGGCCCTATGCCAGACTTAGGACTATTCTACACTAGGTGGGCAGTGCATACAGATGCTCGAAGTCCGGTACCTTATTTGATTTATAATCGATGATCCCTAGGAGTGTTAGGGGTCAGATCCATAGAGAGAGATGGAGGCTTCATGTCTGCTTGGGCGGGGAGAGCGATAGAGGTGTGCTAGGTAGTCAAGCAACCTTCGCTCTGATGGATTTTTCTGATCTTTGCCCCATTAGGCCTGATCATTCTTATAAGATTATTCTCACCGGTGCAACCCACTGCAAGCAAAGATCTCCCATTGAGGGGTAGTTGGTGTTGCCATCACATCACTTCCCTCATCATCCACCATCAACTGTATAGCTCACAACATCTGGGGAGAGACCTTCCCCTCTGGTGATCCGGCTACAGCCCAAGGATCTAGCTCCATCCATTCCACCTATTGAGGTGAGATTGAGCTTCCCTGCTTGACCCTCTACCTCAGCTGTGGTTAGGCAGGAGTGGGGACCCAAGAGCATTGTCGTCGCACCACCACCACCACCACAACATGCAGAGATAGAGAGGGGAGGAGACACAAATACGGTCCCCATGATAGTTGATCCCCTCGATGAGGAAGCCATGATAGTAGGTAGTGTCCGTTGCATTCAAGCAGAGGAGCACAGTCCTGTAGCTAGTAGTCAACAGGTTTTTGTCCCAGCCCAACCAGGCATAGTAGATCGATCACTGGATGACATATTATCCAATTACTTTATGGAGAAGAAACAAATTTTTGGGAGTGAGTACTTTGATCAGGATGAGGATAGGGTCAGCTTCGGTCCTAATAAGAATGACATGTTGGATGATATAGCTGAGGTCCACATGGTTGATACTCAGCCATCTTTACGGTGACATCAGACTAGCCAAGAAGGTGTTGTGCTCGAGGAGGGTGACACTTCTCACTCGACTCAGCACCTCCTTCACCAGCTCAGACAGAGGGATGATCACATTGACTAGATGGGGAAGAAGATTGAAGAGTTGATGGTAGTAGTTGCATAATTACAGAACTCAGTCCTAGTCTCATAGTCTTCTCCTATGATAGCCAACCACCCAGAGTTGGTACATACCCTAGAGTGTCCTAGGAGCACTCCCGTAGAGGATGACATTAGTAGTTTGCATAGAAAAGTTACAGATGGCAACTCCATGCATGAAAAGGATATCACACACATGGTAGAGATGTAAGTGAAGGAAGCAATGGCACAAGTCCAGGGGAGCTATTACCCACCTACTCTTGTTGAAAAATTGAATAAGCCATATTCATTCAAGAATGAGGTAGTTAGGAAAATCTTTAAGAATCTCATAAAGAAACTTGACTTTTAGTTACCAGAGCCCAAGAGGCCGGAGAAAGTGGGCAAGAGTGCTAATCCTAACTATTGCTCCTACTACAGCATGATTAGCCATGTCTTAGTAGATTGTATTACATTTAAGGACTAGCTTAAGTGTAGCTACAGGTCAAGAGCCGTAGTTATCCTCAAGGAATACTTATTAAAACAACCGTCCAATTCTATTAGGATAATTCTTACAAAAACTTGCGATCCCCTTAAGACAGAAGAAGGTTGGGATATTGCCTTATTATGAACCTCAAAGAAAGTAGTTTCTAAAATTAAGAAATTCTCTTTATAGGTGCCAGAGGTAGCTCAAACCTCCAACATCAAGGAAGGTTTGCAAGTTGCCACAACTAGAAAAAGGTGATAGCCGAGTAGCAGTAGCAGTAGTCCACCTTACTTGCTTGGGATAGTTCAGTAGCACAACCACCATCCAAGTCCAGCACTCCATCCACAATTACAGCTACTACTTTTTTCTCCAATGGATCCTCTTCTACCAGCAGGAGCATTGTATCAGTGGACAAGGGCATTAAATCCCTTACCCCGCTTACTTTATTAGATTTCCATCATATACCTCCACCTAAAAAAAATCAAAGAAGAAAGCTATCACTTGCATCTTGTCCACTTCTGATACTTTAGATTTTATTCCACTTGAAAACTCTCCAAGTCTACAAAATAATAATGGTAGCACAAGTCATTCTGATCCACTTTCTTCGAATTCAGAATCAAACTTTCCTTTTCTAAATCAATCAGGTTCACCTCTTGAGATTGACTTGGAGTCAGCTGACTCTGAGGATCCCATAGGAGAAGCTGTAGGTATACTTGATGAGAAGGTACAACTTTCCAGAAGTTCATCATTCCATGAAGTCACTAAAGTCAACCTACGCAATGGCAAAGTTCTACCTCCTAGGGTAGCACCTCTCGATAAGGGTAAATAAGACATTGGTTCTAGTGAGCAGATAGCCCCTCCACAGGATGCTCCACCCATGGATATGCTTATGGAGGAGTAAGTCAAAGTTGATTACGATGTCCTAGCACATCATAGAAAGTTTCCAGCTAAGTTAAGTATATATGACACCCTTATCTTATCCAAAGAGATGAGGGGATCTCTAGTCAAGGCTCTCCTTGATCTAGAGATATGCTTAGCTCAGCTGACTGTTACTGAAAAGGTGGTACATAGCTCAAAGGACATCTTAGGAGTTACATTCAGTGATGTAAACTTGCTTCTAGGAATGACAAGCACAACTGCCCTTTTTTACATTACAGTGGACATTGGTAGATACAGGATTTCAAGAGTTTTGGTTGACCAAGGTGCATCAGTCAACTTTATGAGTTTAAGAATCCTTCTCTACTTGAGGATTGACATCTCTAAACTCTAAAAGGATAGGATGATGATGAGAGTATTCAATGAATAAGGTGAGAGGGCCTTAGGCTCTATAGTATTGTCATTAGAGATAGATGACTGGAAGATTGAAGCTAAGTTTCATATCATAGACTCTAATACATCTTTCAATGCTTTGTTTGGAAGACCATGGATACATGAGAACAACATAATTCCATCCTCTCTACATCAATGCATAAAGTTCATGAGAGGTGGAATTACATACTGCATCAAAGGAGATCTCAGGCCCTTCACAGTTCATGAGGTCGAGTTATATGAGGATGCAGCCTATTTTCTTCCCCAAAATTAACAAGTCCATTCTAGTGAATCTAGTCAAGATCCCATAGAGAGATAAAAAAAAGAAAAAAAAAGGAATCAGAAAATGAAAAGAAAAATGAAATAGAAAAAGAAAATAAAAGAGAGCAAGACATGGACTCAGGGGAAGATATAGAGTCTGACATTAAATTCCACCCATAGTTCGTTACTCCATTTGAACATATGGGTAGGATGACACGACCTCCACCAGGAAGAGGCAGAGGACAGTTCAGAGGCAACCCCCAAGGTGGAAAGCCTCCATATTGGCCACCTAATAGGAGGTATTCCCTAGCCACCAAAAGTACATATGCTATCCACATAGACTTAGAATCTAGTTTAGAGGATGAGTCTTATGTAGTTAGCACACCAGCCAGCTCTTCTCAGTAATAGATCCCTTTCGAGGTGACATTGGAACATGACAGTGATGAAGACTGGGCTCCAAAGCAAAGCATAAATGTATCCAAGTCTACATATGAGACAATCAGGAGTCAGGTGGGAACCTTAGCTCTAACCCCACTTTCATCTCAGAAAGTTGAGGGTTTGGTAGTTAAGGAGGCCCCTAACTTATCCACAGATGGGAGAGTTTAGTTGTTGCACACCAAAAGGCAACCATTATGCCAGATAATTCTACCTTGTGGCTAGTAGACTACCCCTTTGGATTTGTAAATCTGAGACAGGTCAAGGCCGACATAGCCCCTTCTTAGTAAGTCCAGCACACGTTGACAGTGTCCATAACATAACACACCAAATCCAATCCAATCAAATCAAATCAAATGAAATTAAACTCAAATTAATCATTTGACTACTCTTGAATCGATATGACTCCACAATGACATTCACTCAAATAGTCATCTTAGGTCAAGTTCAGTTTATTCTGCTATCAACAGATCACCCTAACGGCTAATCCCTACTCTGGAAGATATAAGTCTGCTATGCTTTCTTCCTAGTACAATCATTGCACACCGAAAGGCATCCCTTAGGTTGGTTAGTCCTACCTTGTGGCTGGTATATTACACCTTTGGATTTGTAAATCTGAGATGGGTCTAGGCTAATATTAGCTCCTCCTTAGTGGATCCATCAAACATCAATAGGGTCCATCCCAAATTTAAATTGATCTTGACTATTCTTGAGTCAATATGAGTCCACATCAGCATTTGCTCAAATAGTCGCTTTAGGTTGGGTTTAGTTTATCGTGCTATCAACCGATCACCCTAGTGATTCTTTATTTAAAAAGTTGTTAGTCTACATGCTTTCTTCCTAACTTGACCATTTTATACTAAAAGGAAACCCTTAGGTTGGTTAGCTCTACCCCGTAGCTGGTAGACCATCTGTTTAAATTTGTAAATCTAAGATAGGTCTAGGATGATATTAGCTCCTTCTTAGTAGATCCATCGCACACTGACAGAGTCCATTTCATTAAATTCATCATCCTCCCTCTAGTGGAGTCCAAATTAAAGCCACCTTATCCCTAGAGGATTCGAGCTCATATCTCCAGCAGATGTGTGCTCAAAACCATATCATGTCCTCTCTGAGTGGAGCTTCAAATTATAAGCCAATAGATCAAATTCTCATACCCAGTGGATGCCTAACAATTAACTCAAATCAAATTTCTCCCTAGTGAGACATAAATCAAATCCCTATCCCTAGTGGATAACTTGAACCTTCTTCCATAGTGGAAGGTTCATGCACTCATCCCCAATAGATCTTTTCCTCCAAAATCATGTCAAACCAACCCAAACCCTTATCCTCTATAGGATAATCTGAACCTGCTTCCCTAATGGAAGGTTCACATACTTGATCCCTCGGTAGATCATTTCTTCCTCTCTTATGCCCTTGGCATAAGTTAAGTTGCATTGCATTAAGATCTTGATACTATCTACATCTTAGGTTTAGGGGTAGATCATTTATGTTAGTACTTATGATCCTTTGGACATTGTTGATCGTCTTGGTCAACGTCAATACGTGCGGTGTGCCTTGTCAGTTACACCACACCTACTGGGGGTCTTTTTGTTGACCTCACTTTTGGAGCGAGTACTTAACTTCCTCATCATAGATTTAGGACTCTTATAGACACTAAGAGCTCCTTAGTCTTAAGACACTTGTAGTATTTAGGTGAACACTTAACCTAAGCCTAGAGACTTAGAAGCTTTAGCCATAAGAATAGGTTATGCTTTAGGGACTTATGAAAACTTGCCTACCCTATGACCTAAACCCAACCCATGCTTTCTTTCTCAAACCAAACCTCAAATTCCAAATTCAAATCATAAATAAAATTCTAAGTCAAATGATCTAAACCCATGATCAAATCTAAATGCCACAACCCTTCCTAAGCCTTTTGATTTTGTCTTATGTAATTAGCCTTAACCAAATTCAAATCATTCTAAACTCAAGTGATTTTCTCATAAATATTTTGTATCTTCATTTATATTTTCAAATATAAATGAAATATAGCCAAAAATAAATCTAAAATCAAACCAACATCTAATTTATACCCTTTAAGCCAAGAAATGAGATTGTAGAGCCTCCCTTGCATTTCCTGAGCTCTCCAAAATCCCCATTCTTGATTTTGCATGAAACCAAAATAGGGGAGCAAACCAGTGATTCCCATTTCCTCATTTCATAACCAAAGTGCAATTAATTTTGCACACACCATCCTTGGACCTAGATGAGCTGAAATGAATCATTTCCAAGCTTCCTGATAGCCAGAGGGTGGAGTTTGAATAAGACCGATTACTTACGTGTTGTGGGTTGGTCTTCCAAGCAAACTACACCAAGTCAAAGCTCGTGCAGCTCAACAAGGCTTCATTTCTACCAAATGAAGCTTCCTCAATCATTGGAACCACTGGACACAAGCTCCGGTGAGGTATGCCATTAAATTTGATCATTAACTCAAAATAGGTTGGTCCTTTATGAAGTAAACTTGTATCTCATGTGATTTTTACCATTATATATATTTGTTATGGTTCCCCAAAGGTGTGGTATCAATGTCATTTCCAACTGAGCTCGAGTGAGCTCGGATCGAGCGATAATTGATGGACAGTATCCGTCACTCACAGTTCAGGAGGAAACTGATCACAAACCATCCATTTTTCATGATTGGAATGAATGGTCCTGATCGGATCACACATAGAACCTCTCTTTTCCCCTTCAGAATTGCGAGTTCAATCGTGTCCATCCGATCTTAGATCGGACGGCCCATGCAGAAAGTGCATTACGCCGTCGTCCACGTTAGCCTTTGACATGACAACTTAAATAACTAATCTCATCATGTCATGTCAGTCGCCACGTGGTGTCAACGAGATTAGGGAGGTTAATTAGGTTAATTAATCTATTTTTAATGCTAAAACTTCCTAAATTCATAACTAATTGTAGAAAATTCTAAAAATACAAATGAGAGCTCATTTTAAAGATATTTTAAAGAGGAATTCAATAAAATTATTATTAATTAATTTTGAATAGTAATTTCTACTTAATTAAGATTTAATTAAAAATTTAATTAGCCTAATTACTTTTTGATTAATAATCCAATTAAGTTTAAATTTTCCAGAGATGTTTGTGGGTATGACCTCTACCTCCCCTATTTTCCTTGGGATTTATTTAAGAATTAATTAGGAAAATCAATAAATTAAGTCTTAATTATTGATAATTAAGTAAATGAATAGTAAATTAATCAATTAATTAAGCTTATTAACCTTTATCAATGGTTATAAAGTTTAGTAAAATGGATTAGGACTCCCTCTCCCAAAATTTTATTTAAGTCTTCTACATTCCCACTTAAATAAATAAATAATTAAAACCCTTAATTAATTAATTAACAACATTAATTAAAATCCAAATCATACCTGAACTTTAATTAACTAATGAAATGATTTAGGGATTAAGACTTAGGCTCCCTTCTTTGCCTCTTTTCTAATGTTTATTTCATATTGTTGATTAAGGATAATTATAATTTAATTAAATAATTAATGAACTTAATTAATTTGATTGAATCTACTTCTCTAATTAACTCTTGGGTAGCTCTTTTGATGTTCAATAACCTAGAGAGAGAGAGCTAATAAAATTATGGTTACCTCACATGTGTAAGAAAATCATAAGAGTAGTTAAGTAAGCTCCTTAAGCTTAATTAATTAATAATTATGAGCTGATTAGATTAGGCCCCTTTCATTTCATAGGAGCATTGCTATTTATTTTTCCATGTGGTTGCATATTCTATTAGTCAGTAATTGCTTAATTAATTATCTTAAGGTGACATAGGTAAGGGTTAATTAATTGGTTTAATATATGCTTAACTTAATCAATCCATAAAATAAACCTAATTTCTTTTTATTAAATAAAATTTATGCACACACATGAGAATGGGATTAGGACCAACAAACCTCTTCCACATTTCACAAATCAAATCAAACATGAAATCAAAAGTGGCTTTAACAAACTTTGGTTTATTTTAAATAAGCTTTTTTAATGTGATTGTCCTTATGAATTAGTTAGATTGAATGAGATTGTATGATTATGTTTCTTTATTTCTGTTCAATCATATTAAAGTGTTGAATGTCATTTGATTCATGCATTCATCTCTTTTAAAATTAATCAAATACAAAAATGATTTCTTCTATGTCAAATTTGCATGTGTTGACTTCATTAAAAATATGTGTTGCTATTATCACTACTAAATCTCAAACATAATTTCAAAAGCTTCGTTATAAATAAGAGTATGTGTTGTGACATTAGTTATACATATATATGAAGTGCATGTGAATATAAACTTAGTGTATGAAGAAAAGTTTCTTTCTTATATTCATATGTTGATTTGCATAAGTAAGAATGTTAGCGGGTATATTTGGAGGTTCCCGCCTCACTCCCTTGGTGCGAAATAATGGCATCGTACCTACTTAAAATTCTTATATATATATATATATATATATATATATATATATATATATATATATATATGTGTGTGTGTGTGTGTGTGTGTGTGTGTGTGTGTGTGATACAACTAGTAGATAAAAACCATAATTTAATCAAATCAATTCTACTTTTGCATGATTCTCATTCTTATAGTTGCTTATACATCCATATGTATCTAAGAACAGCGGTATATTAGTCTGGATATCCCAGGGATGCACGGCTTTCAGTATCCCTAAAGTGGTTCCTACCTCACTCCCTTTGGTGTAGAACAATGGTGATGGACTTGCTTAAAACTCTTATACATTTATGTGTACATTTGGCTAATGAATGAAAATCCCATTTTCTATTAAAAAGAAACATGCATTCATATTTTGTTCAAGTGGTTGAATTGATTAATTATGTAATTTAAAGCTCTTTCCTTATGCTTTTGCTTAGATAAAGCTTTAAATTAATATGATAAAAGTAATTCAATCAAATGAAATATAAATTGCAAATACATTTGTTTACACTCATCATTCTTGCATGCTAGAGCATAAATTGCATGTATATGTATGATTAGGACTTAACCATATGCATGCTATATATGATGGAAAGAAAAAAATAAATATGTGTTATGTGATAGTAATTCATTCCAGTTAATCTTAAGATGCCTTTCTTATTGAATGAGTTTATTTAAAGTGAACCAAAATTTAGGATTAATTTAAAAGATTTAATAAGTCATTCACTAAAGAGAATTGTCTAATTAATCTGGCTTTAGAAAAGACTTAAGGTAGGGATGAAAGAGAGTGATCCTCTCTTTTCTCTCTTTATAACACTTAGTTACTTTGTGTAGGTCAATTGAAATAGAAGAAAACATTAATTAAAAGCTTGCAAATTAACTAAATAACTTAAAGTGAAACCACCCATTAAATTGAATCTTTCTATACTTAAGAAATTATAACTCTAAAGCCTAGTTAGGACATACCACAAAAAATTTAATACACACACATTAGATTAAGTCACCACTTCTAGATTTATATTGGGATAGTGCATGGTTTGATGTATATTTTGTTTTGTGATGTATCATTTTAGACTCGATGTTAGGGTGTATGTTTTGTAGACTACATGTTAGGCCGTTATTAGCCTAATTACATCTTTTGCAGGGGATTATGCTTAAGGGACCGCTGAAAAGTAAATATAAATTCTTTTTTTGTAGGTTGCTTAAGCCCCTTAGTATAATCCAAGTTAGGATAGGTGGGCTTGGTTACCCATGTACAGGGTTCTAAGCCCAAATTATAAATATAATTTCTTAGGTGGAATGTATATTTAGCTAACCATTATTTTGTAGGTGTATTTGGGTTTATCTTTCCATTTTAATGTAATTTTGTAATTAGGAATTAGGATTAGTATTGTGGGGGGATAAGGATGAGCATTAGCTAGAAGGCTTTATCTTGGGAGGTCATGTGATGTCTTTGAAGTGGAGCAAATTAAATAAAATGGAGATATGAAAAAATGATGGAGACATGAAGAATGAAGATGAAGACCCTAATAGCATGTATTCATTCTTAATTGTAATTATTCTTTTGTAATCCGAGTTGTATAAGGGTAGAGCTCGAGTACCCATTTTCTTTTTGGGTTGTACGGCGGCACCCGACCACATCAACCTTTTATTCTTTTGCTCTAGCTTTATAAATTATTTGATAATTTATTTATATTGTGCAATAGAAGTTGCATGCCTCCTATAGTTTCTTTCTATATTGATGCTTTAATGTGTGGCCTGGATCCATTTAGGTTCTTAGAGAAAAATTAATTTTTCTACCCCAGCAATAACTCATAACTAATTTTTTTAAAATAACTTGTAACCTCATATAAAGCCTATGCATTAAATCAAGATAATAAAATATTTAGTAATCCCTTAGTTGGATGTTGTATGCTTAATATCATGCATGTCATTTTGTTTCACTCTTGCTAAGAGAGGGTTTCCATCTTTGCCAGATACAGAAAAGGTTTGACCTTTGAGAGCCTATGATAGAAAACACCTCTTTCTCTTTTGATTTGGCCCATAATCAACTTCACCATACATTTAGGCATACAAAATCTGAAAGCCTTTGTCAAAATGAAGTGTCAAATACAAATAAAATTTGAAACGATTTATATTAGATTAGGTAATTACTCATACCACTCATGCTCTAGTCTCTTAGGGAGTGGGTTTAAAGACTTAGTTTCTTTCTAGATAATAACAACCTAACTATCTTACAAGATATAAGACTTATCTATATAGTTTTAAAGGATAGGAGGAGTTAACTGGGTGCCACTCTAGATAGTTATAAATACAACTATCAGGTGGTTTATCCTCTCTTATGGAGATAAATCATATAGTCATCTTCGCTTAGATTTAGGTCGCACTTTGGTTCTTACTAAAGCTAGCTAGATTTAGGATCTAAAAAAGCTATTTTCTTCAGGCTACAAGCATAAATCCTTACCTCTTAGGTATTTCGACAAGCTTGTGTTGTAGGATTATAAGTCCTAGCCTTCTAATAAATTTCAACTCAAATACATAATTCCCTTCATATTCAAACATACAAATCTCAGCCATAGGATAGATTGGAATGTTCACTAGGCTTCCTAGTATCATGAGCAGCCCCTACTCATCTCCTTTGGCTTTGATAATAAGTCTCTCATTTTGATCTATCCCACTTGATTTTTCAAACATAACCAATTTATTGAAAGTCCTATCTTTAAAATCTTTGGAGACAATAATTTCCTACTTTAATTGAGAGTATTCCTAAGGAACTCACCTTTCTTAGGATGTAATTAACTATGGGGGCTTGCCTCCATAGGAAACTTTAGAACCTGGTTTAAATAAACCCTACTTTATTCATCCATGTAAAGTAGAGAAAAATCTCTCGTACATTCAAATACCCATCATGCCTTAGGGGTCTTTATTAGGTGATTAAGTCCATTGTAGGGTAGTGATTTCTATCTTGATTGAAGATATGATTGATTCATGAGAAAATCAATTAAATTTGAAGTGGTTTGAAGGCAAATTTGGCTAAGCTCATGAAGGTAGGTCATAGGGCTTAGATTTGAATTTGATTGAATTTAATTTAGTTTGATTCATTTTTGATCATTTGGATGTAGATTTGGTTTATATTTAGGAAGATAATTAAAAAAATAATTGATCCATGAGAGGATCAATTGAGTTTAATTTGATTTGAATGGGATTTTGGCTAAGTTCATGGAATTAGCTCAAATAGTTTAGGATTGGGTTTGATTGTAGATCTTGATTTGGATTTAGAATTGATTCAATTGTAAGTTTTATAGATTGGTTGAAAGGTTAAATTGATATTTGAGAAAATCAATTTAGTTTGAATTGATTTGAATTTAGCAAAAGCTAAGTCCATGCGATAAAACCATAGGGCTTAGGTTGATATGATTTGATTTGGTTTGCAATTGGTTATAGATTTCATTCATTTGATTTGGATTTGAATTTGGATTTGGATTTGGTATTTGAATTTAAGGTTTATCTTTGAGAGGGTGAACATGGATTGGGTTTAGGTTATAGGGTAGGTGGATTTCCCTAAGTCCTAAGGCATGGCCTAATCCTATGGTTGACCCTTCTAAGTCTCTAGGCTTAGGTTAAGTATTCACCTAAGAGCTAGAAGTGTCATATGACTAAGAAAATCTTAGTGTCCAGGAGACTCCTAGGTCTAAAAGGAAGACTGAGGACTCACTCCAAAAGTGAGGTCAACACTCACTTCCCTAGTTAACAATGACACGTACTTATTTGATTTTATTTACATGTGTTCCTACCTTAAAATTTGGATAAAACTTTACTCCATATGCATAAATGTTCAATCAAATAAAAATACAATCTTTGCATCATTTTTCTTACTTTATTCATATATACATCCATATGTGTTGGAGAAAAGCAAGTGTTTAATCTGGACATCCGAGGAATATGAGGCTTTAAGTAGCCCCAAGGGGGTCATTTGATTACCTCACTTCTCTGGTTAACAAGGGCATGTACTTTTTTATATCTCTTATACATATGTGTGTATATTTAATTATGGAATTAGAACCCTTTTCTTTTATCAAGGATACATGCATTCCATGATCATGTATATGACCATTATGTGTTACATATAAGTTAATGCTCTCCCTCCTATGATTCATGCATACAAATTTACATGTGTTTGAAGGCAAATGGGTATATAGGTTGGACATCCAGGGAACACGAGGCTTTAGTTAGCCCCAAGGAGGTCATTTGATTACCTCGCTTCTCTGGTTAACAATGACACGTACCTATTTAATTTCATCTTTATGTACTTTTGTATAAGAATTTAGATAGAGCTTTAAACCAATATGATTGAATAATTTAATCACATATAAACTTCAAATACATATCTACATTCATCATGTAACTATGTTAAAAATGTGTTGCATGTATGAATACACTTAGGATTAAATCATATGCATGTTACATGTGATGGAAAGGAATGATTTAACATGTGTCATGTGATAGTAATTCAATTAGATTAATCTTAAGATGTCTTTCACATTTGATACAATTATTTAAAGTGAACCTAAACTTAGGATTAATTTAAAATGTGTAATAAGCCATCCACTAAAGAGAACTAAATTAAACTACTGTGCTTTAGAAAGTGGCTTAAGGTAGGAATGAAAGATGGCAATTCTATTTCTTCTCTTTATAACACTTAGTTGCTAAATGTAATCATATGAAATAAAAGAAAACACAAAATTTAAAATATATATTTTCCAATCAATTAAACAACTTAAAGTGAAATCAACCCTTTATGTTAAATGGAAGTCCTCCACACTTAGAAAAATATGACTTCAATGCTTAGTAGGACACACCACAGAAGCCTTAACACACACATTAGAATTAATCCACCACTTTTAGTCCTGAGTTAGGATGGTGCATGGCGTGATGCATGTTTTATTTTGTGATGTATTATTTTAGATTGGATGTTAGGGTGTATGCTTCGTAGATTGGATGTTAGGTCATTTTTAGTCTAATGTTATTTTCTACAGGGGATTATGCTTAAGGGGAGCTTAAAATAAATGTGATGATCTCTTTGTAAGTTGCTTAAGCCCCCTAAGCATAATCCAAGTTAGGATAGGTGGGCTTAGTTACCCATTTCCTGGGTACTAAGTCCAAATTATAAATATAACTACTTAAGAATGTATGTATGTTTAGCTAACCTCTATTTTGCAATTGTAGTTAGATTTACTTTTCCTACTTTTAATGTATTTTATATTAGGAATTATAATTAGTGCTATGGGGGTTTAGGATGAGCATTGGCTAGAAGGCTTTGTCTTAAGGTTCCATGTGATGCCTTGAAAAAAAAAAGAAGGCAGAAATTTCTAAGGACTTCTAACATAAGGCAAACCAATTTTATCAAGATTCACAAGCCCTCGTAAGAGGGAAGGAATATCATCCTTGGAGAATAGATTCAAAGAGAAGGACTTTGCTCCCCAATTAGTAAGAAAATTACCACATGAATTACCTTTTTGATAGATGTGAGAAATATGATAATCTAGTTTGGCAAGAAGTCTCCTCGTATGGTTAAGTAAATAAAAAACTTTAGCATTCCTATGAGCTCCTGAATTTAATAATTCAAGAAGAAGGTGAACATCAACCAAATTTTCTAGAATCCTTTCTGAAGGCAGACATAAATCCCATAGTGCAAACAATTATGCTCAGCAAATAATACATAACAAGGTCGTAGAGGAGCATCAAAAGCAAAGATCACCTGTCCACTATAATCTCTTAAAATCCCCCAACCATAAAAGGCATTTGAAACTGGACCATCAGTGTTAACCATAATGACATAAAAATTTAGCTTTATCCAATATGTAATTTTATGGGTAGGTTCAAATTCAGAAGAAGGAAGAATAATCCCAAAGTTAGGGGCCATATATTTATACCCTTTGAAACTAGTGGAAGTAAGCATATCAGCTTTATAGAGAGACATAATTTTATATTTGGCTCTAGAAATAATATGATGATAGTTCATAGAGATATCACGATGCTTAGCATCATTTCTTTCCAACCAAATATACCATAGAAGAGTAGTGGATAGAACAACTTTGACATGTCCTTTAGGGGTATAGGAGAATCAAGTTTCAATAAGTTGCATGATAGAGATTGATCCATCGAAATAAAGAGTATTTAACATACTATCATACCAGCTTAAAACCTTAGTAGCAATAGGCCCATTCACGAAGACATGATCCACAGTTTCAATGTGAAAACTGCATTGGCATTTAGAAGGGAGTTCCAAGCCTTTTTTAAGGAGGGTGGTGCCAATAGGAATGTAGTGCTTTAGAATATGCCAAGTTAAAATCGAGGAGGTAGGGATAGAAAGACTCCATATTTTAGTGAAAACTAATGACTCTTGAGTTTTAAGTCTGAAAGAATGCCAAACATCCCTACAAAATCTCTAGAGGAGGAACTTTTAAAAAGGATTTGGTTAGATTTATTAGGTAATGGACAAATCTTAAGAATTTTGTTAACTATCACATTAGGGACATTGGAAAGTAATTGAGCTACATCCCAAGTATTATGCGAAATGAAATGATTAACCTTAAGCCTCTCAGTGGAATGAGTATTAAGCAAAGAATCAATAGAACCTTGGCCCAGCCAATTATCTTGCCAAAAAAAGGATGATCTCAAATTCACACCCCAAGAGATCAGATTCTCAGCAGCCACTTGATATTATAAAGTCTTCTCCACACCAGAGAGTCCCCAGGTTTGTAAGGGCAAGTGAGGGGGTGTTTCCCCTTACAGTATTTGGCAAGCATAAATTATGACCCATAGCTATGGTTGATTCTAAGATTCCACCACATTTTGTATGAAAAATATTTAATGGAGTCTTCTAAAGTTTTGTAACCTAAACCACCTTTATTCAAAGGCCCATAACAGTTATGCTAACTAGCTCAATGAGCTTTTCAAGAAAAAGAGGTAGAACCCCAAAAAAATTTGTTAATAAGTCTATTAATCCTTTTAATAATAGAACTGGTAGGCACAATAGTAGATAGAAGATAAAAAGGAAAAAAGCAAAGAATACCTTTGATCAGGATAAGTCTAGCACCAAAGGAAAGTAAGTGGAACTCCCAAGAGGAAGTTTTTTTACATATTTTCTGAATAACTTCATCAAATAAGGAAGATTTTTTCGTTCCTCGATATAAAAGAGTACCCAGATACTTGATAGGCAGAGTTTGATGTGCAAAGCCAGTAATATTCTTGATAGAATAAATCCTAGATTATAAAATTGATGAACTAAAAATAAAACAACTTTTTTCTAGGTTAATCTTCAAACCACTTTCCCTACCAAATAGAGTAAGGAATTTACATAACTTTTTAATGTAGGGAGTAGAATGATTGCAGAATATAATGAAATCATCAGCGAAGCTGAGGTGGGAAATGGGAAAACCACCCCTAGTTTTGTAGTACATGTAAGGCAATTTACAAAACATATGCTCAATACTTCTAGAGAGATATTCCACTGCAATAATGAAAAGGGCCAGAGAAAGAGGATCCCCTTGCCTTAGCCCATGAGAGGAAGAGAAAAACCCATGGACCTCACAATTAATAAGTAAAGAAAACCAAGAGTTCTTAAGACCATTCTTAATTAAAGTAATAAATTGACTAGAGAATCCAAATAGAGTCAAAAATTTATAAAGGAAAGCCCAACCAATGTTATCATAAGCTTTGGAAATGTCCAGCTTAAAAAGTAGGTTACCACAACGAACCTTAGCATTTAAATCATGGACAATCTCTTGGGCTAACGGAACATTATTAAAAATAGCTCAACCTTTAACAAAACCAATTTGGTTGGGGGAAATAATTTCAGGAAGAAGAATACTTAATATTTTAGCCAAAATCTTAGAGATGAGCTTATTAAAATAGGAACAAAGGCTAATTGGCCAAAAATGGCTCCAAAGTTCAAGATTATCTATTTTTGGGATCAAAATAATTGAAGTGCTAGAAAAATATTTGGGGAGGATAATTCCCTTGAAAAAATGCATAACAAGTTTAATCAAATCTTCTTTAATGATATGCCAGCATTTTTGAAAAAATAAGGTAGAAAAGCCATTTGGACCAGCAACCGAATCTATATTCATCTTATGCAAAATGTTAAAAATTTTGGATTTAGAGGGTAATGACTTAAGCATATTGTTATCTTCATCAGAAATGAGATTAGGAATAACTTCAGGCAAGGAAATCTCATCATAAGTCACATTTTTATTAAGGAGCTCAGTAAAAAAAGAAACACCAGAATCAATAAGCTCCTTATTATCCATACACTAGATATCATCATTTGTTTTAATTTTTCTAATGCAATTTAGAGCCTTTTTCTTTTTAACCATGGCATGGAAATATTTGGTATTTCTATCTCCATCAGATATCCATTTTGTAGAAGCTTTTTGCCGCTAATAGGTCTCCTCCATGCCTTGGTAGCATATTAACCTATCTTTGGCTTGAGTTAATAAGGAAATTTTAGATGGATCATCAATGATAGCATCTTCTAAAACTATAACCTCATGTCCTAATTTTTTTGATTTTAGCAAAAAGATTTTTGAAGCAGTGTTTGTTCCACCAGTTAAGGCATTATTTTAGCCTTTTCAATTTGAACCATAGTCTCGTCATCCCGATAATAGAGTCATCAGGATTGAGAGGTTCACCCCAATTACTAGCAACCACCTCTATAAATCTATCATCCATAAGCCACATATTTTGATATCAGAATGGAATATGAGAGGAGGGTTTATCCGTACAAACCTTAACAATGATGAGCAAGAAAGAATGATCGGATAGGGTTCTACTGAGATGCTCAATAGAGGTAATAAGAAGAAGGTTGATCCATAGAACATTAAAAAGGATCCTATCTAATCTTTGCCACAGTCTATGGTTATTCCAAGCTAAGTGAGATCCAGTAAATCCAATATCAGTAAAATGACAATGAAGGATCATGTTATTGAATTCCTCCATGGAAAATAGGTTTGGAGCATTGCCACCAACTCATTCAGAAGAGGAAGAGATAATGTTAAAGTCCCCACCCACAAACCAGGGAGAATTGATAGAGGAAGAGAAACTAATAAGATCTTCCCACAGAATCCTTCTACCATTCCTATTACAAGAGGCATAGTCAAAAGGCCCAAAGCAACACTAATTATTGTAAGTACTATTAGCATTTATAACCTGGGGTAAATCCTACATACCTTGCAAAACAAAGGGACTCTTCCAAAAAAATCCAAATTTTATTACTCGGGTTAGCAAAAAAATTATCAAAAACTAATCATTCTAGCAACATAAGCAATGTTAGAAGGGAGAATAAAGGGTTCCAAAATGGCCAAGAAAAAAATATTATGAGAACGAACTAAATTACTGATTCTGTTCCAAACAGAGGGTACCAATCCCTCTCGCATTCCAAATAAGGAAAGAAACCATTTATTTTGGGTAGAGGAGCTAGATCGAGTAACTCTAGCAAAGCTAAAAATCTAGATTTAGAGGATTTGTTTTTCTTTTTAAAAACTGTCTAAAATTTATTGGCCATATCCACAGCATCACCGTCAGATAATGACTGATCATGAAATTTCTTAGAAAAGGGAGGCTCATTGAGGTTAGCATTGTAGGCCATTTCACCTTCTTCCAATTTGTTATTATGTTGTAAAGTTGGATTAAGAACCAGGTCAAGGTTAGAAGAAGAAGCACAAGAAGGATTAGAGGCGGGTAAAACACAAATACCTAAGTCAAGAGTAGAAACTATCTCTAAATATTACACACCAGCCATTTCTTCATGATTAATTACTTTTTCTTTAATTAAAGGTGTCAAAGAGGTAGGAATAGATGCATTGGTTATGTTTATTTATTTTAGTTTAGGTGTTTTATTTTAGTTTATTTTTTAGGTTTAGGTTTCGATTTAGGTTTATTTCTAAGTTGATTTTGTTTTTATTCTATTTTTAGGTTTAGGTTTAGGTTTAGGTTTTAGGGTTATAGGTTTTGGGTTTAGGGTTTGGGGTTAATTTGGGTTAATTTTAGGGTTTAGGGTTTAGGGTTTAGGGTTTTGGGTTTAGGGATTAGGGTATAGGGTTTAGGCTTTCTTTTAAAAATTAAGTATACTAGTGGGTTTAGGTTTACTTAGTATATCTTTTAATTATTTTAGTTTAATTTATTTTTTATTTTTATTTTTTTTAATTTATTTATTTTAGGTTTATTTATTTTAGTTTAGGTTTTTTTATTTTACTTTCTTTTTTTGGTGTAGTCTTAGGTTTATGTTTTTTTTTTGTTTAGTTTTATTTTTATTTTATTTTTTAGGTTCAGGTTTTATTTTTTATTTTCAGGTTTAGGATTAGGTTTTTATTTTATTTTTTTAGGTTTATGTTTTAGGTTTTTATTTTAGGTTTATTTTTAGGTTTTATTTTTTAGTTTAGGTTTATGTTTATTTTTAGTTTATTTGATTTTATTTTGTTTAGGGTTTAGGTTTAGGTTTATGTTTTATTAATTTTAGTTTAGGTTTAGGTTTATTTTATTTTATCTATTTTATTTTTACTTTCGGTTTACATTTTTTTTGTTTAGGGTTTAGGTTTTATTTTTTATTTATTTATAGGTTTATTTTTCAGGTTTAGGGTTTTATTTAGTTTTTATTTTATTTTATTTTAGGTTTATTTTATTTTTATTTTACATTTAGTTTTAATTTTATTCAAGTTTTTATATTCTTAGGTAAATTTTATTTTCTTAGTTTAGTTAAGGTTTTATTTTATTTTATTTTGGTTTATTTTTATTAATTTATTTTATTTTATTTTTAAGTTTAGGTTTAGGTTTTAGTTTAGGTTTTTAATTTATTTTCTTTTTTTTATTTTATTTAGGTTTAGGTTTTTCTATTTATTATATTTTTTGGTTTTATTTAGTTTAGGTTTTAGGTTTTTAGGGTTTATAATTTAAGGTTTATGGTTTTAGGGTTTAGGGTTTTAAGGTTTAGGGTTTAGGGTTAGGGTTTAGGGTTTAATATTTATGCTTTAGGGTTTATGGTTTTTAGGGTTTAGGGTTTAGGGTTAGCTTAGTGTTTAGGGTTAGTTTAGTGTTTAGGGTTTAAGGTTTAAGGTTTATGCTTTAGTCTTTAGGGTTTTTAGGGTTTAGGGTTAGTTTAGGGTTTAGGGTTTAGGGTTTAGTGTTTAAGGTTTACGGTTAGGGTTATGGTTTAGGGTTTAGGGTTAGGGTTAGTTTAAGGTTTAGGGTTTAGGGTTAGCTTATGGTTTAGGGTTAGTTTAGGGTTAAAGTTTTAAGGTTTAGGATTTATACTTTAGGGTTTGGTTTTTAGGGTTTATGGTTTAAGGTTTAGAGTTAGTTTATGGTTTAGGGTTTAATGTTTAGGGTTTTTGGGTTTAGGGTTAATTTAGGGTTTATAATTTAGGGTTTTATGGTTTACAGTTTAGGATTTTAGGGTTAGGGTTTGGAGTTTTTGTTTCTTATAGGAAAATCAGGGAAATTTTTTTGCCATAAATAAAAGGTACAAAAGTCTTTAAAGGGAGTAAATCTTTAAGTTAATGCCCAAAAAGATACAATAAGTCCTAAAGAGAAAAAGTCCCTAACTATTACATTAATTAAGCAAACAAAGCAAAAGAAAAATAGCCAAATAAATAACAAAAGAAAGTCACACTTTTGTAAACAACAACCAAGTTCATCTAGTCCTGTTGATGCTAGTAAGCTCCATCAAAAAGAGTCTTCTAGCCTATAAAAGAAATCTACAACATACTTTTGAAAGGATGAGCATAATTAATCAAGCATAAAGAGAAAGAGAAGATAAAAGGAGTAAAGTAAAGAAATGGCTCAGTCTCAGTTATAATTATCTCAAGGAACAAGACAGTCACCCTAACATATAGTGCTACCAGCCAAAAGAAGAAAGAGTGGGAAACATCATGGCCATCATTGCCAGCATACCTCGTATCACACATAATCCAAAGATGGTCCTCCAACAAGCCTACAAAATCCTTAAAACAACAAATATAACAGTCAACCACCAATTCACCAGAACATTCAAGCTTAAAAAGACAGGTGGTTAAGCAACATGCAAGGATAGTAGCAAAATAGAAGGAGCACCACCAGAGCCACCACCAAATTGGAATAATCAATTCAAGAGGAGCAAACATCATTTTATGGGTAATAACACTAAAAATAGACAGACAAGAGCAAAAAGGAAGACCATAAGTGCTCAGATCCTCCAGCCACCAAACAGAAAAATCCAGCCTAACAGTAAGATGGGTGGGGAGCAAGTCTGGCATCCCAACAAAAAGATGGTGTTCTGCTATAGCCAAGAAAGATGATACCAAGCAAGAGGAAACTAGAAGAAAGCAATCATAGAAAGACAACTAGTAGTTTCCTAAAGCAGTAAGCAAAGTAGAAGAAAAAAATAGCCAAGATAAGCACTCCTCGAACCAGTCCAACTAGCCAAAACAAATAGTCCAAATAGCTGTCCATCTAATCCTCCTAGCCAACCACCTCAACAGGAGAAGATCCAAGTCATCAAACCCAAAAACATCAGTATCAAGACCAACAACATTCATTAAGCCAGCAGCATCTAAAATAGCGGGAAGGGGAAGAGAAAAACAATAGCCTCCAAACCCAATCAAGGCAAAAGAAAAACCAATCTAAAAGGGTAGAAAAACTAACCAAAGATGGAAAGATACAGAGCCCAGTATAACAAATAACAACCCAAATAATAAACATAGCTCAGAAAGGCACACAAACAAAAAACACTAGCAGCAAGGGCCCCATAATAGCCATACAGAAGCCGTCAAACTACCATTTCGGAACAATACCCAAACCTAAAGCTTCAGTATTAAAAGAGGAGGTCCAACCCATAACCAAAAGAATCCAACCAGAAATAGTCCCAAAAACCACAAAACCCCGATCAATAAAATAGAGCAAATAATAACTGGTCAACCACCTCCACCATGCCAAAAATAAGCAGAGATAAACCACCCAAAATAACCATCCAACCAACCCAAATAGCAAAAATTTCCAGCCAACCCAGGTAACCAAGCCACATAGTCCACCACCACAACAATAGGTATAATATATTTGTAGGGAGGCCAGAAAAGAGGCAAGACCCATATAGAAGGAAATTCCTACAGTAGCCAAAGTGCCAGAAGAAGGAAATAGGAAATATCCATGGAAAAATTTTGATAAAAGCCACAGATTGTTTACCAAACAAAAAAAAAACACCTTAGGCTACACTGACAAAAACCATATGGGAGAAAAAATCAGGCCAGAACAAAAACAAAAATTGAAAAACAAAACCACAAAGAGGAAAAATTAGAAGTTGACCACAACCCAAAGAGGGTTTAATAATGCCAAAATAAAAACAAAAAATCTTCAAAAAAGGATAAAACCAATCAAAGAAATTATAATCTGAGATAAGGCAATCTAGTATTATCCATATTAACCAAACCTCTTAATAATTTAGGCAAATTTTGGTTGTCAAATAAAGTGAACGCAATCAAGTTGACACCTAAATTAGCTAAAAAATCAGCACAAGCATTACCTTCATGACATATGTGAAAAATTTAAAAGAAACTTGAGAAAGCAAAACTTTAGTGTGATTAAGAAGATAAAATAATTCAGCATTCCCATTTCGATTGGAATTAAGGAAATCAAAAAGCAAGAGAGCATCAATTTCAATCCAGATGTTGAAGAAACCTCTATTCAAATAAATATCAATTGCTTTATAAACAACCATAAGCTCAGCAAAGAGAACATAATAGGCCTTGAGAGAGTAGGCAAAAGCACAAATGATAGTACCTTTAGAATCCCTAAGGATACCACCATAGCCATATTTATTGGAACTAACAGAACCATCAGTATTAACTTTAATCACATAGTCTTTAGGTTTGATCCAATAGATAATTCTAGCACCTTTATGAGTATCAAGATCATGTAGAATGATACCAAATTTTTTAGACACAAATTTATAACCCCTAAAATGAATGTTACTAATAAGATTGGCATTAAAAAGAGCAAGAATTTTTTCTTTAGTTCTAGCCAATATCGTTTTATGGTTCATAGGAATACCATAATATTTAGCATCATTTCTATCCATCCAGATGAACCAAATAAGGGTAATAGCAATTAAAAATTTTATATGACCTTTCATAGTGTTTTTGAAATAGGCTTCAACAAGTTGTGATAAAGAAAGAGAGCCATGAAAATAATTGGTATTAAAAAAATCATCATACCGAAACCATAATTTAGAAGCATTAGCACCATTATCAAAGACATGATTTATATTTTCAATATGAAAGCAGCAATAGCACTTTGAAGGTAAACAAAACCCTTTAGTCCAGAGCAAAGAGCCCACAAGAATATAGTTATTCAAAATCATCCAAGCTAAAATTGAATAAGAAATAGGAATGATATTGTTCCAAAGTTTAATAAAAACATTAGAAGGTTGTTGTTTATCTCTAATAATATTCCAAACCTTTTTAAGAACAAAATCACCATTATGAGAAAGTTTAAAAATAATTTGATCAGGTTTGCTAGAAGTAACAGGAATATTTTTAAAGTTGTCAAAAAGAGAAGTTGGGATATATTTATCAAGTTTGTTTTCATTCCAATTATTATTAAGCCAAATAGAATTAACTTTGATAGAAGTACTAGAGTGGGTACATAATTGGATGTCAATTGAACAATTGCCAATCTAATTATCTTGCCAAAAGAAAGAATATCCTGACTGGATACCCAAAGAAATTAATGATTTAGCAACCCATTTAATAGAACAAAGCCTTTTCCAAACTAGAGAGTCACTAACTTTATAAGCATAGTTAAGAGGGTGTTTACCTTGATAAAAAAATTTCATCATAAAATTAGCCCAAAAGCTATCATTCTTTCTAAAGTTTCACTAGAGTTTATGAGTGAAAGCAGTGATAGCTTCACGGATAGGTTTGTAACCCAGAGCACCTTCACCCAAAGAACCACAAAATTTATGCCAAATGTCCAAAGCATTCATTTGATAGAATTATAAGAGCCCCAAAAACATTTGTTAAGCAAACGATCAATTCTGATAAGAGTAGCATTAGTGGGAATAATGGTTTGAATCAAATAAAGATGTGTAATGTTGCGAGTGCTTTTAAGGATAGTGAGCCTACCACCAAAGAATTGTAAATGGAAGCCCAAATATATATTTTATTTGAAATTTTTTTAATTTTCTCATCAAAGAGATTGGAACATTTTGGGCTTTTAAAGAGCAGAGCACCCTAGTACTTAAGAGGTAAGTGTTGATGTTTAAAATTTGTGATATGAAGGATTTTATTGATTTTATTATTTGAGATTCTAGAGGACATGATAAAATAGTTTTTGTTATCATTGATCAAAAGTCCACTTTCTCTAACAAATTTATTTAAAAAATTCTTAAGTTGCTTGTTGCGATGAATGGAAGCATTGTAGAAAATGATGAAATTGTCAACAAAAATTAGATGGGAAATAGGGAGACCACCAAGAGTTATGTAGTATGTACTAAGATTATTTAAGAATAAGTCATTGATGCTCATAGATAAGTACTCAACAGTAATAATAAATAAAGCAGGAGATAAGGGATCCCTTTATCATAAGCCATGAGATGAAGGAAAGAAGCACAAAGCTTCCTCATTAAAAAAAATTGAAAACTGGGAATTATTGATATAATTTCTGATGAGAAAAATGAATTTTTTAGAAAACCCAAATAAATATAAAATATGGTAAAGGAAATCCCAAGAGATATTATCAAAGGCTTTGGTAATATTAAGTTTGAAAAGAATGTGGCCACATCTAGTCTTGGCATCAAGACCATGAATTAATTCTTGGGCAAGTAAAATATTATTAGAAATAGATCTTCCTCCAACAAAAATAGTTTGGTTGAGAGAGATAAGTCTATTAAGTAAAGGATTAAGTTTGTTGGTAAGGATTTTGGATATCAGCTTATTGAAGTTGGTGCAAAGACTAATAAGTCTAAAATCACACCAATAATATGGGTTATCTTTCTTTGGAATGAGAATGATAGAAGTACTAGAAAAATATATGGGAAAAGGACAACCATTAAAAAAAATTAATCATAGCCTCAATCAAATCATTTTTAATGATAAACCAATATTTCTAAAAAAAATTGAGTAGTGAAACCCTCAGGACCAATAATAGAATCACTGTTCATGCTATTAAGAACTTTAAGAATTTCCTCTTCATTAGGCACCAAGGTTAGCAAATCATTATCATTATTATTTATAAAAGAAGGAATTAGTTGAGAATTAGAAATAGCTTCATAAGAGAAATTCTTATTAAGCATATTTCTAAAGTAATTAATATCTGAATCCTTAGTCTCATTGTTCTCCAAAATCCAATCTCCATTGTCTTTTATAATTTTTAGAATATTATTGAAAACTCTTGTTTTGTTAACCAAAGGATGGAAATATCTAGTATTCCTGTCACCATCTGTAATATGTTTACTACCACCTTTTTGGTGCCAGTAAGTCACTTCCATGTTTTGGAAATTGGCAAGCTTATCTTTTGCTTTAGTCACATTAGAAAGCTTTGAAGGGTCAGATATAACAGACACTTAAAGGTCACAGAGAAAATTTTCCATGTCTTTAATATTAGCAAAAAGGTTTTTAAAACAATGCCTGTTCCACCAACCCAAATTTCTTTTAAGTCTTTTAAGTTTAAACCATAATATATTCATCCCCGTAATTGAATTATCATGATGTAAAGGGGCTTTCCAATTCTTAGCTACAACATTGAAGAAATTAATACGCTCAATCCACATGTTCTAAAATCTAAAAGGAGAGGACTTTTTTAATCTATTAGAATTATTCTTAATAGAAACCAGAAGAGGAGCATGATTAGACAAGGTTCTGCTTTAAGTGATCAATAGAAGTAGTAGGCCATTGGGTAATCCAATGATTATTAAAAAGAATCTTATCCAACTTCTGCAAAATCTAGAGTTTTGTGAAGTGCAGTTAGAGTCCTTATAGCCAATATTAATCAAACTACAATCAAGGATCATATTGGAAAATTCTTCCATGGAATGAATATTGGGAGAGCAACCACCACTCTGTTTAGAAGAAAATAAAATAGTGTTGAAATCACTCCCCATAAACCAAGGTTTGTTGACCGAGGTAGTAAAGTTCCTCAAATTATCCCAAAAGAGATTACAACCAGATCTATAGCAGGAAGCATAAACAAACGAGCCTAAAACATAATAGTCACTATAAGAGATTAGAGCATTAACAACTTATTGAAAATCATAAATAATAGAAACCTCGATGAAATTATTCCAAAAACACCAGATCTTATTACTAACATTAAGGTAAAATTTATTAAAGCTGGTCATTCTAGCAACATGGCTAATTTTATTAGAATGAATGAAAGGTTCCAAAATAATGAGTAAAGAAATATTATAAATGTGACAAAGATTTTTATTATGATTACAGATAGAGAGGGTACCAATCCCTCTATCATTCCAAACAAGAAATTAATCATAATGAAAAAAAGGGGTAAGAAAAGGTTAATTGATAGATGAGTGAGAGCCAGTAGAAGATCTAGTATTTTTGGATAGTTTGGGAGGGTAATTTTTAACACTTTTTTTCTTTTTAGCATGATAAGTTTGAAAATGATTTCCTTTTCCTAGAATCATCATCAGTAAGATTTAGTAACATTGGTCACCAATTTAGGAGAGTTCTCTAAGTGTTTAGAGGGAACTTCACCCTCTTCCAAATCCAAATTAAGTTGAAAAGTAGGATTAACATGAATATCAAGATTAAAAATGAGAGATGGTGATGACTTAGAACCATTTAAAGCACAACTAGTTAAATCTGGATCAAAAACATTTTCAGCCTGATCGACATCATTTAAATCCTCATTAAAATTTTTATTTTTGTTGATCAAAGCCTGCATAGAAGCAGGGATAAAATCAGAGGAAATAAAATCATCATCCAATAACTCAAAAAAATTATTATTCTTTGTATTAGAAATATTCAATTTTAAAGAAGAGGTAAGAGGTAGTTCATCCTTCCCATTCTAAAAATCAGTCGAAGCCCTAGCAACCGTAAGATCCTAAACATGTTCAACAGGGTTAATCCCAATATTCAAGGAATCAACCTCAATAGCATCTTCCATACCATTCTTAAGATCTGAGGTTGATTTTTGAACATATGTGGGGAACAACTTATTACTAGGAACCATATTTTCTTGGGAGGATTTCAATTTTTCAAATGAGGATGGAAAATAAAGCAATCTGAATTATTATGACCATGAATTTTACAATGAGAACAAAAAACTGGAAGATTTTGAATTTAACCTTTTGTGAATACTCATATTTTTTAGAGACAATCCAAACTTTCTTAGGGTATTTTTTAGTTATGTCTAATTCCACTAGGATCCGAGCCACATAAGGGCAAGATCACTCAGCGGATGCTTGGTCGAGTTGCAAAGGCTGACTAAAAAGAGCCCCAACAGAAAAAAGCACATGATTTGTAACAACATGAATGTGCATATTAAAAAGAGATAACCACACAGGGATAATAAGATATTCCTCCTTAATGTCAAAAAGGGGTGACCACTTCAGTAAGCGCATTTAACAATAAAAAATGAAGTAAAAATGATGCGTAAAAACTTTAGAATAATCCAAATCATTAGAAAGTTGAATCAGAATATGTTGGGGGTCAATAAGACCAATCGAGAAAACACCTATAAGCTTAAGATTATGAAAAAAAAGGTGTTGATCTTATCCAAATTCAGGCGATGCAAAGAAAATTTTCCAACGAGAGAGAATTCAAATGGTTTCGCCAACATTTCAACATCCATATCAGAGCACATTATGGCTGGCAAACCACGAAAACAAGTCGAGATGAGATTAACTGATCTAATAGATGAAGAACTTTTACTAGAGAATGCATCGTTAAATGATTTTGTCGAGTTTGTAGCATTAGGGCCGCCAACCTCTGAAATGTCGAATGTCTTAGCCGAAGCATCCAAAAATTGAGGTGGAGCCATAGGAAATGAAGTCACCACAGCAGCCAAGATTAAGAATGAAGCAATATGCAATCAGCTAGGTGCCGATCAACCACTAGAATCGGATGAACCAAAGCCAATATAGCAGAGATCCCTAGTTGAGGGTGCACCACCAAGAGGAAATAAAAATTGCTAGAGAGAAGAGAGCCCTCAGGGCAGGGGGAGGAGGGGTTTAGTTTTTGGATTTGGTTTGGGTTAAGGTTTAGGTTGATTTACTTTAGTTTAGGTTTAGGTTTAGGTTTTATTTAGTTTATTTTTTAGTTTAGTTTATTTAGTTTCTTTAATTTACTTTAGTTTAGTTTAGTTTAGTTTATTTTTTATCTATTTCTATTTATTATTTATTTTAGGTTTACTTTTAGTTTATTTATTTTAGTTTATTTTAGGTTATTTTATTTCGTTTAGTTTATTTTTAGTTTAGTTTAGGTTTGTTTTATTTTATTTTAGGTTTAGGTTTATTTATTTAGGTTTTAGGTTTAGTTTATTTTTATTTATTTATTTTAGTTTAGTTTAGGTTTATTTTAGTTTTTTAGTTTATTTTAGGTTTATTTATTTTTATTTTTTATTTTATTTAATTTTAGGTTTAGGTTTATTTTAGTTTAATTTTTATTTTATATTTTTAGTTTAGTTTATTTGAGTTTAGGTTTTTATATTTTATTTTATTTTTATTTTGGTTTAGGTTTTAGTTTATTTATTTAGTTTATTTTTATTTATATTTATTTATTATTAGTTTAAGTTTAGGTATAGGTTTTAGTATATTTTATTTTTTTAGGTTTAGATTTAGTTTAGGTTTATGTTTATTTAGTTCATTCAGTTTAGTTTATTTATTTTATTTAGGCTTAGGTTTTAATTATTATTTTTAGTTTACATTTAGGTTTTTAGGTTTTTAGTTTAGGTTTATTTATTTTGTTTATTTATTTTAGTTTTGTTTAGATTTTATTTATTTAATTTCTTTATTTTAGTATATTTAGTTTAGTTTGATTTTTAGTTTGATTTAATTTATTTAGGTTTATTTATGTATTTAGTTTTTTTAGTTTATTTTTTAGTTTATTTTATTTTATCTATTTATTTTATTTTTTAGTTTAGGTTTAGTTTATTTTTTAGGCTTTAGGATTTTATTTATCTATTTATTTATTTTTTTAGTTTAGTTTATTTATTTTTTAGAACTTTAGGGTTTTGGGTATAGTTTATAGTTAGTTTAGGGTTTAGAGTTTAGTTAGTTAGGGTTTAGGTTTTTAGGTTTAGATTTAGGTTTAGGAGTTTAGTGTTTTTAGGAGTTAGGGTTAATTTAGGGTTTTAGGTTAAGGGTTTTAAGCTATAGGGTTTAAGATTTATATTTTAGGGTTTAGGGTTTATGGTTTTAGGGTTTAGGGTTTAGAGTTAATTTAAGGTTTAGGGTTTTAGGGTTTAATGTTTAGGGTTTAAAGTTTAAGGTTAGGGTTAGGGTTTAGGATTTATGGTTTAAGGTTTCAGTTACATTATTACTGCTTTTAGGATTTAGGGTTTTAGGTTTAGGTTTTTTTATGGGTATTATAGGGTTTTAGGGATTAGGGTTTAGTGTTTAGGGTTTAGGTTTTAAGGTTAAGGTTTAGGGTTTAGGGTTTTGAGTTTAAGGTTTTGGGTTAGGGTTTTTTTTTTTAATTTTATAATTTTCTTATTTTTATTTAATTAAGTAAATTAGTAAGTTTAAGTTTATATAGTTTACTTATTTATTTATTTTAGTTTATTTTATTTTCTATAATAATTTAGGTTTATTTTTATTTTTATTTAGTTTAGTTTATTTATTTAAGATTTATTTATTTTAGTTTAGGTTTTTTATTTTAGTTTAGTTTTTAGGTTTCAGTTTAGGTTTTAGTTTTTTTTTATTTTTGGTTTATTTTTTAGGTTTAGGTTTTCTTTTTTTATTTTTACTTTTAGGTTTAGGTTTTTATTTTATTTTTTTAGGTTTAGGTTTTTATTTTATTTTATTTTTGGTGTAGGCTTTGGGATTTTATTTTAGGTTTATTTTTATGTTTTATTTTTCAGTTTAGGTTTCAATTTATTTTTATTTTATTTTATTTTATATAGTTTATGTTTACGTTTAGGTTTAGGTTTTATTTATTTTAGTATAATTTATTTTAGTGTAGGTTTAGGTTTATTTTATTTTTATTTTAGGTTTAGGTTTTTTTTATAGTTTAGGGTTTAGGTTTTTTTTAATTAGTTTTTGGTTTTATTTTTAAGTTTAGGTTTTTATTTAGTTTTTATTTTATTTTATTTTATCTTTATTTTATTTTTATTTTAGGTTTAGTTTTACTTTATTTAAGTTTTTTTATTTTAATTTAGTTTTTATTTTTTATTTTATTTTTTTCTTAGGATTAGATTTAGGCTTAGGTTTTAGTTTATGTTATTATTTAATTTTATTTTTTTATTTTTTTTATTTAGTTTCATTTATTTATATATTTTATTTAGTTTAAGTTTAGGTTTTTAGCTTTTTAGGGTTTAGAGTTTAGGGTTTTTTATTTTATTATTTTTGGGTTCAGGGTTTAAGTTTTAGGGTTTAGGTTTTAGGGTTTAGGGTTTAGGGTTTAGGGTTTAGGATTTTAATTATTTTGGGTTTAGGGTTTATGGTTTAGGTTCTAGGTTTAGGGTTCCAGTTTTAGTTTAAGGTTTAAGATTTAGGGTTTAGGTGTAAGTTTTTTATTTTAATTTTTTTTGTTTAGGTTTAGGTTTTTGTTTATTTTTTAGTTTAGTTTTATTTTTATTTTACTTTTTAGGCTTAGGTTTTATTTTTTATTTTTAGGTTTAGGTTAAGGTTTTGATTTTATTTTCTTAGGTTTAGGTTTTATGTTTTAATTTTAGGTTTACTTTTACATTTTATTTTTTAGTGTAGGTTTAGGTTTATTTTTAATTTCTTTAATTTTATTTATTTTAGGGTTTATGTTTAGTTTATTTTAGGTTTAGTTTCAGGATTTATTTATTTTAGTTTAATTTATTTTAGTTTAGCATTATGTTTATTTTATCTTTATTTTTGTTTTAGGTTTTTTTAGTTTAGGGTTTTGGATTTATTTTTTATTTTATTTTTAGGTTTTATTTTTAGGTTTATTTTTTAGGTTTAAGTTTTTATTTAGTGTTTAATTTTTTTAATGTTTATTTTTTAGCCTTAGGTTTATATTTAGTGTTTATATTTTTATTTTATGTTTATTTTATTTTTATTTTAAGTTTAATTTTTATTTTATTTTGGTTTTTTATTCTTAGGTTTATTTTATTTTTTAGTATAGTTTAGGTTTTTATTTAATTTATTTTAGTTATTTTATTTTCTTTTTAAGTTTTGGTTTTCATTTTAATTTAGGTTTTTATTTATTATTTATTATTTTATTTAGGTTTAGGTTTTATTTATTTATTTTACTTTTAGGTTTTATTTAGTTTAAGTTTAGGTTTTTAAGTTTTTAGGGTTTAGGGGTTTGGAGTTCTAATTTTTATTTAGCTTAGGTTTTTAGGGTTTTTAGGATTTAGGGTTAGCTTAAGGTTTAGGAGTTAGGGTTATGAGTTTAGGGTTTAGATTTTAACGTTTAGGGTTTAAGGTTTTAGGGTGTACGGTTTAGGGTTTCGGGCTTAGGGTTAGGGTTAGGGTTTAGGGTTAAGGGTTTAGGGTTTAGGGCTTAGGGTTTAGCATTTATGGTTTAGGGTTTAGGGTTTAGGATTTTACGTTGAGGATTGAGGGTTTATGTTTTAGGTTTAGATTTAGGTTTAAGTTGGGTTTTTAGTTAAGATTTTTATTTTATTTTATTTTTATTTTATTTAGGTTTAGGTTTTGTTAGTTATTTTATTTTTAAGTTTTGTTTAGTTTAGGTTATTTATCATTATTTTTTATTTTTATTTTATTTAGTTTATTTATTATATGTTTATTTACTTTAATTTAGCCTTTTTATTTTAGTTTATTTTTTAGGTTTAGGTTTTATTTTTAATTTTTAGGTTTAGGTTTAGATTTTTTTTTTAGGTTTAGGTTTTAGGTATTTATTTTATCTTTATTTTTAGGTTTTATTTTTTAGTTTAGGTTTAGGTTTATTTTTAGTTTATTTTATTTTATTTTGTTTAGGTTTAACTTTAGGTTTTGTTATTATAGGTTTAGGTTTAGCTTTTATTTATTTTAGTTTAGTTTCTTTTTATCTAGGTGTAGGTTTATTTTATTTTGTTTATTTTATTTTTAGTTTAGGTTTAGTTTTTTTTTTTAGTTTAGGGTTTAAGTTTGATTTTTCAGTTATTTTTAGGTTTATTTTTTAGGTTTAGGTTTTTATTTAATTTTTATTTTATTTTATTTTAGCTTTATTTTTGGTTTATTTTATTTTTATTTCACGTTTGGTTTTTATTATATTCAGGATTTTTATTCTTATGTTCATATTACTTTTTTAGTTTAGTTAAGGTTATTATTTATCTTATTTAATTTAATTTTTATTAATTAACTTTATTTTATTTTTATGTTTTGGTAATGGTTTTTATTTTATTTTATTTTTTAATTTATTTTGTTTTAGGTTTATTTATTTATTTTATTTTTAAGTTTTAATTAGTTTAGGTTTTTAGGTTTTTAGGGTTTAGGATTTTAGGGTTTTAGGGTTTAGGGTTTAGAGTTAGGGTTTAGGGTTTAGGGTTTAGGGTTTAATGTTTAGGTTTTAGGGTTTTAGAGTTTAGGGTTTAGAGTTAGGGTTTAGGATTTAGGGTTACGGGTTTAGTGTTTATGCTTTAAGGTTTAGGGTTTAGGGTTTTTTTTTTAAAAAAACATTAAGTAAACAGGTAGGTTTGGGTTTATTTAGTTTATTTTTATTTATTTTAATTTTTTTTCATTTTATTTAGGTTCATTTTTTATTTTTATTTAGTTTTTATCCTTATTTTAGATTATTTTATTTTCTATTTTTATTTAGGTTTATTATTTTATTTATTTTACATTTATTTATTTTAATTTAGGTTATTTATTTTAGTTTAGTTTTTTTTGCTTAGGTTTAGATTTATGTTTATTTTTTAGTTTAGTTTTATTTTTATTTTATTTTTTAGGCTTAGGTTTATTTTTATTTTTAATTTTAGATTTAGGTTTTTATTTTATTTTATTTTGTTTTGATTTTAAGTTTTTATTTAAGGTTTTTTTTTTAGCTTTTTTTTTGTTTAGGTTTAGGTTTATTTTTAGTTTATTTGATTTTATTTAGTTTAGGGTTTAGGTTTAGTTTATTTTAGGTTTAGGTTTAGGTTTTATTTATTTTAGTTTAGTTTATTTTAGTTTAAGTTTAGGTTTATTTTATTTCATTTATTTTAGGTATAGGTTTTTTTTACTTTAATATTTAGGTTTTTGTTTTTTATTTATTTTTGGATTTATTTTTTAGGTTTAGGTATTTTTCTTAGGTTTAGATTTAGGTTTTATTTAATTTTTCTAGGTTTCAGTTTTAGGTTTTTATTTTAGCTTAATTTTTAGGTTTTATTTATTTATTATTTAGATTTGGCTTTAATTATAGTTTATTTGATTTTATTTAGTTTAGGGTTTAGGTTTTATTACTTTAGCTTAGTTTATTGTAGTTTAAGTTTAGGTTTATTTTATTTTATTTATTTAGTTTTAGGTTTTCTTTTTAGTTTAGTGTTTAAGTTTTTTATTTATTTATTTTTAGGTTTAAGTTTTTATTTATTTTTTATTTTATTTTATTTTAGGTTTATTTTATTTTTATTTTATGTTTAGTTTTTTTTTTCTTTTGGTTTTTTATTTGTAGGTTTATTTCATTTTTTAGTTTAGTTTAGATTTTAATTTATATTATTTTAGTTTAGTTTTTAATTTTTATTATATTTTTTTTTAGGTTTTGGTTTAGGTTTAGGTTTAGGTTTTACTTCGGGTTTTCATTTTTTTTTTATTTTACCTAGGTTTAGATTTTATTTATTTATTTTCTTTTTTAATTTTCTTTAGCGTGGGTTTAAGTTTTTAGGCTTTGAGGGTTTAGGGTTTAGGGTTTAGGGTTTAGAGTTTAGGGTTTAGGTTTTAGGGTTTGGGATTTAGGGTTTAGTATTTAGTGTTTAAGGTTTATGGTTTGGGATTTAGGGTTTAGGGTTTAGGGTTGTAGGTTTTAGGGTTTAGGGTTTGGGGTTTCGAGTTTATGATTTAGGGTTGTAAGTTTTAGGGTTTAGGGTTTATGGTTTGGGATTTAGGGTTTAGGGTTTAGGGATGTAGGTTTTAGGGTTTCGGGTTTGGGGTTTCAAGTTTATGAATTAAGGTTGTAAGTTTTAGGGTTCAGGGTTTTAGGTTTAGAGTTTAGGGTTTAGGTTTATGGTTTTAGGGTTTAGGATTTAGGATTTTAGGGTTTAGTGTTTAGGTTTATGGGTTTAAGGTTTAGAGTTTAGGTTTTAAGGTTAGTTTTAGGGTTTAGTGTTTAGGGTTACAATTTTTTTTATTTTTTATATTTTTTTAAAGTTAAGTAAACTCATAGGTTTAGGTTTATTTAGTATATTTTTTCTTTTAGTGTATTTTATTTTAATTTTGATTTAAGTTTTAATTTTTTTTATTAAGTTTAATTTATTTATTTTAGTTTTATTTATTTTAGTTTGGCTTTTTTATTTTATTTTAGTTTTATTTTTATTTTATTTTTTAGGTTTCTGTTTTATTTTTTAATTTTAGGTTTAAGTTTAGGTTTTTATTTTATTTATTTATTTTTGTTTAGGTTTTAGTTTTTTATATTAGGTTTATTTTTAGGTTTTATTTTTTGTTTAGGTTTAAGTTTATTTTTAGTTTATTATGATTTATTTAGTTTAGGTTTAGGTTTAGGTTTAGGTTTTGTTTATTTTAGATTTAGGTTTAGGTTTTATTTATTTTAGTTTAGGTTTAGTTTTATTTTATTTTATTTATTTTATATTTATTTTAGGTTTAGGTTTTTTTTAATTTAGGGTTTAAGTTCTACTTTTTATTTATTTTCAGGTTTATTTTTTGGTTCAAATTTTTATTTAGTTTTTATTTTATTTTATTTTATGTTTATGTTATGTTTATTTTATTTTTATTTTACATTTAGTTTTTATTTTGTTTAGGTTTTTTATTCTTAGGTTCATTTTATTTGTTTAGTTTAATTTAGTTTATTATTTATTTTGTTATAGTTTATTTTTACTAGTTTATTTTATTTTATTTTAAGGTTTAGGTTTAGGTTTATGTTTTAGTTCAGGTTTTTATTAAAATTTATTTTTTTCATTTATTTAGGTTTAAGTTTTATTTTTAATTTTTGTTCAATTTTATTTAGTTTAGGTTTAGGTTTTTAGGGTTTAGGGTTTAGGGTTTTAGGGTTTAAGGCTTTAAGGTTTTGGGTTTAGGGTTAGGGTTTAGGGTTTAGGGTTTAGGGTTTAGCATTTAGGCTTTATGGTTTTAGGGATTTTAGGGTTTAGTGTTTAGGGTTTAGGGTTTAGGATTTTTTAGATTTTAGTGATTAGGTTTTTTTAAAATTAAGTAAACTAATATGTTTAGGTTTATTTAGTTTATTTTTTATTTATTTTAGTTTATTTAATTTTTTTCTTTTTATTTAGGTTTAATTTTACTTTTTATTTAGTTTAGTTTATTTATTTTATGTTTTTGATTTAAGTTTATTTTTTAGGTTTAGTTTTAATTTTAAGTTTATTTTTTAGTTTAGTTTTATTTTTATTTTATTTTTTAGGTTTAGGTTTTAATTTTTATTGTTAGGTTTAGGTTTAGGTTTTTATTTTATTTTCTTAGGTTTAGGTTTTAGTTTTAATTTTAGGTTTCTTTTTAAGTTTTATTTTTCAATTTAGGTTTAGGTTTATTTTTAATTTATTTTATTTTATTTAGTTTAGGTTTAGGTTTAGGGTTAGCTTAGGGTTTACGTTTAGTTTAGGGTTTAGGATTTATGGTTTTTAGGGTTTAGGCTTTAGGGTTTATGGTTACTTTAGGATTTAGGGTTTAGGGTTTTAGGGTTTAGGATTAGGGATAAGGTTTAGGGTTTATGGTTTACGGTTTATGGTTTAGGGTTTAGTGTTTAGGCTTAGTTTAGGGTTTGGGGTTTATGGTTTTTTAAGGTTAAGGGTTGTAGGTTCAGGGTTTAAGGTTTAAGGCTAGTTTTATTATTTAGGGTTTAGGATTTATGGTTTAGGGTTTAGGGTTTAGGTTTTTTTTTTAAATTAAGTAAACTAGCAAGTTTAGGTTTATTTAATTTATTTAGTTTTTTCTAATTTTTATTTTTATTTTGTTTATTTTTTATTTTTATTTAGTTTAGTTTATTTATTTTAGTTATTTTTATTTTTGTCTAGGTTTTTTATTTTAGTTTATCTTTTAGGTTTATGTTTAGATTTATGTTTATTTTTTAGTTTATTTTTATTTTTATTTTATTTTTTATGTTTAGGTTTATGTTTAGGTTTTTATTTTACTTTTTAAGGTTTAGGTTTTAGGCTTTTATTTTAGGTTTGATTTTAGGTTTTTTTTTTTAGTTTAGGTTTAGGTTTATTTTTAGTTTATTTTTTTGTATTTAGTTTAGGGTTTAGGTTTAGTTTATTTTGGGTTTAGGTTTAGGTTTTATTTTTAGTATAGTTTATTTTAGTTTATGTTTATGTTTATTTTATTTTATTTATTTTAGGTTTAGATTTTTTTTTAGTTTAGGGTTTAGGTTTTATTTTTAGGTTTATTTTTTAGGTTTAGATTTTTATTTAGTTTTTATTTTATTTAGGGTTTTGTACCACCATCCTTCAAGATCTTTAATGGCAGTTGGAACCCACGATAACTCGTTGCACACTTTAGAGCTAGCTTTTAGAACACTAGTGGTAGCAACACACTCTTCTTTCGCCTTTTCATTAGCAGTCTGTCAGGTGTTGCATTTGATTGGTATGTCGAACTGCCCAATAGTTCAGTGAAGACTTTTGCTGAGTTGGAGCACCTCTTCATTAAGAGCTTTGTTGGAGCTCAATATAGTGTGATTATAGGCAACCTCATTGTAGAGAAACAGAAAATCAATGAGTCCCATGTTGCTTAGATTCTCATGTGGTGCAACCTGAGTAAGAAATGCAAACCACAACTATCTGAACAACATACCATTGAGATTCTTCTCAAGAATATCCATGGCCTGGTCACCTTCATGATCAAGGGCTTTACCATCAAAATATTGGAGAAATTAATCAACAATGCGGCTGGCCTATAAGAGGAAGCCAACAGTAGCCCTTTCCCGACCAATCATCTAGGCCCAAGCCTTATAAGGTGTTTGAGAAGAAGCCAGGGATAGTTGTGTCAGTCGATAGAGGGAAGCAGCCAACCAGAGTTCAGTATAAGAGACTATGATCTCAGTAGACTCCTTTGCCACCTCCTCTTCCACCACCTCAGCCATCATACTGGTCATGATAGTCGCCACGATGACCATTTCCACCACCTCAGTAGCCTACCCAGCAGCGATATTCATATCCATCACCTTGTAGCAACTTTCCACCTACTCTTGCTGATAGATTGAATAAGCCATATTCATTCAAGAGAGAGGTAGTTAGGAAATTCTTTAAGAATCTCTTAAATAATCCAGACTTTTAGTTACTAGAGCCTAAGAGGCCGGAGGAAGTCCCCAAGAATAATGATCCTAGCTATTGCCCCTACCACCGCATGTTAGGCCATGTCTTAGATGATTGTATCACTTTTATGGACTATCTTGAGCGTAGCTACAAGTTGAGAGCCATAGTTATCCTTAAGGAGTACTTATTAGAACAACCATCTAATTCTATTAGGGTAATCCTTGGGATACGATCTCTTAAGACCAAAGAAGGTTAAGATATCTCTCTATCTCGAACTTCTGAGAATATTATTAATAAGATCAAGAAGCTTTCCTTGCAGGTGCCTGAAGTAGCTCAAATCTCAACACCAAGAAAGGTTTGCTAGTTGCAAAGGACAACTCTAGGAGAATGATAGCCCAATAGTAGCAGCAGCTCACCATACTTTCCTGAGATAGTCAAGTAGTGTAGCCATCATCAGAGTCTAGTACTACCTCAATAGTTGTAACTACTACCTCTTCTACTAGCTCCTCTTCTATTGACATGAGCATTGTACTTGCAAATAAGGGCACTAAATCCCTATCTCTACTTACTTTACTTGAATTCTATCATATAGCTCTACCCAAAAAGAAATTAATGAATAAAGCTGATTCTACTTATATATTTTCTACTTCTGATGCTTTTGATTTTATTCTTATTGAAAGCTCTCTGAGTCTAAAAAAAATAATAGCTCTAGTAGTTCTGATCCTTTCCTTTTTGATTCAAAGTTGGACTATCCTTCTCTGAATCAATCAGGTTCACCTCTTGAGATTGACTTAGAGTCAACTGACTCTGAGGATCCCATAGCATAAGCTATAGGTATGCTCAATGAGAAGGTTGAACTTTCCACAAGCTCATCATTCCAAGAAGTCACTAAAGTCAACCTGCATAATGGCAAAGTTCTACCTTCTAAGGTAGCACCTCAGGATAAGGGTAAGCAAGTCATTGGTTCTAGTGAGCAAATAACCCCTCCATAGGTTGCTAAACCCATGGATATGCTTATGGAGGACCAAGCCAGAGTTGATTACAATGTCCTGGCTTACCTTAGAAAGTTTCTTGCTAAGTTAAGCATATACAATGCCCTTATAATATCTAAAGAGATGAGGGAATATCTAATCAAGGCCTTACTTGATCTATAGATATGCTTAGCTCAGTTGATTACTACTAAAGAGGATGCATGCCACTTGAAGGACATCTTAGAAGTTAAATTTAGTGATGTAGACTTACTCCTAAGTATGACTGAGCACAACTGCTTCCTTACATTACAGTGGATGTTGGCAAATACAAGCTATCGAGTTGGTTGACCTAGGCGTTTCAATCAATATTATGAGTCTAAGAACCGTTGCATACTTGAGGATCAACATCTCCAAACTCCAAAATGAAAAGGATGATGTTGAGAGGATTCAATGAATAAGGTGAGAGGGCCTTGTGGTGTTTATTTTGGATGGCACCATGCAAATCATAGGGAGTACTTTTTGAGGTGATCAAGTACAATATTGAGGTATGATGTACTATCTCGAAAGATAGAGGCATCACCCTACAATGGACCTAATCATGTAATAAGAACTCCTAAAGCATGATGGGTCTTCAAATATACCAGAGATTTTTCTTCTACTTTACATGGATGACTAAAGCAGGGTATATATTAAACCAGGTTCTTATGTTCCCCATAGAGGAAAGCCTCCATAGTTAATTACATCTTAGAGAATAAAATTTCCTGAGAATACTCTCAATTAAAGTAAACAATTATCATCTCCAAAGATTTCTAGGTTACACTATCAAAACATTGGTTGTATTGGGAAAATCAATTGGGAAAGTTCAAGGAGAAAACTTAGTTTTAGAATCCAAATGAAATAAGTAGGAAATGCTCATGATACTAGGAAGCCTAGTGAGCATTCCAATCTATCCTATGGTTGGGCTTTATAATTTTAAAGTTGAGCAGATTTATATGTTTTGAGTTGAAATTTAATTAGATTACTAGGGCTTATAATCCACCAACACAAGGTTGTGGGAATGCCTAAGAGGTAAGAATTTATGCTCGTAGCCCGAAGGAAATAACTACCTCAGATCCTAAATCTAGGGAGCTTTAGTTCAAGCTAAAGCACGACCTAAATCTAAGGGATAGGTATAAGGGTTTACCTCCATATGTGAGAATAAATTGTCCGATTTTTGGACTTATAACGCCTGGAGTGGACGCCATCTAACTCCTCCTATGATTTTAAAACCATGTAGTCTGATCTTATGAATTGCAAGATAGGTAGGGTAGTTATTTAATTAGAAAGAGACTAATGTCCTAAACACACTTCCTAAGAGACTAAAGCATGAGTAATATGAGCATATGACTTAATCTATAGATGCAAAATCTTATCAAATTTTATTTCATTTTAGACACATCATTTTTATAGAGGCTTTAGGATTTCTTAAGCCTAAATGCATGATGAAATAGGTTATGAATCAAATTGGCTAGAATAAGGTGTTCTCCACCACAAGCGATGCCCTCACAGGTCAAGCATTCCTTTATCGTGCAAGGATGGAGATCCTTCATGTTCAAGAGAGAAAGAATATGCATGCATGATGTGAAACATACAACCATACATCTAATGGGTTGCTAAATCTTTTAATTATTTTATTTATTTCTTAGGCTTTATGATGAGGTTATGAGTTGTTTAAAATTTTGTTATGAGTGATTAGTTGGGTAGAAATGTTATTTTTACTCTATGAGCCTAAATGTATCCAAGCCATACATTAAAGCATCAATCATTTAAGAAATAATGAAAAGCATGCCATCTTAATGCACATTATTAACATAACATCAAACAATTATATAAACTACCATAAAAGAATAAAAGGTTGGTCGATCAGCATAACCAAGTGAGAAAATATGGGTAACCGAGCTCTACCCTTATACAACCTAGAATATGAAAGAATAATTATAATTGTATTAAATGCTATGGGTGTCTTCTTTCTTCATATGTCCATTTCTAATTTGGTTCCTTTTTTGATTTGGATGGTGCTTGCTTCAAAGACATCATAGGGCACCCTAAGACAAAGCCTTCTAGCCACTACTCATCCTAATCCCCATAGCACTAATCCTAATTCCTATTGCAAAAATTAAATTTATGTGGCAAAAGTAAATCTACTAACACCTGTAAAATAGATGTTATCTAAATATTCATATAATCTCTAGCAATTTTATTTATAATTTGGACTTAGCACCCTACACATGGTTAACTAAGTCCCACATATCCTAACTTGGATTATGATTAATGATTTAAGCAACCTGCAAAGAGAGCATTCACATTTATTTTTAAGCATCTCTTAAGCATAATCCCCTGCAGAAAACATGATTATGCTAACATTGGTCAATCATCCAGTCTACGAAGCATACGCCCTAATATCCAATATAAAATAATATATTTGAAAATAAAAATACATCACATCATACATCATTCTAACTTAGAGCTAGAAGTGGTGACTTAATGTAGTGTGTGTATTAGGCTTGTGTGGTAAGTCTTGTTAGGCATTAGTGTTATATTTTCTTAGAAAGATTCAATTTAACATGAAAGGATGATTTTACTTGAAGTGGTTTAATTGATTTGAGAATTTTAATTTGTGTTTTCTTTTGTTTCATTTTATTACACTTAGCAACTAAGTGTTATAAAGAGAGGAAAAGAGGATTGCCCTCTTTCATCCCTACCTTAACTCACTTTTTAAAGTATAGTAATTTGATTTAGTTATCTTTAGTGAATGGCTTATAAAATGATTTAATTAATCATGAGTTTAGGTTCACTTTAAATAATCCTATTCAAAATGAAAGGCATTTTAAGATTAATTTAATTGAATTACTTCCACATGACATATATTAAATCATTCCTTTCCATCACAATTGTATCTATACATGCCACATAATTTAAGCACACTTAAATGATGAATGTATGTGTATGTTTAGAATTTATATTTTATTTGATTGAATTATTTAAACATATTAATTTAAAACTTTATCCAAATTCTTATACAGAAAGGACATAAGAATGAAATTAAATAGGCATGTGCCATTGTTAAACCAGGGAAGTGAGGTAATCAAATGACCTCCTTAGAGCTAGTTAAAGCCTTGTATTCTCGGGATGTCCATACTATATACCCATTTGCATTCAAACATATGTAAATTCATATACATGAACATAGTAAGTAAGCTCCAAATCATATGGCTAATTAATTCAACCACTTAGTCAATTTTTAATGCATGCAATTTTAAGGTAAAATGAAATTTTCATTCAATAATCACATACACATATACATGTACAAAGATATAGGCAAGTATGTGTCATTGTTAAACCAAGAAAGTGAGGTAATCAAATGACCTCCTTGGGGCTAACTAAAGCCTCATATTCTCGAGATGTCTAGACTATATACTTACTTTTCTTGGACACACACGAATGTATACATAAATGAGGTAAAGAAAATCATGCAAAGAATGTATATTTATTTGATTGAATCATTTATATATATGAATTAAAGCTCTATCCAAATTCTAATTTTGAAATACATAAGAATAAAATCAAATGGGTATGTGTCATTGTTAAACCAGGGAAGTGAGGTAATCAAATGACCTCCTTGAGGCTAGCTAAAGCCTCATATTCCCAGGATGTCCAGACTATATACCCATTGCCATCCAATCTTATATTAATCAACACATGAATAGAGAAAGGAGTACTCAACATTCAGACACTTAAGCTATAAGCACATGCATTTCTTATGTATGTATAACTAGCATCATAATACATATTATTATTCATTTATTAGCTTCTGAAAAAGATATTTCGATTTAATAGTGATAATAACCATGCATATATTAAATTAAATCAACCCATACAAGCTTACACAAAGGAAATCCATTTTATTTTACTCGATTTTGAAAAGATGGATGCATGAATTCAAATGACATAGCAAATTTAACATGATTGGAAAGAGGACAATCAAATATAAGCATGTGATTCGTTCAACCAAACTAGTTCTTAAGAACAATCAAATTAAATAAGACTATTTAAAGCAAACCAAAGCTTCTTTATTAGTTAAGTTTTGGATTTAATTTAATTTAAAGAGGAGAAAATAAATCATCACTTATTATTTTAAACCCATTCCCACATTAGTGATTTGATTTAATTTAATGAAATGTAATTAAGTTGATTTTATAGGTTAATTAAGTTGAAACCTTAATTAGATGAATTAATTACCCTTACCTATGTCACCTTAAAGTAATTAACTAAATAATTATGAGCCAACATGATATGCATGGAAAATAAACTTGCAATGATCCTAAGAATTAAAAGGGGCCTAATGCAATTGGCTCATGATTAATAGTTAATTAGATTAAGGGACTTAATTTATTATTCTTATGGTTTTCCCACACATGTGGACAAATAATAATTTCATTAAACACTTTTACGTTATTAAACACCTAAAGTTCTACCCCATGATTTAATTAATTAAGGTCTGATGTGATTATGATTTTAATTTGATTAAGTGATTTAATTAATTAGTTAAATTATAATTAATTTTATTTAAAAGGATGAAATGAACTTAGGGAAAGTGGTCCCAACCCTATTCCTTAGTTCACTTATTGTTGAACAGTGATTAATAAACTCAATTAACCAATTTATTACTATTCATGGGATTAATTAATCATTAATTACTTAAAAAAGTAGTTAAGGTTTAATTAGTTAATTTTCTTAATTAAGTGAGCAATAAATCCTAAGAAAATCATGGGAGTTAGAGGTCATCCCATTAAATTAACTCACAAAAGTTGGGATAAATTGCTCAAGTAATTAAGGAGAAATCATGCTAATTAATTTAGTAATTAATTTTAATTAAACCTTAATTACTTTTCAAAATTAGTTAAGTTCATTTTTAATTGATTCTCCTCTGAAATACCTTTAAAATGAGTATTTATTTCCATTTATTATTTCTCTATAATTTTGTATGATTTTTAGAAGCTTCAACAATTAAAAATGTTTAATTAAGCCTAATTAGAGCCTAATGGTGTTGGCGCCACATGGCGTGCTGAAGTGGTATGCTTTCCACGTGGCACCACGGGATTGACTACTTAAAACTTATCTGACTCAGCACCTACATGGCAACGACGGACGTGCTTTCTCGTCTGCCATCCGATCAAAGACCAGTGGCTCGAATGATTAAGGAAGCTTCATCTAGTGGATAAGAAGCCCTGTTGAGCAGTAATTGGATCAATTCTTCAGCGTTCGCACGGAAGGCCATGAACAGAAGATTTAGAGCTCGACATTGATCGAAGTCCCACCTTAGGTGCTCTAGAAGCTTGGGAGATGATTTGTTCTTGCTCAACAAGACCTAGAGAATGTGCGTCCAAAGTTAATTTGAGTTTGATAGAGAAATACAAAAATTAGGTCAAAAACATGGGAGTGTCCAATTTCAGAATGGATGGGAATGGCATTTTTTGATCGAGGAATGAGCTTGGGAGCTTATGGAATGGCTCTAGCAGCTCATCTTGGGTAGCAAAGGCTTTGAGGAATTATTTTTGTGTGTGTTTGAGTGGAAATAAGGGGGTGTATACCCCATTCATCTTGATCAGATGGTGGGATCAGGTTTGGCTTCTAGTGGCCGTTTGGCCATCCTAAGGTGTCGTGTGTGGTAAGGAGGAGGTAAGTTGGCTCAGCTTGGTTGGTTGAAGGTGTGGAGGTGGCTTCCAAGGAGGAATCCTGGGTGTCTTATGGGTTTCAAATGCTCTAATGGGGAGGGCAAGGTGATTTCACCTCCCATTAATCATGGCCAACCCAACCACCCCTTGGGTCAGGTTGAGCAGTGTCATAGGTGCCTAGGTGGACCATAGGGAGAGTACCAAGTGGCCAAGGAATGTAAATGACTACTTACTTGGGTGATTTGTCTCATGTGATGCCCTTGACCCAAAGGTAGAATAATCATTTGGCATTGGATTTGATTTGGGCAAATTTGAAATGAGCTAAAAGTGGGTTCGCCCAAATTTTCAGTCAATTGGAGTTAATTTTGTTAGGTTGGGCTCAATTTGACTCATTTAGGTCAAATTGGGTTAGGTTAGGTCAAGTTGACCAATTGGTCAAATTGGGTCAACCAAGGGTTGGGTCAAGTTCATATGATCATTTGGGATGTTTTGGTTCAATTGGTTTGGTTTAGTTTGGCTTAGATTTGATTTTGGCTCATTTGAATTCATTTGGGTCAAATGAGTTAAGTTGACCAATTTGATCAAATTGGCCAAATTGGCTTGAGTTGAGTGTTGGTTTGGGTTTAGTTGACCAATTGAAGATGATTGTAGGCTTTGGTTTCAATTAGTTTAGATTTGTTTTTGATTTTGGCCAACTTGAACTTTTAGATCAATTTGGACTAAGTAGGTCAATTGGGTTCAATTGGGTCCAATCATGGCTTTAGTCATGTTCAATAATCAATTTGGAATGAACTTGAGCTATTGGTTATAATCAATTTGGTTTATATTTGAATTTGACCCAATTTGGTCTTTTAGATCAATTTGGGCCAACTTGGGTTAAGAGGGCCAATTGGGCTTGGTTTGGCTCAATTAAAGGTCAAGTCATATTCAAATATTAATTTTGATTTGGTATGAATCATTGGTTTCAAGGAATTTGGCATAAGTTGCAATTTGGCTAGTTTGGGTTCATATGGTTAAGGGGTTGACTTGGTCAAATGACCAAGTTGACTTGGTTTGACCAAATTTATGATAATTAATCAACCTAAGGTGATCAAAAATTATGATGTGAGGTTTTGATGGGCTTGGTTCAATCTAATTTGGGTAGGATTAAAACTTAGCTCAAATAGATCAAATTGCCACTTTAGATCAAGTGGACAAACTAGGTTTAGTTGACTTGATTTTGGATTGAGTTTGATCTAGTTGAGTTTATATATGGATTCGGGATTGACATATAAATTCAATTGCAATTTTCATAGGTTCAAATGGGTTTTGGTTCATTTGAACATTTCAAGTCAAAATGGTTAAGTTGGGACTTGGGTTGATTTTGGTTTGGCTTGATGATTGTAGAATTCATTTATATTTGTGAATATGATTGAAGGTATGATTGATTCATGAGAAAATCAATTGAATTTGGGTTTTGAAATGTAGGAATTTGGCTAAGTCCATGGAGTTGAGTCATGTGGCTTAAGTTTAAATTTTGATTTTGTTTGATTTAGTTTTAATAATTTAAATGTTTATTTTATTTAAATTTGTGAAGATGATTAAAAATATGATTTATTTGTGAGAAAATCAACATAATTTGACTTGATTTGAATTAAGATTTAGCTAAGTCCATGGGATAGGTCATATGGCTTGGGAAGGGTTTTGATTTAATTTTATTTAGTTTGATTTAGTTTTGATCATTTGAATGTAGATTTGATTTATATTTAAGAAGATGACTGAAGAAATAAATTGATTATGAGAAAATCAATTGATTTTGGATTGATTTGGATTAAGATATGGCTAAGTCCATGGGATAAGTCATATGGCTTAGGAAGGGTTTCAAGTTTGGATTTGATCATGGGATTCAATCATTTAGTTTTGGAATTTGGGTTTGGATTTGGATTTGGATTTGAATTTGATGTTTAAATTGAACTTTATGTTTGGTTTGAGAAGGTGAACATGGATTGGATTTGGGGTGTAGGGTAGGTGGATTATCCTAATCCTTAAGGCATAACCTAATCCTATGGTTAACCCTTCTAAGTCTTTAGGCTTAGGTTAAGTGTTTACCTAATTGTTAGAAGTGTCTTATGAATAGGGAAGTCTTAGTGTCTAGAAGACTCCTAAGTCTAAGATGGTAAGATTGAATCCGCACTCTAAAAGTGAGGTCAGCATGCATTAGGCTCCATAGTGTTGCCCTTAGAGATATATGATTGGAAAACTGAAGCTAAGTTTCACATTATAAACTCAAATACATCTTTGAATTCTTTGCTTGGTACACCATAGATACATGAGAACAACATAGATTCATTCTCTATACATCAGTGTATGAAGTTCATGAGAGGTGGGATAGTCTAATGTATCAAAGGATATCTCAAGCCACTTACAGTTCACGAGGTCAGCATATATAAGGATGCGACTTACTACCTCCCTAAAAATCAATAAGTCTATTCTCGCAAATTTGGTCAAAATTTTTTAAAAAAATGAAAAAGAAAAAAAGAAAAATAAAGAGAAAAAGAAAAATAAAAGAAAAGAGAAAATGAAAAATAAAGTAAAATGGAGCGGAAATAGACTTGGAGGAGAAAGTGGAGCCTGACATTAGATTCCACCCACAGTTTGTTACTCCATTCAAACATATGGGTAGGACGACCTGACCTCCACCAGGAAGAGGAAGAGGGTAGTTCAGGGGTAGTCCCAGGGGTGGAAAACCTCCTAATTGGCCACCTAATAGAAGATATGTCCCAGCTACCAGGAGTACAACTGCTATCCATATAGACTTAGAATATAGTTCATAAGATGAGTCTTATATGGTTAGCACACCAACCAACTCTTCTCAGTAGTCGATTCCCTTGGAGGTGACACTTAAGCTAAATAGCGAAGAAGATTGGGCTCGAAAGCAAAGCATAAGTGTATCCAAGTCTATATGTGAAACAGTTAGGCATCAGTTGGAAACCTTAGCTCTAACCCACTTTCCTCTCAAAAAGGTGAGGGTTTGGTAGTTAAGGAATCCTTTAAGTCATCCATAAGTGTAAAGACTCAAAGGTTCTTTCTCAGAGCGTCATCCTCAAGTTAAGAAGTTGATGTAGAACTTGAGGATGACTCATATAAAGATTTAATAGAATTAACTTTTGATTAGTGCTTTCCTTTTGTTCATAATTTAGTAAAGAAAAGGTTAATCCCACAAACTTGGTCAAAGCGTAGGTCAGGCTACTTTAAAAGAATATGATAGAACAAATGCAAAAGCTCTCAATCAAGACCAAGACTATGATTCGATATAATGGGTCTAGTCAATGATGATGATTTCTTCTTAGTCATCACCAATCATTTGGAATCTAATAAGTTCTTTTCAAATCATATTAGCTCATATAAAGAGTTGTGCATAGAAACTTCAGATGATCTAGATGATTTTGAAGTCAAAGATGCACAACCAGAGTTTGAAGAAGAGATCAAGTCAACCATCAATGAGCTCACAAAAATCAACTTAGGAACTAAAGAAGATCCTTGCCCAACATACATCAATTCTTTGTTGAATGAAATTGAAACCAATGACTTAGTTAGGCTATTGACTGAGTTTAAGGACTATTTTGCATGGAGTTATGAAGAGATGTCTAGATTGGCTCCTAATGTAGTGGTCCATAAATTAGCACTAGTGCCTACTGCCAACCTTATCAAGCAATCTCCTGGACGCATGCGATTAGACATAGAACAACAAATTATTTATGAAGTCAAGAAATTGAATGATGATGGCTTCATACGGGAAGAAAAATACCCTACCTAGTTAGCTAGCGTCATCCTAGCTAAGAAAAAGAATGGCCAAATTCACATATGCATAGATTTTAGGGATTTAAATAAAGCATGTCTAAAAGATGAATTTTCACTACCAATTCCAGAGCTGATGGTAGACATTGCCTCATCTCATGCAGTCTTCTCTTTAGTTTTTGGTTTAAATTTTATTTTTTATTTTTAGATTTAGGTTTAGGTTTTTATTTTATTTTTTTAAGTTTAGGTTTAAGGTTTATTTTTAGGTTTTATTTTTTTAGTGTAGGTTTAGGTTTATTTTTAGTTTATTTTATTTTGCTTACTTTAGGTTTAGGTTTAGGTTTAGTTTATTTTACGATTAGGCTTACGTTTTATTTAATTTAGTTAAGTTTATTTTAGTTTAAGTTTAGGTTTATTTTCTTTTTGTTCATTTATTTTTATTTTAGGTTTTAGTCTTTTTTTTAAGTTTAGGGTTTACATTTTATTTTTTATTCATTTTTAAGTTTTATTTTAAGGATTAAATGTTTAGTTAGTTTTTATTTTATTTTATTTTAGGTTCATTTTATTTTTATTTTATGTTTAGTTTTTATTTTATTTAGGTTTTTTATTCTTAGGTTTATTTTATTTCGTAGTTTATTTTATTTTAGTTTATTTTTTTCTTAATTTCTTTTATTTCACATTTAGGTTTAGGTTTAGGTTTTAGTTTAGGTTTTTATTTTATTTAGGTTTAGGTTTTATTTATTTATTTTATTTTTATGTTTTATTTAGTTTAAGTTTAAGTTTTTAGGTTTTAGGGTTTATGGTTTAGGGTTTAGGGTTTAGGGTTTAAGGTTTAAGGATTTAGGATTTAGGATTTTAGGGTTTAGGGTTTTGGGTTAGCTTAGGGTTTAGGATTAGTTTAGGATTTAGGGTCTAGGCTTTAGTGTTTAGGGTTTTTAAGGATTACGGTTTAGAGTTTAGTGTTAGTTTAGGGTTTAGGGTTTAGGATTTTAGCATTTAGGGTTTATGGTTTAGGGTTAGGGTTAGGGTTTAGGGTTTAGGGTTTATGGTTAAGGGTTTAGGGTTTAGGTTTATTTAGTTTATATAATTTATTTTTTATTTATTTTATTTTATTATTTAAATTTATTTAGGTTTATTTTTTATTTTTATTTAGTTTAGTTTAATTATTTTACGTTTATTTAGTTTAGGTTTATTTATTTTAGTTTATTTTTTTAGGTTTAGGTTTAGGTTTATGTTTATTTTTAGTTTAGTTTTATTTTTATTTTATTTTTATGTTTAGGTTTTATGTTTTTATATTATTTTTTTAGGTTTAAGTTTTAGGTTTTTAGTTTAAGTTTATTTTTAGCTTTATTTTTAGTGTATGTTTAGGTTTATTTTTAATTTATTTTATTTTATTTTATTTTATTTAGTTTAGGTTTAGCTTTTAGGTTTAGTTTATTTTCGGATTAGGTTTAGGTTTTATTTATTTTAGTTTAGTTCTTTTTTAGTTTAGGTATAGGTAAATTTTATTTTTATTTTAGGTTTTGGTTTTTTTTTAGTTTAGGGTTTAAGTTTTCTTTTTTATTTATTTTTAGGTTATATTTTAAGGTTTTAATTTTTATTTAATTTTTAATTTATTTTATTTTAGGTTTATTTTATTTTTACTTTACGTTTAGTTTTTATTTCATTTAGCTTTTCCATCCTAAAGTTTATTTAATTTAGTTTCTTTTTCTTAGTTTATTTTATTTTATTTTTAGGTTTAGGTTTATGTTTTAGTTTAGGCTTTTATTTTATTTTATTATTTTATTTTTTTTAGATTTAGATTTATTTATTTATTTCATTTTTAGGTTTTATTTAGTTTAGGTTTAGGTTTTTAGATTTTTAGGGTTTATAGTTTAGGGGTATTTTTTTTTGAAAACCCACAACGAGAAGAATTTTATTGCCACAAAGAAAGGATTACAAGGTTTATAATTTAGGGTTTAGGGTTTAGGGTTTTAGGGTTAGGATTTAGGGTTAGCTTTGGGTTAGTTTAAGGTTTAGGTTTTAGGCTTCAGTGTTTAGGGTTTTTATGGTTTAGGGCTTAGTTTATGGTTAGTTTAGGGTTTAGGGTTTAGGGTTTAGCGTTAGGGTTAGGGTTTAGGTTTTAGGGTTAGTTTAGGGTTTAGGGTTTCTTTTTAAAAATTAAGTAAACTGGTAGGTTTAGGTTTATTTAGTTTATTTAGTATGTTTTTTTATTTATTTTAGTTTATTTTACTTTTTATTTTTATTTAGGTTTATTTTTTATTTTAATTTAGTTTGGTTTATTTATTTTAGTTTATTTTTTAGGTTTATGTTTAGGATTATGTTTATTTTTTATTTTAGTTTTATTTTATTTTATTTTAGGATTAATTTTATTTTTTATTTTTAGGTTTAGGTTTAGGTTTTTATTTTATTTTTTTAGTTTTAGGTTTTAGATTTTTAATTAATGTTTATTTTTAGTTTTTTTTTTAGTTTAGGTTTAGATTTATTTTTAGTTTATTTTATTTAATTTAATTTAGGGTTTAGGTTTAGTTTATTTTAGGTTTAGGTTTAGGTTTTATTTATTTTTGTTTAGTTTATTTTAGTTTAAGTTTAAGTTTATTTTGTTTATTTTAGATTTAGGTTTTTTTAGTTTAGGGTTTAGGTTATTTATTTATTTATTTTGAGGTTTTAATTTTAGGTTTATTTTTTAGGTTTAGGTTTTTATTTAATTTTTATTTTATTTAGGGTTTTGATCCACCATCCTTCAAGATCTTTGATGGCAGTGGGAACCCACGATAACACATTGCACACTTTAGAGCTGACTGTTGCAAGACCGGTGGCAGCAACGGACTCCTCTTCCACCTTTTCATTAGCAGTCTATCAAGTGTTGCATTTGATTGGTACGTCGAACTGCCCAATGGTTCGATGAAGACTTTTGTTGAGTTGGACCATCTCTTCACCAAGAGGTTTGCTGGAGCTCAGCATAGGGTGACTATAGGCGACCTCATTGCAGAGAAACAAAAACTCAACGAATCCCTTATTGATTACATTCTCAAGTGGTGCAACTTGAGCATGAAATGCGAACTACAATTGTCTGAATCACATGCCATTGAGATTCTTCTCAAGAATATCCATGACCCAGTCGTCTTCTTGCTTATGGGCTTTACCATTAAAACATTCAAGAAATTAATCAACAAGGTGGCTAGCCTACAAGAGGAAGCGAAATAGTTTCCCTTTCTCGACCAGTCATATAGGCCCAAGCCACATAAGGTGTTTGAGAATAAGCCAGGGGTAGTTGTGTCAATGGACAAAGGGAAGCAGCCAATCATATATTAGTATGAGAGACTACGAGCTCTGCGGCCTCTTATGCAACCTCCTCTTCCACCACCTCAGCCATCATATCGATACCATGATAATGACCATTTCCACCACTGACCGGTATCCAGCTATTTCCTACCCTTGTAGATTGAATATATTCATTCAAGAGGGAGGTAGTTAGGAAAATCTTCAAGCCATGATCCTAGCTATTACCTCTACCACCGCATGTTAGGCCATGTCTTAGAGGATTGTACTGCTTTTAAGGACTAGCTTGAGCTTTGCTACAAGTTGGGAGCCATAGTTTTCCTTTATGATCCTACCTATTATAGTTCTGATCCTTTCCTTTCTGACCGCTACTTGATATAGAGATATACTTAGCTCAGCTGACCGCTACTAAAGATGAGGCATGCCACTCGAAGGACATCTTAAGAGTTACATTCAGAGTTGAAAACTTACTCCTAGGGATGACCGAGCACAACCGCCTCTTTATATTATAGTGGATGTTGGTAGATATAGGCTATCCAAAGTTTTTGTTGACCTAGGTGTACCAGTCAACATTATGAGTCTAAGAACTATTTCTTACTTGAGGATCGACATCTCCAATCTCCATAAAGAAAGGATAATGTTGAGAGGATTCAATGAACAAGGTGATAGGGCCTTATGTTGTTTATTTTTGGATGTATATGGGGACACCACGCAAATCATAGGGGGGTACTTTTTAAGGTGATCAAGTACTACATTGAGGTATGATGTACTATCTCAAAATATTGAGACATCACCGTACAATGGACCAAATCATGTAATAAGGACTCTTAAGGCAAGATGGGTCTTCGAATGTTCCAGTAATTTTTTCCTTGCTTTACATGGATGAATAAACTATAGTTTATATTAAACTAGGTTCTTAAGTTTCCTACGGAGATAAGCCTCCATAGTTAATTACATCTTAGGAAATGAAATTTCTTAAGAATACTCTCGATTAAAGTGGACAATTATCATCTCCAAAGATTTCAAGGTTAGACTATTAAAGGATTGGTTGTATTAGAAAAATCAATTAGGAAAGTTCAAGGAAAAGACTTATTTTTATAATCCAAATGAAATAAGTAAGAAATTCTCATGATACTAGGAAGCCTAGTGAGCATTCCAATCTATCCTACGGTTGGGCTTTATAATTTTGAGGTTGAAGAGATTTATATGTTTTGAGCTAAAATTTTATTAAATTACTAGGGCTTATAATCCACCAACACAAGGTTGTGGGAATGCCTGAGAGGTGAGAATTTATGCTCGTAGCCTAAAGGAAATAGCTATCTCAGATCCTAAATCTAGTGATCTTTAGTACGAGCATGACTTAAATCTAAGCGACAAGTGGACATAAGGGTTTACCTCCACAAGAGAGAAAAAATTGTCTTACTTCTAGAATTATAATCACTTGGAGTGGCCACCAGCTAACTCCTCCTATGATTTTAAAACCATGTAGTCTAGTCTTATGAATTATAAGATAGCTATGATAGTTGTTTAATTATAAAGAGACTAAAGTCCTAAACACACCCCCTAAGAGACTAAAGCATGAGTGGTATGAGCAAATGACTTAATCTACAGATGCAAAATCTTTTCAAATTCTATTCCATTTCAGACACATCATTTTGATAGAGGCTTTAGGATTTCTTATGCCTAAATGCATGATAAAATAGGTTATGGGTCAAATCAGCTAGAAGATGGTGTTCTCCACCATAAGGGATGCCCTCACAGGTCAAGCATTCCTTTATCATGCAAGAATGGAGATCCTTCGTGTTCAGAGAGAAAGAATATGCATGCATGATGTGAAACATACAACCATATAGCTAAAGGGTTCCTAAATTATTTAATTATCTTATTTATGTCTTAGGCTTTATAATGAGGTTATGAGTTGTTTAAAATTTAATTATGAGTGATTAGTTAGGTAGAAAAGTTATTTTTATCCTAAGAGCCTGATCATATCCAAGCCGCACATTAAAGCATCAATCATTTAAGAAACTATGAAAAGCATGATGTCCTGATGCACAATGTAAACATAACATCAAATAATTATATAAACTATTATAAAAGAATGAAAGCTCAGTGCAATCGTGTACCACCGTATAACCTGAAGAGAGAAAAGATGGGTAGTCGAGCTTTATCCTTATATAACCCGAAATATAAAAGAATAATTCTAATTGTATTAAATGATATGGGGGTCTTCTTTCTTTATATCTCCATTTTTGATTTAGTTCCTTTTTTGATTCAGATGATGCTTGCTTCAAAGGCGTCATAGGGTACTCCAGGACAAAGACATCTAGCCACTGCTCATCCTAATGCCCAATAGCATTAATCCTAATTCCTATTGTAAAAATTACATTTATGTGGAAAAAGTAAATCTAAATACACTTGCAAAGTAGAGGTTAGCTAAATATACATATAATCCTAAGTAGTTGTATTTATAATTTGGACTTTGTACCCTACACATAGGTAACTAAGCCCACCTGTCCTAACTTGGATCATGCTTGAGATATTACGCAACCTGCAAAAAAGAATTCACATTTATTTTTAATCATCCCTTAAAAATAATCCCCTGTAGAAAACATGATTAGGCTAATATTGTCCTATCATCTACTCTACAAAGGATACACCCTAACATCCAATCTAAAATAATACATCATAAAATAAAATATACATCACATCATGCACCATCTTAGCTTAGAGCTAGAAGTGGTGACTTAATTCGAATGTGTGTATTAAGGCTTATTTGTTTTGTCATGTCAGGCATTAGTGTTGTATTTTCTAAGTATAGAAAGATTTAATTTAATATGAAAGGTTGATTACACTTGAAGTAGTTTAATTGATTTAAGAATTTTAATTTGTGTTTTCTTTCATTTCATTTGATTACACTTAGCAACTAAGTGTTATAATAAGAGGAAAAGAGGATTGCCCTCTTTCATCCCTACCTTAAATCATTATCTCAAGTATATTAATTTGATTTAGTTCTCTTTAGGAAATGGTTTATTAAATGATTTAAGTAATCCTAAGTTTAGGTTCAATTTAAATAATCCTATTCAAAATGAAAGGCATCTTAAGATTAATTTAATTGAATTTCTACCACATGACATATATTAAATAATTCCTTTCCATCACATATAACATGCATATGATTTAATCATAACTGTATCTATACATGCAATATATTTTTAGCACACTTAAATGATGAATGTATGTGTATGTTTAGAATTTATGTTTTACTTGATTGAATTATTTAAACTTATTAATTTAAAACTTTATCCAAATTCTTATACAAAAGTGACATAAGAATGAAATTAAATAGGTCTGGATATTATTAAACTAGGGAAATGAGGTAATCAAATGACCTCTGTGTAGCTAGCTAAAACTTCATATTCTAGGGATGTCCAGACTATATACCCATTTGCTTTTAAACATATGTAAATTTATACATAAACATAGGAGGTAAGCTCCAAATCATGTGGCTAATTAATTCAACCATTTAGTCAATTATGAATGCATGCAATTTTAATGTAAAATGGGATTTTCATTTACTAAACCACATATACATATACATGTACAAAGATATAGGCAAGTATGTGTTATTGTTAAACCAAAGAAATGAGGTAATCAAACGACCTCCTTGGGACTAACTAAAGCCTCGTATTCCTAGGTTGTCCAGACTATACACTTGCTTTTCTTGGACACACATGGATGTATACATGAATGAGGGAAAGAAAATCATGCAAAGATTGTATATATTTTTTGATTGAATCATTTATATATATATGAATTAAAGCTCTATCTAAATTCTAATGTTCAAAAACAAAAGAATGAAATCAAATGGGTATGTGTCATTGTTAAACCAAGGAAGTGAGGTAATCAAATAACCTCCTTGGGGCTAGCTAAAGCCTCATGTTCCCAGGATCTCCAGACTATATACCCATAACCATTCAATCTTATATAAATCAACACATTAATAAAGGAAAGAGAACTCAACATTCATACACTTAAGCTATAAGCACATGCATTTCTTATGTATTTATAACTAGCATCATAACACATATTATTATTCATTTATAAGCTTTTGCAAAATACATTTGGATTTAATAGTGATAATATCAACACATAAATTAAATTAAATCAACACATGCATGCTTACATAAAGGAAATCTATTTTATTTTATTTAATTTTGAAAAGATGGATGCATGAATTCAAATAACATACCAAATTTAACATGAATGAAAAGAGAACAATCAAATATTAGAATGTGATTCATTCAACCAAACTAGTTCTTAAGAAAAATCAAATCAAATAAGATTATTTAAAGCAAACCAAAGCTTCTTTATTAGTTAAGTTTTGGATTTGATTTGATTTAAAGAGGACAAGAGAAATCATCACTTGTTATTTAAAACCCATTCCTACATTAATGATTTGATTTAATTTAAATAAATGCAATTAAGTTATTTTTGTGGGTAAATTTAAGGAAATGCAATTAAAGAAAATATTAGCATGTTAATTAAGTTCATTTTTAGGTTTTAATTTTAGTTTAGGTTTAGGTTTTTAAGTTTATTTTGTTTTATTTAGTTTAGGTTTAGGTTTAGGTGTAGTTTATTTTAGGTTTAGGTTTAGGTTTTATTTATTTTAGTTTAGTTTATTTTAGTTTAGGTTTGGGTTTATTTGATTTTATTTAATTTAGGTTTAGGTTTTTTTTAGTTTAAGGTTTATGTTTATTTTTATTTTATTTTTTTATTTTACTTTGTTTAAGTGTTTTTTATTTATTTTATTTTTAGGTTTTATTTAGTATAAGTTTAGGTTTTTAGGTTTTTAGGGATTAAGGTTTAGTGTATAGGGTTAGTTTAGGGTTTAGGGTATAGGGTTGTAAGTTTAGGGTTTATGGATTAGGGTTAGTTTTAGGGTTTAAGGTTGAGGTTTTTTTTAAAAAAAAATAATTTAATTAAATTTATAGGTTTAGGCTTATTTAGTTTATTTAGCTTATTTTTTATTTATTTTATATTATATTATTTTTTATTTTTATTTAGTTTGGTTTATTTATTTTAGTTTTATTTATTTTAGTTTAGGTTTTTTATTTTAGTTTATTTTTTTGGTTTAGGTTATCGTTTATGTTTATTTTTAGTTTTGTTTATTTTTCATTTATTTTTTAGGTTTAGGTTTTATTTTTTATTTTTAGGTTTTGGTTTTAGTTTAGGTTTGGGGTTTAGGGTTTAGATTTAGAGCTTAGGGTTAGGGTTTTTTTTATTTTTTTTATTTTTTTAAATTAAGTATATTAGTAGGTTTAGGTTTATTTAGTTTGTTTTTTATTTATTTTAGTTTATTTTATTTTTTATTTTTATTTAGTTTAGTTTATTTATTTTAGCATTATTTATTTAAGTTTTGGTTATTTATTTTAGTTTATTTGTTTGGTTCAGGATTAGGTTTAGGATTATTTTTTTTGTTTAGCTTTATTTTTATTTTATATTTTAGGTTTAGGTTTTATTTTTTATTTTTAGGATTAGGTTTAGGTTTTTATTTTATTTTCTTAGGTTTAGGTTTAGGTTTTAGGTTATTATTTTAGGTTTAATTTTAGGTTTTATTTTTTAGTTTAGGTTTAGGTTTATTTTTAGTTTATTTAATTTTATTTATTTTAGGTTTAGGTTTAGGTTTTATTTATTTAATTTATTTTATTTTAGTTTAGGTTTAGGTTTATTTTATGTTATTTATTTTATTTTTATTTTAAGTTTAGTGTGTTCTCTTAGTTTATGGTTTAAGTTTTTTTATTTGTTTTTAGGTTTTATTTTTAGGTATATTTTTTAGGTTTAGGTTTTTATTTAGTTTTTATTTTACTTTTTAGGTTTATTTTATTTTTATTTTATGTTTAGTTCTTATTTTATTTAGGTATTTTATTCTTAGGTTTATTTTTTTAGTTTAGTTTAGGTTTTTATTTATTTTATTTTAGTTTATTTCTATTATTTCCTTTTATGTAATTTTTAGGTTTTGGTTTAGGTTTTAGTTTGGTTTTTATTTTATTTTATTTTATTTTATTTTATTTTCATATTTTATTTAAGTTTATATTTAATTAATTTATTTTATTTTAGGTTTTATTTAGTTTAGGTTTAGGTTTTTAGGGTTTTAGGATTTAGGGTTTAGGGTTTGGGGTTTAGGGTCTAGGGTTGTAGGTTTTAGGGTTTAGGATTTTGAGTTTAGGGTTTAGGAATTAGGATTTTAAAGTTTAGGGTTAAGGGTTTACGGTTTAGAGTTAAGGTTTAGGGTTTAGAGTTTAGTGTTTAGGCTTTTTAGTGTAGGGTTAAATTAGGGTTTAGAGTTAGATTTGGGTTTAAGGTTTCTGCTTTAGGGTTTAAGTTTTGGTTTAGGGTTCTGATTAGTTTAAGGTTTTAGGTTTAGGTTGTTTAGGGTTTAAGGTTTAAGGTTAGGGGTTAGGAGGAAGGTTTAGGTTTCTGATTTAGGGTTTAGGTTTATAGTTTAGGTTTAATTTTTTTAGGGTTTCGGGTTTAGTGTTTACGATTTAGGGTTTAGGGTTTTTAAGGGTTTAAGGTTTAGGTGTTAGGGTTTAGTGTTTATGGTTTAGGGTCTAGGGTTTTAGGGTTTAGGGTTGTAGGTTTATTGTTTAGAGTTTAGGGTTTAAGGTTAGTTTTAGGGTTTAAGGTTTAGGGTTAGTTTAGGGTTTTTGGTTTGGTGAGCCTTGAGTATTGGGATTTATAAAACTAAAACATACTGCTAAACAAAAATCTACTAGATAGAAATAGGGAGCCAGGAAGATTGGGATTAGAATATGTTATTACATGGTTGAAATGAAATTTTTGTTAAAAAAATACTTTTTACCCTACTAAGATCAATTATTTAGAGTTTTATTTGCTAAAGTAAAAAAAAAACAAAATTATAATTGAGTACATGAACACATTTGAAGTATTCTTGTTGTCTTCTAAAATTAAAGAAAGATTAAGCTAATGTTGTTTAGGTTTAGACAGACTTGAGCCCTAAACTTAAAGAGACACTACATAAAATTAATTTGCATGTGGCTTTTTAACAAACTTTAGATTTCAAATAACATAAATAATTCTTGCCTAAAAAATGTCATCAAATGTTGGAATTATTCTTTCCACCATTATATCAAATTCAAATGAATACATCTAAATGTAGTGACACTACTACCAATAAATGAAAAATAGAAAAGATGATAGATGCTATGTTGGGATCCAAAATCTCTCTTAAATCATATTTTAGATGTCAACAAAAAATCTATGAGTGTCTTAAATCTCCCATAACATCATGTCACCTATTTGTAAGAATCGACTTAGGAGTTTTACTTGAGCTTTCTTCCTTTCGTGTTGAAGTGAATTATTCATTATTATGTTGTCATGTTGAGTTCAAAGTAGGAGAGATATAGTTTTGAAAATCCCTGTGCAGAGATATTGAGTTCAAATTATTCTAGTTATGCATTACTTATCAATAGATTTTGTCAGATACAATCACTATTATAAAAATCTCATTCATCAATACTTCGCATCAACCTCACTAACTCGCCAACATCTCAAGCACAGTCTCAAAGCATTGAAATCCTACTAAAGGGAGCTTTTTAAAGCACAGAATTAGCTCCTCAACCTATCTGCTAAATAGAAAGAGCTGCAGTTGAGAAGACAATATCAATTAGAGAAAAGTTCTATTATTAGATAGGTTATCTCATCTATAGATGAGGATTGCTCATAGGGTCCCTGAACTTCTTCTTCTCTTGAAATTAGCTAGCATCTCTCATAAACTTAAATTTAATTTTATAGATATAAAGTAAATTTGTAAAATTAAAATCTCTTTTATTTTTATTTAGGTTTAAATTTAGATTTAGGTTTTTTTTTAGGTTTTTTTAGGATTTTATTTTTAGGGTTTAGGTTTTTGTTTTAATTTAGTTAGTTTAGTTAGTTTTTAGTTTAATTTAGTTTTAAGTTTAGGGTTGTTTAGGTTTAGTTTTAGTTTTATTTAGTTTAAGTTTAGGTTAGTTTAGGTTTAGGGTTTAGGAGTTTTAGTTAGGAGTTTTTTTAGGGTTTATAGTTTAGGTTAGGTTAAATTGGGTTTAGGGTTTAGGTTTAGGGTTTTAGGTTTAGTGGTTTAGGTTTATAGTTTAGGTTTAGGGTTTAGGGTTTAGGGTTTAAGGTTTAGGGTTTAGGGTTTAGGGTTTTATGGTTTTGGGTTTAGGGTTTAGGGTTGTAGGTTTATGGTTTAGAGTATAGGGTTTAGGGTTAGTTTTAAGGTTTAGGGTTTAGGATTTGGTGAGCCTTGAAGATTGTGATTTATAAAACTATAACATACAGCTAAACAAAAATCTACTAGAAAGAAATAGAGAGCCGAGAAGATTGGGATTAGAACAAGTTATTACATAATTAAAATGAAATTATTGTTAAAAAAATACTTGTCTTTATCCTACTAAGATCAATTGTTTATAGTTTTACTTGAAAATGCAAAAAAAACCAAAATTATAATTGAGTACATGTATGACTTTGAAGTATTCTTGCTGTCTTCTAAAATTAGGGAAAGATTAAGCTAATTTTGTTTAGGTTTGGATCGACTTGAGCCCTATACTTCAAAGAGACACTACATAAAATTAATTTTCATGTAGCTTTTCAACAAAGTTAAGATTTCAAATAACATCAAAAATTATTGCACCTAAAAGAATGTCATCAAATGTAGGAATTATTCTTTCCACCATTAAATCAAATTCAAATGAATAAATCTAAATGAAGTAACACTACTACCAATAAGATAAAAATAGAAAAGATGATAGATATAATGTTGGGATCCAAAATCTCTCTTAAATCATATTTTAGATGTCAGCAAAAAAATCTGTGAGTGTCCTAGATCTCTCACAGCACTATGCCACCTATTTCTAAGCATTGACTTAGGGGTTTTACTTGAGCTTTCTTGCTTTTGTTGGAATTATTTGTTACATTATGTTGTCGCATTGAGTCTCAAAGTAGGAGAGCTATAGTTTTGGAAATCCCTGTGAAGAGATATTGAGTTCTAATTATTCTAGTTATGCACTACTTATCAAGAGATTTCATCAGATACAATCACTATTGTAAAAATCTCATTTAGTAATACTTCGCATCAAGTCTCCCTAATTCCCCAACATCTCGAGCATAGTCTCAAAGCATTGAAATCCTTCTGAAGAGAGCTTTTCAAAGCATAGATTTAGCTCCTCAACATATCTGCTAAATTGAAAGAGCTACAATTGAGAATGCAATATCGATTAGAGAGGAGTTCTATTATTAGATAGGTTATCTCATCTATAGAAGAGGATTGCTTGTACATCATCACTTAGGTGTCTAAACTTAAGTAGATTTTTTCTTCATTTGTCCACGAACATAAAGGTACTCTTTGGCATCTCTATGAAACTTGAGAGTACTATGGCATATAAATCTCATACAATTTTTATGTATATCAAGGAAATTCAAGCTAATCATTTGTAGACAAAAGCTCTTTTATTTTTTTTAGGTTTAGGTTTTAGGTTTTTTGGGTTTAGGGTTTAGGGTTTGGGTTTGGGGTTTAGGGTTTAGGGTTTACGGTTGCATTTTTTATGGTTTAAGGTTTAATATTTAGGGTTTTAGGGTTTAGGGTTTTAGCTTTTAGAGTTTAAGGTTAGTATGTTTAGGGATTAGTGTTTAGGCTTTAAGGTTTAGGGTTTTAGGGTTTAGGGTTTAGGGTTTAGGGTTAGCTCAAGCTTTAGGGTTTAGGGTTTAGGGTTTTTTAGGGTTTAGGGATTAGTGTTTAGGGTTAGTTTAGTGTTTAGGGTTTAGGGTTTTAGGTTTTAAGGTTTAGGGTTTAGGGTTTAAGGTTTAGGGTTAGTTTAGGGTTTAGGATTTATTAGGGTTTAGAGTTTAGGGTTTAGAGTTTAGGGTTTAGGGTTTTTGGTTTTTGGTTTAGGGTTTAGGGTTTTAGGGTTTTAGAGTTTATAAATTAAGGTTCATGGTTTAAGGTTTAAGGTTTAGGATTTTAGGGTTTATGGTTTAGGGTTTAGGGTTGTAGTGTTATGGCTAAGAGTTTAGGGTTTAGGGTTTAGGGTTAGTTTAGGGTTTAGGGTTTGTGATCCCTGAAGATTGTGATTTATAAAACTAAAACATACTGCTAAACAAAAATCTACTAGAAAGAAATAGAGATCCAAGAAGATTGGGATTAGAACAAGTTATTACATGATTGAAACTAAATTATTGTTAAAAAAATACTTGTCTTTATCCTACTAAGATTAATTGTTTAGAGTTTTGCTTTCTAAAGCAAAAAACCAAAATTATAAATGAGTACATGAACAAATTTGAAGTATTCTTGTTGTCTTCTAAAATTAGGGAAAGATTAAGATAATGTTGTTTAGGTTTAGATTGACTTAAGCCCTAAACATTAAAGAGACTGTGGTGAAAATTTTCAAGATGAGATTTCTAAAAGAATAATATATATTCTTCCATCTTCACCCTGTGCGGGATAAAATGGGGATGGAAATATACATCTTTTTCTCTTTATGCATTTTTTACATCATGTAGATCCGCAGATGTTCTTATTGAGGGTGATCGGCTAGGACATTGAGGAGAGGTGTACTATCCCGAAAGATAGGAGTCACCACCCTACAATGGACCTAATCACCTCAACAAGGACTCCTAAGGATTATGGGTCTACATGTGTACCAAAGATTCTTCCACTACTTTACATGGAAAAGTAAAGTAGGGTTTATTTTAAACTGGGTTTGTTAAGGTCCCTATAAGGGCAAGCCCCCATAGTTAATTACATCTTAAGGAATGAGATCCCTTAGAAAATACTCTCAATTAAGGTAAATGATCATTATCTCCAAACATTTGAATAGGTAGGACTATCAATCGATTAGATTATTTTGGAAGATCAAATGTGATTGATCAAAAAGAGTGAATTATTATCAAAGCCAAAAGAAGATAAGTATGAGATGCCCACGATGCTAGGAAAACTTAGCGATCATCTCAAACTATCCCATGGTTAGGCTTTACATTTTTGAAATTGATTTAATTTGTTTGGGTTGAATTTTTCATTAGAAATTTTATGCTTATGATTCCATAACATAAAATTAAGAAAATGGCTAAGAGGTGAGGGTTTCTGCTTATGGCCCACAAAGGGGAGGAGCAAACTCAGAGCCTAAATCTAGGGAGCTTTGGCGACGGCCGAAAGCACAACCTAAATCTAAGGTGAAAGTGGGTATTTGGTTTGCCTCCACAAGAGAGGATAAACCACCACACTGCTTGGACTTATAACCACCTGGGGTGGCTGCCAACTAACTCCTCCTATGGTTTTAAATTCATATAGGCAAGTCATATGCTTTATGCAAGATAACTAGGTTGTTATTTATTTAGAAAGAGACTGAGTCCTTAAATTCACTCCTTAAAGAGACTACGTCATGTAAGGGTATGTTTCAAATGACCTAAATCTCTTGCAATTCATATTTCATTTTATTTTTATTTTTGGACAATTATTTTGACTTAGGCTAATAGAATTCATATGCCTAATGCATGAGAAATGAGATTATTGGACAAAATCAGCGAGAATGGAAGAGGTGTCTTTCCACAATGGCTATCAAAGGTCAAGCCAAGTTTCTTTGGAAAAGGTGGAAGCCCTCCAATCAATAGTGAAAATAATATGTATTTGTGCATGATGTTATAAAAGAAGTACTCATCCAGCTAAGGGGTTACTAATTCTTTTATCTTGATTTTTAGCCTAAGCTTTAGGTGAGGTTATGAGTTCTTTATTTTTATTTTTGAATTATTAAATTTGGTAGAAGATTTATTTTTCCCTAAGACCCTAATCCACATCTATGCCATACATAAAGCAAGAAAGAAACTGGGAAAAGGATATCACTTAATGCATAAGCTAAACAAATCATCAATCAACTTATAGAGCTAATCATAAAATAATAAGAGGCCATTGTGGTCGGGTACCATTAAACCTGAAAAAAAATTAGGTAGCCGAGCTCTACCCATATAAAACCCAGATTATAGATGAATTACATACAATTAAGCAAGGAACTCATTGTTATGGGGGTGTTTATTTTAGGGGGTATAAGCACCTGCACAGTAAAAGCATTTATATTTTATTTATCATAGCACCCCTTAAGCACAATCCCCTATAGAAGATAATGGTTAGACTAAGATTGCCCTACCATTCATTCTACATACATACATCCTATCATCTAGACTAAAACATATATCACAAAAAAAAGCAAAATATCAAACCATACACCGTCCTAACCTAAAGCTAGAAGTGGTGACATAGCATAATGTGTGTGCTTTAGAGGTCGTGCGGTATGCTTAGCTATGACTTTAAGTTAGAATTTTCTAAGTGTGAAGAATGTTCAACTTAGAGGAGGATTTCATTTAAGTGATTTAACTATTTTGGGTTGATTTTTATTTTATATTTTGACTGGGTTCAAGTGAATCCTAGAATTAATTACTAAGTTATAAAGAGAGGGAAAGAGCATAGAACTTCTCTTTCCTTCCCTAACCTAAGTAATTTCTAAAGTGGATTCATGTTTTAATTTTGTTTAGTGAATGTCTTTTATATGTTTTAATTAATCCAAAGTTTAGATGAACTCTAAACAAACCTATTCAAAAATAAAGGCATTTTAAGATTAAGTAAAATAAACTAAATTCATAAAACATACATCACTTTATTTTTTCCCAACATGTATAACATACATATGAATGAGTCCTTAACATATCTATACATACAAATGGAAATAGTTAGCACACTTCATGAGCAATTCATTTAAGAAAATTTGAATTTTTATGATGCATGATTTTCATTAAGTAACAACGGGATTTCTTATCCAATTTTCACATGCACATATGAATGATTGAAAGGCATAGGTGAGTACGACAGCATTGTTAGCCAGTGGTGTAAGGTACAAGACCTACTTAGGGCTACTTAAAGCCTTGAAACCCCAAGGTTGCCCAGACTAATATACACTTTCCTTAAATACAAGCATGTGTACAAAAGAAATGAATGGAAAAGAAAGAATGCAAAAGTTTATGTTTGTTGATTTATTTTTATTTATGCAATTTATATGTACAAGTATAGGTATCCTTCTTAACTAATAGGATAGGTGAATAGAATATGGAATTAGGCAAGTGTTAGGTTCTTTTCAAATGAACTATACACTTTGCCAAATCCAATTCAAAATTATGCTAAAAGAGAGGAGAAGGAAAGAATCTACTCTAAGCACATCCTTACATTTTACTCACATACAAACTTATAATTAATATATAAGTAATACATTTTTAGTTTTGATAAATGATTTATATATATATTTGAAAATAATCTGAGTTTAATAATGATAATAGCCACTCATATTATTACTTTAGCCAACACCTATAATTTGACATAAAGGAAACATTTTCACTTTTAAATTTGATTTTTGAAAAGCATGGATGCATGAAACCATATGACACACATATTTAACATGTTGGGGAAGAACTAATGCAATGAAAGCATGTAAACACATTCACTTTAATTAATTTCTAAAGATAATCTTATGAAATAAGAAATCTTAAAGTAAATCAAAGTTTATTTAATATGATTTATGTTTGATTTTGAATTTGATTTAATTTTGAAAATGTGAGTTGAGTTTGCTATTCCTAACCCATTCTCACATGTGTTTGATATTTTTTTAAATTTTTAGATGATTAGATTCATTTTATATTTTGATTAGGTTAAGGTATGAATTAATAGTACCCTTACCTACACCACCATAACATAGTTAATCAAATAATTATGAGCCAATGAGATGACATAAAATCTCACAAGGAATTTAAATTTGCAATTCACCTAGGAAGAAAGGGGCCTAATGCAATTTGGCTCATGATTAATGATTAATTAAGTTAAGGGGTTTAACTTAAGTAATTTCAATACACCCCTCACACATATGAGTTGAATTTTGATTTTCTTAATTAAACTTAGGCTTTTGAACACCTAAGCATCTATCTCAAGTAAACTAATTAAGTTCTAGAAAATTATAGAATTTTAAGAAATTAATTAAAAGGATAATTAGTGAATTAACCCTTAATTAAAAGAAGATTAAGAAAAAAGGGGTGTAAGGAATACCTTAGGGGAAATGCCCCAAAATTATTCCTTAAACCTCCTATTCACTGAAATAGACCTTAATCAACTTCAACAAAGGATTAAACCACTTATCACACCCTTAATTAACTTTAATTACATTAAGCGGGTAATTATAAAATGAATTAGCAATTTCTCCAATTAAACCGCCAATAAATCCTATGAAAATTAGGGGAGGCAGAATTCATCCCCCAAAATACACTGAAGAAGTTTGAGATTAATCAATAAATTAATTAAGGAGTAATTAGTATATTATTATTTCTAATTAAACCTAAATTCAAAGTAAAGAAGTATTTAAAATTAATCAAAATCAATTTTTGAATATTCTATGTTCAATTATCTTTCTAATGCAATTTATGTCATATTTTTTTTGATTTTTCTATGTTGAGATATGAATTTTAGAAGTTTAGGCAATTAATTAAAATTAAGTAAACCCTAATTAATTCCTTAATCCTACGACATGTGACGCATGCACTGATGTGGCATCCCTTTACACTTAAATGTCCCATCATAGCATCGCGTGATGGTACGCATTTTGCCTCCGTCCATCGATCGGTGAGATTCACCATTCAAAGAGGATAAAATTAATTATAAACCTTATTTTAATCTCGGTCGTCCATCCAAAATGCGAGGATGGATGGCCAACGATCCTCCTTGTTCTTCCCTATGAAAAATGGGGACTATTCACTTTCAAAGAGAAGATCCGAATTTGATCGACCTTGAATTGGATTGAAAATCAACCCACACCATCTAAACCTAATGGCAAGCACATCTAATGGTCAAAATTCCATGGGATTAAAATTTCTTTCACAATGCTCCACTCCACATTAAGTTTAATGGTCAAAAAATGGCATACCTCACCGAAGGTGATCATCGGTGCTCGATTCTATTGGAGAAGCTTTGTCTGGTTGAGATGAAGCTTTGGTGAATGTTTGAGAAGCTGAGGCTGAGTGGATCTTTGTATGGGTCACCTCCTCCTCAGTTTGAGCTCAGTTTTGATTGAAATGGATCCCCCTTACTTCAAGAACTTGGAAGAGAGCTTAGGCATGCTCGATTAGGTTCTTTAATGGAGTGTGCAAAGGGAATTGAGTGGATTTTGAGTGTAGCGGAAATGTGCAATTCAATGGACCTCCCCTATTTTCAAAGGATGAAAATCGAGAAATGCCAAATTCAATTTCCCTCTAAGAAGCTTAGGAACTCTTGTAAATGGCTTTTATGACTCTCTAGGCTTCAATTGAGTATGGCTCTGTTGGAATTGAAGGGAATTAGGGGCAGTATATCTCCCCCAATGGAAATCGGATGCCCAAAGCTTCACTTTCCATTTTGGATCAATTTCCCTAATTTATATGGTTGTTTGAGCTATTAGAGGTGCCATGTGATTCATTTTAGGTCAGGGAGTGGATTAGTGAAGTCCCCATGTGCTCCATTTGAGTGAAGACATGATTCCCATGTGCCCATTTCTAGCCATGTGCTCGGTTTGGCCCTTGGGTCATGTTGGGCTGACCCAAACCCATTGGGTTGGTTGCACCACCCTCCCTAATGTTCACTTGACCTATTAGGAGAGTATCAAGTAGGTATGAAAAGGGTTTGACCAAATTCCAAGTGGAATTGGCCAAAATTTGTTCTATGGCCTAGGGGTAAAATGGTCATTTGGCTAATTTTTGAATTTGGATATGTTGGGTATGTTGAGAAAATAGGTTTGGCCAAGTTTCATTGGATTTGGAGTTCATTTGGTATGGTTTGGCTCATGTTGACCCATTTAGGTCAAAATGGGTCAACTTGGGTCAAGTTGACCAATTGGTCAAATTGGTTCAAACCAAGGGTTGGGTCAAGTTCATATGACCATTTGAAATGTTTTGGTTCCTTTTTTTATTCAAATTGGTTTAGGTTTGAATTTGGTTTATATGACTTCATTTAGGTCAAATGGGTCAAGTTGACCAATTTGGCCCATTTGACCTATTCGAGCTAGGCCATGGGTAGGTTGAGGTTTCGTTAGTCATATGAAGTGGTTTGGTATCTTTGTTTCAAATAAAATTTGGTTAAGTTTGAATTTGGCTCAATATGACCCTTTCAGGTCAAGTTAGGTTCAAGGTCCATTGGGCTAGGTTAGGTCTAATTGGCCAATTAAGACTTTGGTCAAGTTCAATAAGTGATTTAGAATGAACTTGACCAATTGGTTTCAATCAATTTGGCTTAGATCAAGTTTTTACCCATTTTGATGTTTCAGGTCAAGTTGGGTTAATTTGAGTCAAGTGGCTAATTGAGCTAGTTTAGGCTCAATTGTTGACTTGGTCAAGTTCAAACATTGGTCATGAATGAACTTAGATCATTGGTTTCAATCAATTTGGCCTATGGTGGATTTTGGCTATATTGGGTTTCATTTTGGCTAAGTGTTGACTTGGTCAACCCTTAGGTTTGACTTGGTTTGACCTAATTTAATTGACTGATCATATCATGATGATTGTTGATCATGATGAGAGGCATAGGTGAGCTTAGTTCAATCCAATTTGGTTAGGATTAGAATTTGGCTCATAAAGGATACTTTAGGTCATTTTGGGTCAAGTGAGCCTAAGTGGGTCAAATGGCTTGGTCAAAGCTTTATTTGAGTTTGATTGAACTTGCATATGGACTTATGATTGAAATATAAATCCATTTGCAAGTGGTTTGAAGTCAAATGGGTTTTGATTCATTTAACAATTTCAAGTTCAAAGGATGAACATGAAAAGGATTTTGGCTTGACTTTTGAATTGAGTTTTAATTAAGTGATTGAAGTTTGTATTTATATCTGGATTCATGATTGAAGGATTGATTGAATCATGAAGGAAAATCAAGAGTTTGGCTTGATTTGAAGTTGATTTGGCTAAGTTCAAGATTTTGGCTTGAAAGGCTTAGGTTGGATTTTGAATGAATTTGAGTTTGATTTTTAGAACTTGTTTTGATTGTTTTAATTTATATTTCATTTATATATGTGAATATAAATGAGAATAAAAATTGATTATGAGAAAATTTCAAGGATTTGAAATGATTTGATCATAATCTAGGCTAAGTCCTTAAGAGGAAATTTAAAGGACTTAAGAAATTTTGGATTTTGGAAGCTGAATTTTTGAATTTTGTTTGATTAATTTGAATTTATATTTTATTTATAAATGTTAATATAAATGAGTTATGAGAAAATTTCATGAATTTGAATTGATTTGAGGATGATCTAGGCTAAGTCCTTAAGAGGAAATTTAAAGGACTTTGGAAATTTTGGAGTTTTGGATTTGAGATTAGAGTTTAGTTTGATTGATTTGAATTTATATTTCATTTATATATGTGAATATAAATGAGAATATAAATGAGTTATGAGAAAATGTCATGAATTTGAATTGATTTGAAGATGATCTAAGCTAAGTCCTTAAGAGGAAATTTAAAGGACTTAGGAAATTTTGAAGTTTTGGATTTGAGTTTTGAGTTTTGTTTGATTGATTTGAATTTATAGTTCATTTATATATGTGCATATAAATGAGAATATAAATTAGCTATGAAAAAATTTCATCAATTTGAATTGGTTTGAATATGATTAAGATTAAATCCTTAAGATGGAATTAAGGACTTAGAAGATATTTTGAACTTGGAATTTCAATCATGGGTTTCAATCATGGGTTTCAATCATGGGTTTCAATCATGTGTTTCAATCACGTGGAATTGATTTGTGTTTGGATTTTGACATGAAGGAAGGAAGTAAGGAAGGTGGTTCAAGCTATAGGGTAGGCTGATTTTCCTAACACCCCTAAGGCATGACCTATTCCTATGGCAAACTCTTCTAAGTCTCTAGGGCTAGGTTGGGTGTCCACCTAATCACTAGATGTGTCTTAAGACTAAGGAACTCCTAAAGTCTAAGAGAAGTCCCATGTCTCAGATGGAGGGGTTGAGAGCTCATTCTATAAATGAGATCAACAAAGGGTGCCCATTAGGTGTGGTGTGACTAACAAGGAACACCGTACGTACTGGTGTTGACAAAAATGATCAACAACACCGATCGATCACAAGCACTAAAAGAGACGATCTACTCCTTAACCTAAGGTGTAGAAGAAATCCAGAACTTAATGCAATGTGGCTCTACTTATGTCAAGAACATAAGAGAGGGAAAGAGGAATCCACTAGGGATAGAATTTGTGAACCTTCCACTAGGGAAGCAGGTTCAAGTCATCCACAAGGGGATGAGAGATTTGATTTGATTTAAGTATCATTGAGGTGAAACTTCTACTAGGGAAGAGGGTTGAATTTATCTCAATCTTTAGATTAGGTTTTTAAGATGGGCTTGGTTTGCGGTGGGCTGCGAGTATAGCCCCAGAGGCCTAGGCCCTTGATTTACCACTCCAAAGGGGTAGTCTACTAAACACATAGTAGGACTAGCCAATGAAAGGGATGCCTTTCAGTATGTTGCAGTTGTACTAGGAAGAAAGCTTAGTAGACTTATATCCTCCAAAGTAGAGACTAGTTGTTGGGGTAATATATTGGCAAGGCAATAGATTGAACCCAACTTGGGCTGACTATTGAGTGAATGCCGCTAAGGAACTTAGTTCAACTCAAAGATAGTCAAGGTTAATTTCATTTTTTAGATTTGTTTTGATGGATTTTGTTAGTTTGCGATGGATCATACTGAGAAGGAGCTTATATCAGCCTAGACCTCCTTTAGATTTGCTGAACTAAAGGGAATAGCTTCCCGGTCGATGGGAGAACCATCCAACCAAAGGAGTGCATCTCAGTTTGCAATGATCAAATGAAAGAAAGAAAGCTCGGGGACTCACATCTTCCACTACAAAAGACCACTAGGGTGATCATTTTCTTTGGGCAACAAACCAAACCCAACCTAAGGATGCCTGTCAATTTGCGACAGTCATTCTAGGAAGAATGTGTCATAGTCTTACATTTTCTAAAGCAGAATGACTGCCGGGGTAACCTACTCATATCAAAATAGATTGAACTCGACTTAAGGGTGACTATAGAGTGAGTGCCAACCTTGGGACTTATCTTAACTCAGGTAGCTAGGCAATTCCTATAGGGAGTTCTGCTTACACTGCCTTAAAGATAGGATGCCTGCTCGGCAAAAAGGGCCCTTTGGAGTCTTTAATTCTTAATCCACAAGCGAATTAATTTTGTTTATTTTATTTAGTTTGTTAATTATGGACCCTGTTAATTTGCGAGGGATCAAACTGAGAAGGAGCTTATATCAGCATAGACTTATCTATGATTTACTAAACCAAGGGAGAATCTGTGCATCCGCTGAATAAATTCTCCAACCACAGGGGTGGCTACTTGGAAAGGAGGATTGTCCAATCCAAAACAAACCCGGGTAGTGTCTAAATGGGGTCACAATGTACGTGATCCAAATAGAGTGCACGCAAGGGATGGGACTGCTAAGGGCTTAATCCAAAACCTTGGAGAAAATGACATGGCTAGTCATATATCCAATAGGTATTCGGTGGATAATTCAAGGAGAAAGTGTGGGGACTTACATCTTCCAAGAGTGGTGTATCCACCGGGTACGTTGCTATCAGCATAGTGAACATCAACCAACATAAGGTGCCTGTTGATTTCCAACAATCAGCCTAGGAAGAAAGCTCAGGGACTCACATCCTCCTATAATGGAATTGATTGCTGGGATAGTCTATCTTTAGCTTTACAAGTGCCATCCAACCTCAGGAGACTACTGAGTGAATGCCCCTATGGGACTTACATCGACTCAAACATAGTCAAGAGAAAATGAGCCTCTGGGGACTTATCCTAAACCTCAAACATACTCGACCTAGTTAGATCATGATGATTAGTTCAAGAAGAAACCATGGGGACTCACATCTTCTTAAACAAAATCAACACAAGGTAGCTTACTGGTTGGACAGTGAAGTCTACCACACTAATAAAGCATTCATTTATTTACAATGGTCCAGTTAGGAAGAAAGCGTAGGGAATCACATCCTCCAATAAGTGACCACTAGGGTGACATAGTAGCGAGGTAGTATGTAGACCCGACCTAGAACAGCTAATGAGTGAGTGTCATAGGGGGCTTGCTCCCACATCAAATAGCTTTAGGCAAAAGATTTGTGTTTGTTGTTGTGCATGTGTAAAAGGGAAAAGGATGCCTCTGGGGGACTCTTACACCTACCTTAAACACGCTTGGGGATTTGATGAAGTGGTGCCATGGATGGGAAATATTATTTCCACTAAGAAAGGATGCTGCTTGGATTCTCTTACACCAAACTTAGTTATGATAATCAAAATAGGATGCCTCTTGGGTTCTCTCACACCTATTCTAATAGCATCAGGAGATTGTGTTTGTGTTGTAAAAGAGGGATAGGATGTCACTTGGGGACTCTTACACCAACCCTAAACATGTCACGGTGGATTCACAAGATAATCAAATAATGCTTCAAAGGAAGAGAAGATTTTGATGAAATGGAATCAAATTTTTGTTGATTGATAGAGTTATTTTCAAACATGATTTATTTAATGGGTAATAAATCATTAGATAGATCCCATTAATTGGAAGCATTGGGTGTTCCCCTTTACAATTAATAAGATGATAAGATCCTCCTTGGCAGGCCATCTCTATGACATGAGGGCCTTCCCAAGTGGGTTCAAACTTGCCTCCCATCTTTTGAAGGGAAATAATTAGTCTTCTTAGGACAAACACAAGTTCTCTTACTCTGAGGGTGTAGACCCATTTACTGAATCATTTTGGCCTTATACAACTCGAGGTTCTAGCACGTTCGTAGGTGACTCTCGTCCAAACCTTTGAGCTCTTCTAACTGCAACTTCATATTCTGCTCTATAGTGATCTTTCTACCCAATGCTATCCTTAGTGACAGGAGTTAAACTTTTAAAGGTTGAACAGCTTCAGACCCATATACTAAGGAAAACTAGGTAGATTGAGTTGGAGTTCGGTAAGTGCGGCGGTCGACCCACAAGGCTTCAACCAACTGCTCGTTCCACTGTCATTCATTGTCATCAAGAATCTTATTCAATATTTGGATGAGAGTTTTATTGAATGCTTCTACTAAGCCATTTGCTCTGGGGTAGTGGATGGTGGAGTATCTCCAATCTATACCTGTCTTTTGGCGAAGCTGTTGATCTTAGTGCTTTTGAATGCAGTACCATTATCAAATATAATTCATCGAGCCACCCCAAACCTATATATGATATGGTTCCTGAAAAACTAAAGCACATGCTAAGATGTGACCTCTCTTAGTGGGATGGCTTTCGTCCACTTGGAGAAGTAGTCAGTGGCAGCTAAGATGAATCGATAACCTTTGGAAGAAGGAGGATTGATCGGACCCACAATGTCGGTACCCCAACACTCAAATGGCCATGAGGCCAATGTATGGTGTAGAATATTGGGTGGTTGGTGGAGGACCAAACCACATACCTGACAGTGATGGCATCTCCTAGCTTTATCCATGCAGTCTGTAATCATAGAAGGCCAGTAGTATCCTAGTCTCTTGATCTTCGTCTTAATCTTCAAACCAAATTGATGTGCTCTACATTGACCTGAATGTACCTCGATTATAATGCCACAGGCTTCATGTTTGTCTAAATAGCATAACCACATCTGGTCAAAGGATCGTCAGTGTAGGATGCCATCAACGAGAGCATAGAAGAGAGCTCTCTGTTTCACCTGATGGGCTTGTGACTTTTCTTGAGATAGTTTTTCGGTGTTCAAATTATCTATAAACAGTTGCGTCCAATCTAGCTCCTTGTCCTTATAGGCAATGGTAACTTCCCCTTCAAGAGAAAGTCTCTTGATGAGTTCAACATCAATAAGGGATAGGATTTGTCTATTTTGGACCCTTATTTAAATGGACTTATCTTTCTGACATGCCAAATCTTTGGCAAGTTTGGCCAAAGCATCTGCTACTACGTTCTCTACTCAGGGAACCTTTTAGATGGTGACTTCATGAATTTGGGCCAATAACTTCATAGTATACTCATGGTAATGATGAAGCTTGGGTTTGAGAACCTTGTAGGACCCGACAATCTGATTGATGATCAATTGAGAATCCCCAAAGATGTTGATTCTCTTGACATTGATAGTGATGGCTAACTCTAGACTGACAATCAAAACCTCATACTTGGCTTCATTGTTGGTGCAGGGGTTGGAAAGATAGTATGAGAATCTCATCACATCATGGTATGGAGTTAAGAGAACTATTCCTACCCCTGCCTTTCCTGGAAGAGTAGATCATGGTGCTTCCCCTTTATCAAAAGAAGCTACACCATCAAAATACTTCTCCCATCAATGGTTGCCAGCCTCCCCTAAGTTCATGATTTGTTCATCAGGGAGATTTCACTAAGGAGAGAATCAGCAAGAAGTGGGTGTGCTGCTAAGAAATCTACTAGTGTCTCTCCTTTTACTGCACAGAGGGGTATGAATGTGATATCAAACTGCAAGAGGATCATGGACCATCATGCAAAAAGTCCGGATAGTGTTGGTCGTGTCATGAGGTACTGTAGTGGATTTATTCCGGAGATCAAGTTCACCTTATGAGAAAGCATATACTATCATAGCTTTTGGGTAGGAAAGATCAAAGTGAGGTAATATTTCTCAATAGGTGGATAGTTTGCTTCAGCTGGAATCACATGATGGTTGAGGTAATTGAGAGAGTTCTCCTCCCTTTTATTATTGGCTTGGGCTAACAAAGCATTGAGAGAGTCGTCCAATGCAACAGTGTAGAGGATGAGTGGCACGATATAGGGGCTCTAAGGCGCACCAAATCTTGCTTGAGATCTTCAAAGGCATGCTGACACTTATCGTCCCACTTGAACTTGGCATCCTTTTTGACAAGTGTAGACAATGTCTTGCATCTCCCAGATAGGTTGGAGATAAAGCATCTTAGATATGTCAGTCGTCCTTGGAAAGATCAAAGTTAAGTTAAACTCTTAGGAGGTGACATTTCTAAAATAACTTTGATCTTTTTTAGATCTATTTCTATTATGCATTATGAGACAACAAACCCAAGGAATTTCCCTGAAGTTACTCCAAATGCACACTTCAGGGGATTTATTTTGAGGTTATATTATCTTAACCATTCGAAAACTACTCTCAAGTCAAAGAGATGGTCTTCCTTTTCTCTGCTCTTAACTACTAAATCATTAATGTAGCACTCAACTTGATGTTGGATGAGTTCATTGAAGATCTGAGTCATGGCCCATTGGCATGTAGCACCAGTATTTTTAAGGCTGAAATGCATGACCCTATAACAGAAGATTGCGATCAGGGTTTGAAAAGTAGTGTTTATTTCATCTTTGAGACATCATAATTTTGTTGTAGCCAGATGACTCATCCAGGAAAGAGAAAACTACATGAGATGAGGCGATGTCCACCATTAATTCTAGTATAGGAAGAGGAAACTCATCCTTAGGACATGCCTTATTTAAGTCCCTAAAATTGACGCACATACAAATTTGGCCAATCTTCTTCTTAACTGGGATGACACTGGCTAACTAGGTTTCTTCCCTGATGAAACCAACATCGATCAATTTCTTGACTTCGAAAATGACCTATTGTTCTATTTTTAATTGCATGCGTCTAGGAGCTTGCTCAGTAGGGGTAGTGTTAGGATCTATTGCAAGCTTGTGGACTACTATGTTAGGAGATAATCCCGACATCTCTTCATAACTCCATGCAAAGTAGTCTTTAAACTCAGTCAATAGCCTAACTAAGTCATTGGTTCTTCTTCATTCAATAATGAACTGATGTACATCGGGCGTGAATTTTCTTATGTCCTGAGGTAGATTTTTTTAAGCTCATCGATTGTTGAATGAATCTCCACTTCAAATTTTGGTGGTGCCTCTTTGATTTGGAGATCACCTGGATCATCTGAAGTTTTTAAACACACATTCTCATAAGAGTTGGGGGTGTGTGAAAAGAACCTATCAGATTCCAAATGATTGGTAACAACTAAGCAATAATCATTGTTGATTGGACCTTCTATACCGAATCTTAGTCCTGCTCTGGATTGTGCTTCCCTGCTATATTATTCCATAGCCTTTCAAAGTACTCTGCCCTGTGCGTGGACCATGTATGAGGAACCAAACCTTTCTGTATAAGATTATGAAGTTCTACATCAAGGTGAGTAAAAGTCAAATGGTAATTCTACTAATTCTTTAAATGTATCCTTCTGAAGTTCTACATCAACTTTAAAACTTGGGATGATGATCCCAAAAAGAATCTCTTTAGCTTCATATCATTGAAAGACTTAAGGACTTACTTAACTACTAAACCTTCAACTTTTTGAGATGAAATTGTGGTTAGAGCTAAGATTCCCAGATTCATGCCCTAATGGTTTCACATAAACTGATCAAATACTTTGTCTCGGAGGCCGGTCTTCATCTGCGGATCAGTAACCTCCAATGAAACCTATTGAGAGGGATTGGCTGGTATACTAATCACATTAGACTTGTCCTCTGTGTTGGATTCTAAGTCTAAATGAATAGTAAGGGTACTCCTATAGACTGGATCATGACATCTGTTGGTTGATGGACAACCAGGTGGTCTTCCACCTCTAGAACTAGCTCTATTTCTACCTCTGCCTCTTCCTGGTAGAGGTTGAGTCATCCTACCCACATATCCATATGATAGAATGAATTATGGGTGGAATGTGATATGCAGATCTACTTCTTCCTCAATTCCCTTTTCTTGTTCACTTGGATTTTCATTTTTATTTTCCTTTTCTTTTTCTTTATTTTCTTTTTTTTTGAATTTAAATTTTATCCAAGTTCACAAGAAATGGTATTTTGAGGAAGATAGTAGGTCGCATCCTCATAAATTGCAACCTCTCTAACTGAATATGGCTTTTCATCTCCATTGACATGGTATTCAATTCCATCTTTTTTGAACTTGATGCACTGATCGAGGGAGGATGGAATTATCTTCTTCTAATGTATCCAAGGCCTAACGAGCAAAGTAGTGAATGAAGTATTCAAATCAATGATGTGAAATTTGGCTTCAGTCTTCTCGTCAGCTATCTCCAATGGTAACACTATGGAACCTAAAGCCTGCTCACCTTGTTCATTGAATCCTCTTAACATCATTCGATCTCTTCAGAGTGTAGAGATGTGATCCTCAAATAAGAAAAGGTCTTTAGACTCATAATGTTCACTGATGCACCTGGATCAATAAGAACTCTGGCATGATTGAACCTATCCATATCAACTATGCTGTAGAGGGGACGGTTGTGCTCCAAGTCCCCCAGAAGATGGTCTTTATCTGTGAAGGTGATCCCCTGAGCTAAGCATATTTTTGCATCAAAGAGAGCCTTGATTAATGATTCCCTCATCTCTTTGGATAATACAAGGGCATCATATATGCTTAGGTTAGATGACACCTTTCTTGGATGAGAGAGGACATTGTAGTCCACTTTGGGCTGATCCTCCATGAGCATATCCATGGGTACAGCATCCTGTGGAGGGGATTATTGATTCTTTGTACCAATGACTTGTATACCTCTATTTTGAGGTTCTGCTCTAGGATGTAAAACCTTGCCACTATGGAGGTTGACTTTTGTTATCTCTTGTGCCAGGGTAATGAAACGTTTTATCAGCACATCACCCTCATAATCAAATGATTCCAAGTCTATCTTAAGAGGTGAACCCATAGTATTCAGAGTATGAAAGTCCAACTCTGAATTAGAAAGAGGAAGATCAAAATTGTTATAGTTATTTTGACTTGAAGAGTTATCATTAAGAATAGAATTAGACAACCTATCAGAAGTAACATAGATGTAATTCAAGGTAGGTTTATTCTTAAATTTCTTGGATTTGATTAGAGGTACAAAGTAGAAATCAAGTAAAGTAAGTGGGGTAAGGGATTTGATGCCTTTATCCATCGATACAAGAGTTCTACTAGTAGAAGAAGAAGAACTAGCTGAAGTGGATGAGGTCACCGATGTGGTAGCTGCAACAGTAGACTGAAGGCTGGACTCGGTCGGTGGTTGCATTACTAGGCTATTACAGGCCGACATAAGTTACTGCTAAGCTCCCCTTTCCCTGAGTTCACACTGGGAACTTACAAATCTTCCTTGATGTTGGAGATTTGAGCTGACTCAAGCACCTGCAAAGAAAGTTCCTTGATATTATGTATGATCATTTTAGAGATTTTGGATAAAGAGAAATCCCAAACCTCTTTGGTTTTGGAAGGATCACATGTATCCCCAAGCTGGCTGACCGGTGTGATCACTGTCATGTATTGTGAGGCACCAGACCTCTCCTGGTACAGGAGAATAATTCTTATGAGGACTGTACACACTAGTATCACTAGCTCTAAAAGGGGTGACACTCCTAGGAAGTTCTACTATCATCAGTCTCTATCTTCTACTCCCTCAATATACCATCTCCATGTCCTACTAAGATGGTGTTGTTGTGGGCGACCACTATGCTTGAGGTGCCACTCCCTCAAACAGCGTAAGATCAGTGAGCTTCGGCTCACCATAGTAGGTAGTGTAGATGGAGTAGGATCCTTCATCCATAACTGAATCACCAATGAGGTATGCTTCTCCCAGGATATGGCCTTCATTGCCTTCTATGGAATTGGAGATGTTGTAACGTGAATAGGTGATGATGGATGGGGGTAGAGCGGTGTGGAGGAGACATCACTGACTTTCTATGAATAGGAGCTATCCTCTTGTGATGACTGGTCCCAGTAAGTAGGATGCTATCAATATGGTCAACGCAGGCAGTGCGTCGAGCTAGAAAATTGATGTGTGCAGAAGCTGTCGACTGGCGACTGAACCTCTGCCTCTCCCAACTAGTGATATGAGCAGATGTGTGGGCATCTAAAGCCCTCTCCTATCAAAGATGTTTCCCCACACTACGGGTGATGAAAGATCTTAAATGAAATTGTGCTTTGAACTCTGAGAATCTGTAAACTCTTCCAACCTAGCGTAAGACTGATCAGAGGCTGGCATATGACCTCTTGCTTTGAGTAACTGAGGGATGGTGCTAAACCACTGGTGGAGGTGAAAAATCCTCTAGTATCCTTTATCCCAGAGAGGATGGGCGGTTCATTGGGTGGTGAAAAGTAGGTATCTCTCTACAATTGGCCTCGGCCTCCATCTCCCAATCACGGTATGATACTTGATCATGCAATTTTTATTTCTCCTCACGTGTCCGGTGAGGATGGTAGAAGGACTAGACCCAACCTCCAAGGCTAGGAGGCAATCTGATCAGGAGCCTTACCCTTAGATGGTGCCAAGAGTGGGTGCTAGCCCTTCTAGGGACATGGGAAATCATGGGCGTCACGACACATCTTTATCCTTGCTATCTGGTGGGACTACCACTACTTTCCTCTTTAATAAGGAGATGTCAAAATCTGAGGGTAAATTGATCTGGATGACTAGCTTCTGCTCGACCACCGCAGTCCTACTGATAGTTGTGAGGGGAGTGCCCTCACAGGTGATCTTTACACCCTCAAATCCTCTATCAAAATGGACAAGGTGGGAATGATCAACTCAGGGGATATTGGCCTGATCTAAGGCCAAGTCAATGCTGTGTGGGAAAGTGAACACAAACTTTTGTAAGCCTGCCATTTCTAATCAACCAAAATTAAAAAAGGCTATGCTTGTATTGATGCTAATCTACAATATAGGAAATGAGCTTGGATCAGATTTTTGTTTTCTTGATTTCAAAATTTAAATTTAAAATTTGAACCCACATCCAACATATTGGAAGTGTTAAGTGGGGTTCAATTGGTTTATAGAAGATTTATAAGTTTGATTGGAAAGAGGAATTTTTGAATATAAATCGAATTTCAACAAATTTGGGTATGTTGAAAAGTGGATTCTATAAGTTTATGTTCGTAATTTGATTTTGATTTGAGGACCCTTTCCTTTAACAAATTTGGGTATGTTAAAGTAAAGGTCAATTGGTTTTGTTTTGATTTGGTATTATGAAACTTTACTCACTTAGAAAATTTGGGTATGCTAAGTGAAGTGTATGAAAATAATTGTTTCTTTTTGTGGATTATTGTTGATTTTTCAAAATTGAAATTCCCACTTAGCAAATTTAGGTGTGCTGAGTGACAAACCCAAGTGTGTATTTTTTTTGAAAGATTTTTAAAAATAGGATTCATAGCAAATTTCAGTATGCTAAGAAAATCCTAAAGTGTTACATTTGTTTTGGATATTTTGACTTTTTACAAAAGTAGGATCCTTAGTAAATTGGGGTATGCTAAGGAAATCCCAATGTGTTTCCTTTTGGTTTTGATTTATTTTTGATTGAAAGTGGAGACTTTACTTTAGCAAATATGGTATGTTAAAGATGAAGTTCCCCTTAGTTTTGTGAAATAGAAATTTCACTTAGCAAATTTGAGTATGCTAAATGAAATTCCAAAAGATGTGTTTTAAAATTTTATGTTTTGGTTTTTTTTTTGAAAATGGAAACTTCTCTTTAGAAAATTTGGTATGCTAACGAGTGAAGTTCGAAAAAATGCTTTTTTAAAAATTTTTGTGAAGTGGAAATTTCATTTAGCAAATTTGTATATTCTAAATAAAATTCCAAAGGTGTTTCAAATTTTTGATTTGAATTTTAAAAAAAGGAGACTTCATTTTAACAAATGAGGTATGCTAGAATGGAGTTCCAAATGTGTTTGTAAAATTTTTTGGTTTTGAATTTGGAGACTTCACTTACCAAATTTGAGTATGCTAAATGAAGTTCCAAATGTGTTTGAAATTTTTTGGTTTTGAATTTGGAGACTTCACTTAGCAAATTTGAGTATGCTAAATGAAGTTCCAAATTTGTTTGAAAATTTTTTGGTTTTGAATTTGAAAACTTAACTTAGCAAATTTGAGCATGCTAAATGAAGTTCCAAATGTATTTGAAATTTTTTTTGTTTTGAATTTGGAGACTTCACTTAGCAAATTTGAGTATGCTAAATGAAGTTCCAATTGTGTTTTGAATTTTGAAAATATGATTGTTAAGTTTTGATTTTTGAAAAGAAGACTTCCATCTAACAAACTTGGGTATGTAGGAATGGAAGTCAATCTTATTTTTGCAAAGTGTGAAAATTTTGTTTTATATGTTATTATTGCTTTTTTGAAAGGGGGTGTTCCAACTAAATCATGTATGCAATTTGTTTAAGTGGGATCTCTAAATGATGTTATTTTTATTTGGGAATGAGATCTACATTGAATAAATTTGGGTATATTGAATGAAGATGTTCATATATGCTTTAATTTTTTTTTGAAAACTTTAGTCTTGTTTGAAAATAAAACTTCCAATTCAATACGTGTGGGTACATTGAATGGCAAGGTTCATGTGTGCTTTTTGAAAGTTTTACTTTTAATTTTGATTCAAATTTTTGGAAAGATGTTTGTTCATTTTATTTTAAAATGGAATCTTCATCAAAATGAATTGAGGGAAGATGTTCGTTTGTGCTTTTGGAAAACATAGTTAGTTTTATTTTTGAAGATTCCTACATGTAACAATTATGAGAATTGTTAGATGAGGGTGATTTAAGAACATTTTTTGGAAAATATTTTATTATGTGCATTTTTTGAAAGAGTGCTTTTTTTTGAAAAGCGATATATACAATTTATTTTTTCTTTGTTATTTTAGAATGAACCTTTCCTTATCATAAAAATGATATGGGGGAAGTCTTTAAATGTTTTCTTTTTATTTATGTCTTTTTATTTTTATCCATTTGAGAACCCAATGGGGGTTTTAAGACCAACATGGGGTGAGGTCTTAAAACCTAAATATGTTGGCTAGCCTAACTTAAGAATGAAATAAGCTAAGTGCCAACGGAATGAAAGATAGTCTCGAATTCAAACCAAAGAACAAACCCACTATCGATACTTGAGGACAATAATCTTTTACCAAAGATGGAGAGAGGAACTATCCTTAGTAGAGTCCCAAGAAAAATCTGTGGTGAAAATTTTCAAGATGATATTTCTAAAATAATAAGATATATACTTCCATATTCACTCTATGCAAGATAAAATGAGGATGGAAATATACATCTTCTTCTCTTTATGCATTTTTGACACCATGTTGATCCGCAGATGTTCTTATTGAGGGTGATTGGGTACGATATTGAGGACAGGTGTACTATCCCGAAAGATAGGAGTCGCCACCCTACTATGGACCAAATCACCTCAACAAGGACTTTAAAGGACAATAGGTCTACATGTGTACCAAAGATTCTTCCCCTACTTTACATGGAAAAGTAAAGTAGAGTTTATTTTAACTTGGGTTCGTTAAATTTCCTACAGGGGCAAGCCCCCATAGTTAATTACATCCTAAGGAATGAGATACCTTAGAAATACTCTCGATTAAGGTAAATGATCTTTGTCTCTAAAGATTTAAATAGGTAGGACTATCAATCGATTAGTTTATTTTGGAAGATCAAGTGGGATTGATCAAAAAGAGGGAGTTATTATCGAAGCCAAATGAAGATAAGTAGGAGATGCCCATGATGCTAGGAAAACTTAGCGAGCATCTAAAACTATCCTATGGTTGGGCTTCACATTTTTGAAATTATTTTAATTTGTTTTAGTTAAATTTTTCATTTGAAATTTAGGGCTTATGATTCTATAACACAAGATTAAGAAAATGCCTAAGAGGTTAGGATTTATGCTTATGGCCCACAAAGGGGTGAAGTAACATCAAAACCTAAATCTAGGGAGCTTTGGTAAGGGACAAAAATATAACCTAAATCTAAGGAGAAAGTGGGTATTTGGTTTGCCTCTATAAAATGACTTAAATCATGTAGGCAAATCATATGCTTGGACTGCTTAGACTTACAACTACCTGGGGGTGGCTGATAACTAACTCCTCCTATGATTTTAAATTCATGTAGGAAAATCATATGCTTTTAATCAAGATAGCTAGGTTATTATTTATTTAGAAAAAGACTAAGTCCTTAAAATCACCCCCTAAAGAGACTAGATGATGTATGGGTGTGCTTCAAATGACTTAAATCTAATGCAATTCATATTTCATTTTATTTTTATATTTGGACAATTATTTTGACTAAGGCTAATAGGATTCATATGCCTAATGCATGAGAAATGAGATTATTAGCCAAAATTAGTGAGAAGGGAGGATGTGTGTTTCCACCATGGCTCTCAAAGCTCAAGCTAAGTTTCTCTGGCAAAGGTGGAAGCTCTACAATCAAGAGTGAAAATAATATGCATTTGTGCATGATGTTATGAAAGAAGTACTCATCCAGCTAAGGGGTTACTAATTCTTTTATCTTGATGTTTAGCCTAAGATTTAGGTGAGGTTATGAGTTCTTTATTTTTAGTTTTGGATTGTTAAATTTTTTGGAAGATATATTTTTACCCAAGACCCTAAACCACATCCAGGCCATACATAAAGTAAGGAAGAAACTACAAAAAGGGTTCCACTTAATGCACAAGCTAAACAAATCATCAATCAATTTATAAAGCTAATCATAAAAGAATAAGAGGCATTATGGTTGGGTACCACCGTACAAATCCAAAAACAAATTGGGTAACCGAGCTCTACCTTTATACAACTCGGATTACAAATGAATTACATACAATTAAGCAAGGAACTCATTGTTATGTGGGTCTTCAAGCTTCATTTCTTCATTCTTCTTTTCTTCTTCCTTCTTCTTTTATTCTTTCTTCTTTGGTTCTTCTTTTGGATGGTTGGAAGGTGGATGCTCCAAAGGCTTCATATAGTGCATAAGAAGAGATCTTATCACCAAAGCTTATACTAATCCCCATAATAATCATTCCAAAATTCTAATTGCAAAAATTACATGGAAAGGAAAAAGTAACTCTAACACACACTTGCAAAAGTATTTATATTTTTATTTATCACAGCGCCCCTTAAGCACAATCTCTTGCAAAAAATAATGGTTATATTAAGATTATCCTACCATTCATTATACACACATACATACTAACATCCAGACTAAAACATATATATATATATATATATATATATATATATATATATATATCAAAACAAAAGCAAACATCAAACCATATGTCAACCTAAGCTAAGTGGTGACTTAGCCTAATGGGTGTGCTTTTGATGTTTGTGTAGTATGCTTAGCTATAGATTTAAGTTAGTTTTTTTTTTTAAGTGTGAAAAATGTTCAACTTAGAGGAGGGTTTCATTTAAGTGATTTAATTATTTTGGGTTTATTTTATTTTATGTTTTGATTGGGTTCAAGTGAATCCTAGAATTAATTACTAAGTTATAAGGAAGAGAAGAGAACTTCTCTTCCTTCCCTAACCTAAGTAAAAATGGATTCATGTTTAGTTTTAGTGAATGTTTTATTATATGTTTTAATTAATCCTAAGTTTAGATGAACTCTAAACAAACCTATTCAAAAGAAAGGCATTTTAAGATTAAGTAAAATGAACTAAATTCACAAAACATCACTTCATTTCTTTCCCAACATGTATAACATACATATGAATGAGTCCTAAACATATATATACATATAAATGGGAATATTTTACACTTTATGATGCATGCTAAGTAATTCATTTAAGAAAATTTGAATGTTTATGATGCATGATTTTCATTAAGTAACAAAGGGGTTTCTTATCCAATTTTCACATGCACATATGAATGTAAGAAAGGCATAAGTGAGTACGATGCCATTGTTAACCAAGGGTGTAAGGTACAAGACCTACTTAGGGCTACTTAAAGCCTCGTAACCCCAGGGTTGTTCAGACTAATATACCACTTTTCTTAAATACAAGCATGTGTAGAAAAGAAATGAATGGAAAAGAAAGAATGCAAAAAGTTTATGTTGGTTAATTTATTTTTGATTATGCAATTTATATGTACAAGTATAGGTATCCTTCTTAAGTAATAGCATGAATGAATAGGATATGAATTAGGCAAGTGTTAGGTTCTTTTTACTATACACTTTGCCAAGACTTATTCAAAACTATGCTAAAAGAGAGGAGAAGGAAAACCTACACTAAGCACATCTTTATATTTTACTCACATGCAAACTTATAAGTAAGATATAAGTAACACACTTTCAGTTTTGATAATTGATTTATATATTTTGAAAATAATTTGAATTTAATAGTGATAATAGCTACTCATATTCTTACTTTAGCCAACACATACAATTTGACATAAAGAAAACATTTTTATTTTTAAATTTGATTTTTGAATAGCATGGATGCATGAAACCATATGACACACATATTTAGCATGTTGGGGAAGAACTAAAGCAATTAAAGCATGTAAACACATTCACCTTAATTAATTCCTAAAGATAATGTTATGAAAGAAGAAAGCTTAAAGTAATTCAAAGTTTATTTAATATGATTTTTGTTTGATTTTGAATTTGATTTAATTTTGAAAATATGAGTTGAGTTTACTATTCCTAACCAATTCCTAGATGTGTTTGATATTTTTGTTTAATTTTTAGGTGATTAAATTTATTTTATATTTTGATTAGGTTAAGGTATGAATTAAGCTTATTAATTACCCCGTATCTACACCACCTTAGCATAGTTAATCAAATAATTATGAGCCAATGAGATGAAATAAAAACTCACAAGGAATTTAAATTTGTAAATCACCTAGGAAGAAAGGGGCCTAATGCAATTTGGCTCATGATTAATGAATAATTAAGTTAAGGGGTTTAACTTAAGAAATTTCAAAACACCCCTCACACATATGAGTTGAATTTTGATTTCCTTAATCAAACTTAGGCTTTTGAACACCTAAGCATCTATCCCACGCAAGTTAATTAAGTTTTGGAAAGTTTTAAAATTTTAAGAAATTAAGAGGGTAATTAGAATTAACCCAAAATTAAGAAAGAAAAGGGGGTTAAGGAATAGCTTAGGGGAAATTCTCCAAAATTATTCCCTAAACTTCCTATTCACTAAAATAGACCTTAATCAACTTCAACAAAGGATTAAACTACTAATCAAAACCTTAATTAACCTTAATTATATTAATGGGGTAATTAGAAAATTAATTAGTAATTTCCTCAATTAAACAACCAATAAATCCTAAGAGAACTCATCCCATAGAATACTCTCAAGAAAATTGAGATTATTCAATGAATTAATTAGGGAGTAATTAGTAGATTATGATTTCGAATAAAACCCAAATTTAAAGAAAAGAAGTATTCAAAATTAATCAAAATCATTTTTAGAATATTCTATGTTCAATTATCTTTCTAATGCTATTATTTCATTTTTTTTCTAATTTTTCTAGGTTGAGATATGAATTTTAGAAGTTTAGGTAATTAATTAAAATTAAATAAACCCAAATTCATTTCTTAATCCAATGGGATGCCATGCTTGCGCTGATGTAGCATCCCTTTACACCTAGCATGCTCTAATTGGCGACTTAAAATGTCTAATCATAGCACCGCGTGGCGGTGGGGCTACACACTTTTGCCTCAGTCGTCCGATCAAGGATTGGATGGCTAAGATTAAAGATATTATTTAGAGGGGATAAAATTAATTATAAATCATGTTTTAATCTCAGCCATCCATCCAAAATGTACGGATGGATGGCCAGAGATCCTCCCTATTCTTCCATATGAAAAATGGGAACTATCCACTTTTGAAGAGAAGATCTGAGTTTGATCAAGCTTGGATTGGATTGAAAATCAACCCACACCATGTAAACCTAATAGCGGGCACATCTAACAAAATTCAATGGGATTAAAATTTTTTTCACAAAGCTCAACACCACATTGTGTTTAATGGTCAAAAAATGGCAAACCTCATCGGTGCTTGATTCCATTGGAGAAGCTTCGTTTGGTTGAGATGAAGCATTGGTGAAAGTTTGAGAGGCTGAGGTTGAGTGGATCTTCATGGTCACCACTTTTGAGCTCAATTTTGATTGAAATGGATCCCCCCTTGCTTCAAGAACTTGGAAGAGAGCTTAGGCAAGCTCGATTAGGTTCTCTGATGGAGTGTGCAAAGGGAATTGGGTGGAGTTTGTGTGTAGAGGAAGTTTGCAATTCAATGGACCTCCCTATTTTCAAAGGATGAAAATGAGAAATGCCAATTCAATCATCTCTAAGAAGCTAGGATCTCTTGCAAATGGCTTCTATGACTCAAGGATTCAATCGATGGCTCATTGAATTGAAGTGAATTATGGGGAGTATATCTCCCCCAATGGCAATCAGATAGTTGAAGCTTCACTTGCCATTTTAGATCACATTCCCTATTTTAGAAGGTTGTTTGAGTTGTTAGAGGTGCCATGTGATTCATTTTAGGTCAAGGAGTGGATTAGTGAAGTCCCCATGTGCTTTATTTGAGTGGAGAGATGATTCCCATGTGCCCATTTCGGCCATGCTGGGTTTGGCCCTTGGGTCAAGTTGGGCTGACTCAAACCCATTGGGTTGGTGCACCACCTTCCATAATATTCACTTGACCTATTACGAGAGTATCAAGTAGGTATGAAGAGGGTTTGACCAAATTCCAATTGGAATTGTCCAAAATTTGTTCTATGGCCTAGGGATAAAATAGTCATTTGGCTAATTTTTGAATTTGTATAAGTTGGGTATGTTGAGAAAATAGGTTTGGCCAAGTTTTATTGGATTTGGAGTTCATTTGGTATGGTTTGGCTCATGTTGACCCATTTAGATCAAAATGGGTCAACTTGCGGAAAGTTTACCAATTGGTCAAATTCGGTCAAACCAAGGGTTGGGTCATGTTCATTTACCATTTGAAATATTTTGGTGGCTTTGGTTTGATTCAATTTGGTTTAAGTTTGAATTTGGTTCATATGACTTCATTTAGGTCAAATGGGTCAAGTTGACCAATTTGAGCTAGGCCTTGGGTAGGATTAGGTTTGATTAGTCATATGAAGTGGATTGGTATCTTTGTTTCCAATCAATTTTGGTTAAATTTGAATTTGGCTCAATATGACCCCTTTAGGTCAAGTTGGGTTCAAGGTCAATTGGGTTAGGTTAGGTCTAGTTGGCCAATTGAGTCTTTGGTCAAGTTTAACAAGTGATTTAGAATGAACTTGACCCATTTGTTTCAATCAGTTTGGCTTAGATCAAGTTTTCACCAATTTTGCATTTTAAGTCAACTTGGGTCAACTTGGGTCAAGTGGCCAATTGGACTAGTTAGGCTCAAATGTTGACATGGTCAAGTTCAAACATTGGTCATGAATGAACTTAGATCATTGGTTTCAATCAATTTGGCCTATGGTAGATTTTGGCTATGTTGGATTTCATTTTGGCTAAGTGTTGACTTGGTCAACCCTTAGGTTTGACTTAGTTTGACCCAATTTGATTGATTGATCATCTCATGATGATTGTTGATCATGATGAGAGGCATAGGTGGGCTTAGTTCAATCAAATTTGGTTAGGATTAGAATTTTTCTTATAAAGGGTACTTTAGGTCACTTTGGGTCAAGAGAGCCTAAGGGGGTCAAATGGCTTGGTCAAAGCTTTATTTGAGTTTGATTGAACTTGTATATGGACTTATGATTGAAATATAAATCCATTTGAAAGTGGTTTGAAGTCAAATGGGTTTTGATTCATTTGATAATTTCAAGTTCAAAGAGAACATGAAATGGATTTTAGCTTGAATTGAGAATTGAGATTGAAGTTTGTATTTATATTTGGATTCATGATTGAAGGATTGACTGAATCATGAAGGAACATCAAGAGTTGGCTTGATTTGAAGTTGATTTGGCTAAGTTCAAGATTTTGACATGAAAGGCTGAGGTTGGATTTTGAATGAATTTGAGTTTGATTTTTGGAATTGGTTTTGATTGTTTGAATTTATATTTCATTTATATATTTGAATATAAATGATAATATAAATGGATTATGAGAAATTTTCAAGGATTTGAAGTGATTTGATCATGATCTAAAGTCATTAAGAGGAAATTTAAAGGACTTAGAAATTTTGATTTTGGAACTTAAGTTTTTAATTTGGTTGATTGATTTGAATTTATATTTCATTTATACATATGAATATAAATGAGAATATAAATGAGTTATGAAAAAATTTAATGAATTTGAATTGATTTGTAGATGATCTAGGCAAAGTCCTTAAAAGAAAATTTAAAGGACTTAGGAAATTTTGGAGTTTTGGATTTGAGTTTTGAGTTTAGTTTGACTGAATTGAATTTATACTTCATTTATATATGTGAATATAAATGAGAATATAAATGAGTTATGAGAAAATTTCATGAATTTGAATTAATTTGAATATGATCTAGGCTAAGTCCTTAAGAGGAAAATTAAAGGACTTAGGAAATTTTGAAGTTTTGGATATGAGTGTTGAGTTTAGTTTGATTGATTTGAATTTATATTTGATTTATATATGTGCATATAAATGAGAATATAAATGAGTTATGAGAAAATTTCATCAATTTGAATTGGTTTGAATATGATTTAGATTAAGTCCTTAAGAGGGAATTAAGGATTTAGGAAATATTTTGAGCTTGGAATTTCAATCATGGGTTTCATTCATGCATTTCAATCATGTGGAATTGATTTTAGTTTGGATTTTGGCTTGAAGGAAGCAAGTAAAGAAGGTGGTTCAAGTTATAGGGTAAGCAGATTTTCCTAACACTCCTAAGGCATGACTTATTCTTATGGCTAACTCTTCTAAGCCTCTAGGGCTAGGTTGAGTGCCACCTAATCACTAGATGTGTCCTAAGACTAAGGAACTCTTAAAGTCTAAGAGAAGTGTCATATCTAATATGGAGGGGTTGAGAACTCATTCTAAAAAGGTCAAAAAGGGCACCCAAGGTGACCGACAAGGAACATAGGGTGTGATCAAAATGATCAACACCATCGATCGATCACAAGCACTAAAAGAGATGATCTACTTCTTAACCTAAGGTGTAGAAGGAATCCAAAACTTAATGCAATGTGGCTCTACTTATGTCAAGGACATAAGAGAGGGAAAGAGGAATCCTGCAATGTGGCTCTACTTATGTCAAGGACATAAGAGAGGAAAGAGAATCCACTGGCATAATTTGTGAATCTTCCACTATGGAAGAGTTCAAGTCATCCACAAGAGGATGAGAGGTTTGATTTGATTTAAATCTCCCGGGAGAAACTAAATGGGAAAGTGGTTGAATTTATTTCAATTTTAGATTTGGATTTTAAGATGGACCGGTTGGTGATGGACGACAGTAGGCCAGAGGCCTAGACCTAACTGATTTACCACCACAGTAGTCTACTAAACACATAGTAGGACTAGCTAACCAAATGGATGTCTTTCGATATGCAGCAGTTGTACTAGGAAGAAAGCATAGCAGACTTATATCCTCCAAAGTAGAGACCAGTTGTAGAGGTAACCTATTGGTAAGGCAACACATTGAACCCAAGCTAAGGCTAACTATTAAGTGAATGCCACTAGGGGACATAGATCAACTCAAAGACAGTCCAGGTTAATTTCATTTTTTAGATTTTTTTTTGATAGATTTCATTGGTTTGCAATGGATCATACTGAGAAAGAGCTTATATCAGCCTAGACCTACCTTAGATTTACTGAACCAAAGGGAATAGCTTCCCGGCCGATGGAATAACTCTCCAACCGAAGGTCTGCCTTTCCATTTATAATGATCAATTGAAAGGAAGAAAGCTCAGGGACTCACATCTTCCACTACAAAAGACCATTAGGGTGATCAGTTTCTTTGGGCAACAAACCAAACTCGACTTAAGGTCGCTGACAATCATGCTAGAAGAATGCATAATCCTTACATCTTCCAAAGCAAAATGACTGGGTAACCTAATGGTAACAAAATAGATTGAACCAACCTAAGGGAGAATATGGAGTGAGTGACGGGGACTTATCTTAACTCGTAGCCATGCAATTCCTATAGGGAGTTCTGCTGCCACTACCCTAAAGATAGGATGCCAGCTTAGAAAAAGGGTCCCCTTGGGGGCTTGAATTCCTAATCTGCAAGAAAATTAATTTTGTTTATTTTGTTTAGTTTATTTATTATGGACCCAATTAGTTTTCAAGTGATCAAATTGAGAAGGAGCCTATATTAGCCTAGACTTATCTCAAATTTATTGAACCAAGGGAGAATTTGTGCATCTGCTGAACAAATTCTCCAACCATAGGGGTGGCTACTTGGAAAGGGGGACTGTCCAATCCAAAAGTAACTTAGGTAATGTCTAAATGGGGTCACAATGGATGAGATTCAAATAAAGTGCCCGCAAGGGATGGGGCCGCTAAGTGCTTAATCCAAAACCATGGAGAAAATGACATGGCATGGATCATATATCCAATAGTATTGGGCCAACTCATGGAGAAAGTGCGGGACTCACATCTACCAAGAGTGGTGTATCCACGGGGTGAGTCGCTATCGATATGAACATCAACCAACTAAGGTGCTGTTTGTAATAATCAACCTAGAAAGAAAGCTCAGGGCACATCCTCCTATAGCAGAACTGATTGTTGGGATAATCTATCTTTGGTTCAACAAGTGCGATCCAACCTAGGGCGACTACTGAGTGAATGCCAATTGGGGTCTTACATTGAGTCAAATGTAGTCAAGAGGAAATGAGCCTCTATGGCACTTATCCTAAACCTTAAACATACTCAACCTAGTTAGATCATGATGATTAGTTCAAGAAGAATGCACGAGGACACACATCTTCTTAAATAAAATCAGCACAAGGTAGATTACTAGCTGAAGGAAGTCTACGACACTAACAAGGCATTTGTTGGTTTGCAATGGTCAAGTTAGGAAGAAAGCATGGGGACTCACATCCTTTAATAAGTGACCACTGGGGTGACATACTAGCGAGGTAGTATGTAGACCTGACTTAGAACAGCTAATGAGTGGGTACCACAGGGGGCTTTCTCCCACATTAAATAGCTCGAGACAAAAGATTTATGTTTATTATTGTCCATATGTAAAAGGGAATATGATGCCTCAGGTGAACTCTTACACCTACCTTAAACACGCTTGGAGATTTTATGAAGTGGTGCCACAAATGGCAAACAGGATTCCTACTAAGAAAGGATGCTTCTTAGGTTCTCTTACACCTAACTTAGTTGTGCTAATCAAAATAGGATGCCTCTTGGATTCTCTCACACCTATTCTAATAGAATAGAAATATTGTGTTTGTGTTGGTAAGAGGGATAGGATGCCACTTGGGGACTCTTACACCTACCCTAAACACATCATGGCGGATTCGCAAGACAAGCAAACAACACTTCAAAAGAAGAGAAGATTTTGATGAAATGGAATTAGATTTTTGTTGATTGATAGAATTGTTTTCAAACATGATTTATTTCATGGGTAATATTTCTTTAGATAGAGCACATGAATTGGAAGCATCAGATGTTCCCCTTTACAATCAATAAACTGATAAGATCCTCCTTGGTAGGCCTTCTCTATGACATAGGGGCCTTCCTAAGTGGGTTCAAACTTGCCTCCCATCTTTCAACAGAAAATAATTGGTCACCTTAGGACTAACACAAGTTCTCCTACTCAAAATACCTAGACCAAACCAGCTTATTGTGAGCTCAGATCATTTTGGCCTTGTATAACTCGAGGTTCCGCTGCAGTTTACCTCTCTAAACCTTCGAGCTCTTCTAACCGAAACTTCTCATTCTGGTCTATAGTAATCTTTCTACCCAATGATATCCTTAGTGACAAGAGTTGAACTTCTAAAGGTAGAACAGTTTCAGACCCATATACTAAGAAAAATGGGGAAGATTGAGTTGGAGTTCGGTAGGTGGTATGGTTGGCACACAAGGCTTCAACTAACTACTCGTTCCACTATCGTTTGTTGTCATCAAGAGTGTTCTTCAATATTTGGATGAGATTTTTATTGAATACTTCTGCTAAGACATTTTCTTTGGGGTAGTAGATGGTGGACTATCTCCAATCTATGTCGTGTCTTCTAATGAAGCTATTGATCTTGGTGCTTTTGCATGCAGTACTTTATCAGATATAATTCATCGAGGAACCCTGAACCTATATACAATATGATTCATGAAAAATAGAAGCACATGCTGAGTTGTGACTTCTCTAAGTGGGATGGCTTCCACCCACTTGGAAAAGTAGTCGGTGGTAGCTAAGATGAAAGATGACCTTTGGAAGAAGGAGGATCGGATCACCACAATGTTGGTACCCTACATGGCCATGAGGCCAATGTAGGGTGTAGAATATTGGGTGGTTGGTGGAGGACCACACTATGTACCTGACACTGATGGCATCTCCTAATTACATCCATGTAGTCTGTAATCATCGAAGGTGAGTAGTATTCTAGTCTCTTGATCTTTGTCTTCATCTTCGGATTGGATTGATGTGCTCCACATAGACCTGTATCTACCTCGATTACAATACCACAGGCTTCATGTTTGTCTAAATAGCATAACCACATCTGGTCAAAGGACTGGCGGTACAGGGTGCCATTAACAAGAGCATAGGAGAGAGCTCTCTGGTTCACTTGATGGGATTATGACTTTTCTTGAGATAGTTTATTGGTGTTCAAATAGTCTATAAATGGTTGCCTCCAATCCAGCTCCTTGTCCTTATAGGCAACGACAACCTCCCCTTCAAGAGAAAGTCTCTCGATGAGTTCAACATTAATAAGGGATATGATTTGTATATTTTTGTACCCTTATTGAAATGGACTCATCTTTCATACATGCCAATTCTTTGGCAAGTTTGGCCAAAGCTTAAGGCATTTCTCTCTGGGAGCCTTGTTGATGGTAACTTCAGGAATTTGGGCCAACAGCTTCATGGTATACTCATGGTAATGACGAAGCTTGGGTTTGAGAACCTTGTAGGACTCGATAATTTGATTGATGACCAACTGAGAATCCCCAAAGATGTTGATACTCTTGATACTAATAGTGATGGCTAACTCCAGATTGGTAATTAAAGCCTCATACTCAGCTTCATTATTGTTGCAGGGGTTGGAAAGATAGTATGAGAATCTCATCACATTGCAGTATGGAGTTAAGAGAACTATTCACCCTACCTTTCCTAGAAGAGTAGATCGTGGTGCTTCCCCTTTGTGAAAAAAACTACACTAAAAAAATACATCTCCTATCGGTGGTTGTCATCCTCCCGTTAGTTCATGATTCGTTCATCAGGGAGATCATCACTAATCAGAGAATCAGCAGGAAGTGGGTGTGCTGTTAAGAAATCTGCTAGTGCCTATCCTTTTACCACACGGAGGGGTATGAACGTGATATCAAACTATGAGAGAATCATGAACCATCATGAAAAACATCCAGATAGCATTGGACATGTCATGAGGTACTGTAGTGAATTTTTTCTAGAGATCAAGTTCACCTTATGAGAAAGCATATAATGTCATAGCTTTGGGAAGCAAAGATCAATGCTAGGCAATGTTTCTTAATAGGTGGATAGTTTACTTCAGCAGGAATTAGATGATGGCTGATGTAGTAGAGAGCACTCTCCTTCCCTTCATTGTTGGCTTGGGCCAACAAAGCATCGAGAGAGTCATCAAATGGTAGTGTAGAGGATGAGTGGCCTGCTCGAGATAGGGGCTGCTAGAACTGGTGGCTTCACCAAATACTGCTTGATATCTTCAAAGGCATGCTGACACTTGTCATCTCACTTGAACTTGGCATCCTTTTTGACAAGTGTGGAAAATGGCTTGCATCTTTTCGATAGGTTGGAGATAAAGAATCTTAGATACACCAGCCATCCTTGGAACGATCTGAGTTGAGTTAAACTCTTAGGAGTTGGCATTTCTAAGATAGCTTTGATCTTTTCTGGATCTATTTCTATTACCCATTGTCAAATAATAAACCCAAGGAATTTCCCTAAAGCTACTCCGAATGCACACTTCAGGGGGTTCATTTTGAGGTTATATTATCTTAACCATTCAAAAACATCTCTTAAGACAAAGAGATGGTCTTCCTTTTCTCTTCACTTGACTACTAGATTATCAATGTAGCACTCAACCTGATGATGGATGAGTTCATTGAAGATCTGAGTCATGGCTCATTGGTATGTAGCACTATCATTTTTAAGGCTGAAAGACATTACCCTATAATAAAAGAATCTGATCGGTGTTTGAAAAGTAGTGTTTCTTTCATCTTCAAGAGACATCTTAATTTGGTTGTAGCTAGATGACCCATCCATGAAAGAGAAAATTACATGAGATGAGGCGATCTCCACCATTAATTCGGGTATAGGAAGAGGAAACTCATCCTTAGGACATGCCTTATTTAATCCCTAAAATTGATGCATATGCACATTTGGCCATTCCTCTTCTTAGTTAGGATGACAATGGCTAACCATGTAGGATATTTTTTTTCCCTGATAAAACCAGCATCGATCAATTTCTTGACTACAAAAATGACCTGTTGTTCAATTTCTAAATGCATGCATCAAAGAGCTTGCTTAATAGGGGTAGCATTAGGATCTATTGCTAGCTTGTGGGCTACTATGTTAGGAGATAATACAGGCATCTCTTCATAATGCCATGGGCCTTTTAAACTCACCAATAGCCTAACATAGTCATTGGTTTCTTCTTCATTCAAGAATGAATATGTACATCATAGATTTTCTTCTATCCTGAGGTTGATTTCTTTAAGCTTGTCTATTGTCAAATAAATCTCCTCTTCAAATTTTGGTGGTGCCTTTTTAATTTGGAGATCATCCGGATCATTTGAAATTTCTAAACATACATTCACATAAGAGTTGGGGTTGTTTGAAAAGAACCTATCAAATTCCAAATGATTGGTAACAATTAAGCAGTAATCATCATCATCATCGACTGGACCCACTATACCGAATCCTAGTCTTGCTCTGGATTATGCTTCCCTACCTATATTGTTCCATAGCCTTTTAAAGTGCTTTGACCTGTGCCTGGACCATGTATAAGAAACCAAAAATTTCTGTATAATATTATGAGCACAAGGAGAGTAAAACTTAAATGGTAGTTCTATTAATTCTCTAATTATATCCTCCTCAAGTTCTACATCAGTTTTAGGACTTAAAGATGATAATCCCAAAAAGAATCTCTTTGGTGTCATATCACTGGAAGACTTAGGGACTTCCTTAACTTCTAAACCTTCAACTTTTTTAGATGAAAGTGAGGTTAGAGCTAAGGCTCCCAACTGCTGCCTAATAGTTTCACATAAACTTGATTCAAATACTTTACTTTGTCTAGACACCCAGTCTTCGTATCTGCCTGGATCAAAAGTTACCTTTAATAAAACCTGTTGAGCAGGGTTGGTTGGTATACTAATCACATTAGACTCATCCTCCGAGCTGGATTCAAAGTCTATGTGAAAAGTAAGGGTACTCCTATGGACTGGAACATGACCTCTGTTGGCTGATGGACAATCAGGGGGTCTTCCACCTCTAAAATTGCCTCTGTTTCTGCTTCTGCCTCTGCCTGGTGGAGGTTGAGTCATCCTACCCACATGTCTATATGATGGAATGAACTGTGGGTGGAATGTAATATGTAGATCTACTTCTTCCTCAATTTCCCTTTCTTGTTCACTTGGATTTTCCTTTTTTTTTCCTTTTCTTTTGCCTTTTCTTTTTCATCATTTTCTTTTTCTTTTGAATTTGAGTTTTCTCCAAGATCATGAGAACAGGTGTTTTGAGGAAGATAGTAGGTAGCATCCTCATAAATCTCAACGTCTCTAACCAAAAATGGTTTTCATCTCCATTGACATGGTATTCAATTCCATCTTTTCTGAACTTGATGCACTGATGGAAGGAGGATGGAATTATCTTATTCTGATGTTTCCAAGTCCTAATGAGCAAAGTAGTGAATCAAGTATTCAAATCAATGATGTAAAACTTAGCTTCAATCTTCCAGTCACCTATCTTTAAAGGTAACACTATGGAACCTAAAGCCAACTCACCTTGTTCATTGAATCCTCTCAACATCATCTGATCTCTTTGGAGTGTAGAGATGTCAATCCTCAAATAAGCAAAAGTCTTTAGACTCATAATGTTCACTGATACACTAGGATCAATGTGAAATCAAGCATGACTGAACCTATCCATATCAACTATGATGTAGAGGGGATGGTTGTGCTCCAAGTCCCCTAGAAGAAGGTCTTCATCTGTGAAGGTGATCCCCTGAGCTAAGCATATTTTTGGATTAAGGAGAGCCTTGTTTAATGATTCCCTCATCCCTTTGGATAATACAAGGGCATCATATATGCTTAGGTTAGATGACAACCTTCTTAGATGAGAGAGGATATTGTAGTCCATATATCCATGGGTGAATCCCATGTGGAGGGGATTCTTGATGATCAATTTTATTTGAGGAGTTTTGCTGCCACTGGAGTGACTTTTGTTATCTCTTGTCGTAGGGTAATGGAAGGTTTTACCAGCACATCAGGCTCACCTATAGCTTCTCCTATGGGACCCTCAAAATCATATGATTCCAAGTCTATCTTAAGAGGTGAACCCATAGTATTCAGAGTATGAAAGTCCAACTCTAAATTAGAAAGAGGAAGATCAAAATTATTATAGTTATTTTGACTTGAAGAGTTATCATTAAGAATATAATTAGATAACCCATCAGAAGTGATATAGATGTAATTCAAGCTAGCTTTATTCTTCAATTTCTTAGATTTGATTGGAGGTACAAAGTAGAAATCAAGTAAAGGAAGTGGTGTAAAAGAATTGATGCCCTTATCAACCGATACAAGAGTTCTATTAGTAGAAGAAGAAGAATTAGCTGAAGTGGAGGAGGTTACCGATGTGGTAGCTGCAACAGTAGATTGAAAGCTAAACTCGGTTGATGGTTATGCTACTGGGCTATCCCAGGCCAACACATGCTGCTGCTACTGAGATCCCCCTTTCCCCTAGTTAGCATTGGCAACTTGCAAACCTTCCTTGATGTTGGAGGTTTGAGCTAACTCAAGCACCTGCAGGGAAAATATATTGATCTTCTGGATGATCTTTTTAGAGATTTTGGATAAAGAGATATCCCAACCTACTTTAGTTTTTTAAGGATCACATGTATCCCTAAGGATTACCTTGATGAAACTAGATGGTTCTTCTATAAGGTATTCCTTTGGGATAATTACAGCACCAATCTGGAAGCTATGTTCAAGCCTGTCTTTAAATGTGAAGCAATCCTCCAAAACATGGCCTAGCATACGGTGGTATGGGAACAAGTTAGGATCATGACTTTTGCCTGCTTCCTTCGATCTCCTAGGCTTTGGTAGTTAAAAATCAGACTTTTTTAAGAGATTCTCATAAATCTTCCTGATTACTTCACTCTTAAATTAATAAGTTGTATGAAGCTTATCTAAAAGAGTAGTTGGACCATACCTACCTAGCGGTGGGTATGTGTCGCTCGCTATGGTATGGTGAGGAGGTGGCTGGGCCATGGAGGTCTGTGGAGGCCGATAGGGCTATCTTAGTGGTGGTAAAGGAGGTAGAAGCCAAGGCTACTGAGGTCGTGGTCTCTTGGACTGATCTCTAGCTGGTTGTTTCCCCTTATCTTCCACTGTTACTACTCCTAGCTTCTTCTGATAGACCTTCTATGGCTTTGCTTTGGGCAACTAGTCTTCAAAAAGGAACTGTATGGCCTCTCCATGTAAACTAGTCACCTTGTTGATTAGCTTCTCAAATATTTTGATAGTGAAGCCCTTAAGCATAAAGGCCACCGAGCCATGGATATTCTTTAGAATAACTTTAATGGCATGTTGCTCAGATAGCTGCAGCTCATATTTCATACTCAAGTTATGCCATCGATGAATATAATCAAAACAGGCTCACCTGGGTGTTGTTGTGTTAAAATGAGATCACCTACAGTAACCCTTTACTGAGCTCCAGCAAACCTCTTGATAAAGAGTTGCTCCAACTCAACAAATGTCTTTACTAAACCATTGGAACATTCAACATACCAATCGAAATCAATCCCTGCTAGGCTACTAATGAAGAGGCATAATAACAAAGCATCGCTGCCACCTATGTTGCAACAACTGGCCCTGAAGTGTGCAATATGCTGCCTTGGGTTTCCACTGCCATCAAAGCTTTTGAAGGAAAGTGACATGAAACCCTTGGGATATTGGATTGCATCAAATTCTTCTAGGTAGGGTCTTCCCTTTGGAACTGATGATCATCCCTGGGCTTGAGTCAATGCTTCATTCACTTGCTGCTCAACCATGGATCTGATATCTTTTTCTTGTATAGAGGTACTTTTCACTACCTTCCTATACATGCTAGTGCTACCTTGCTTAACGAGAGGAAAGGTCTTGGCTTTGTCCAAGACATGCATTAACTTTGGCTGACTAATATTGGTTGTAGTAGGAAGAACTGTTGGGGCTTGTTTTTGAAGTAGTAAAATTACTGTGAATAAGTCCTCAAGTTGTCTCACCATCTTATATATCTATTCATTATTCTGCTTATATGATAATAGAGGTGTTGGGCAAATTGGGTTGTGTTTTCTTGATCAACCTCATCACCTTCCATGGCCTGCTGCTCCTTGAGGAAGGATCCCATGGTATCTAACATACAGACCCCGGCTAAATCTCCCAATAAATCATCTTCGTTAGAATTGAAGCTGATCTTCTTCTCATCTGACCAGTAATACCCTAGAATTTTCTTCTTCACTACAAGATAATGTGCTACTATCTCCTTGACAGAATGACCAACCTAAATAGGAACAAATGATTTTGACTGACCGGTGTAATCATTATCATGTACTGAGAGGCACCAAACCTTGCCTGTTGTAAGAGAATCAATACTAAGAGGACTATACTCACTAGAAGAGACACACTCCTGACTGTCTCTAGCTCTAAAAAGGGTGACACTCCTAGGAGGTTCTAGTATCATCGGTGCAGCTGGGCTATCATTTGATCCCTCTGCAATAACTGCTACCATCTCCATCTCCTGTTGAACTAGTGGTGTCAGTGAAGGGATGACCACTATACTTCAAGGTCACCAATCCCTCCGTACCACCACTAGGACTGAAGGTTGAGTAGGAGAGCTCAACCTCACCATAGTAGGCAATGTATATGGAGTTGAATCCCTCGGTTGTAGCCGGATCACCAACGGGATGCGCTTCTCCCCGGATATGGCCTTCATGGCCTTCTATGGAACTGGAGATATTGTGACGTGAACAGGTGATGGTGGACAGGGGGTAGAGTAGTGTGGTGGAGAAACCACCGACTCTCTATGAACAGGAGCTGTCCTCCTGTGATGACTAATCTTAGTAAGTAGGATGCTCTCTGTATGGTTAGTACAAGTAGCATGTTGAGCTAGAAAATCAACGAGTGGAGAAGCATCTTACTGGCGACTAAACCTCCGCCTCTCCTTACTGGTGATATGAATAGATGTATGGGCCACTCTAGCCCTCTCTTATCAAAGATGTTTCCCCACACTGTGGGTGATGATAGATATCAAATTAAATTGAGCTCCAGACTCTGAACATCTGTAAGCTCTGCCCACCTGGCATAAGATTGATCGAAGGCTGGCATACTATCTTCTACTCTGAGTAATAAAGGGCAAGTGCTGAACTACTGGTGGAGGTAAAGTACAAATCCTCCTAGCATCCTCTCTGTCTGACCCACAGAGAGGATGAAACTGGTTCGCTATAACTAGCAAGGTGAACAAAGTAGGTACCTCCTCTGTAATTGATCGCATAGCGGCCTCCATCTCCCTAGCAATCCTGGTATGTTACCGCTTGATCATGCAATTTTTATTTCTCCTCTAGGTCTAGGTAGGATGAGTCGAGTAAGAACTAGACCCAACCTCAAAGATTGGGGAGGCAATCTGGGATTAGAGGAGCCTTACCCTTAGAGAGAGCCAAAGAGTGAGTGTTAGCCCTTACTGGGGTAGCATGGGAAATCACGGGGCGCATAGGCACTATTGCTATCACTTTCACTACTGAAACTGGTGGGACTACCACTGCTTTCCTTTTTAATGAGGAGATGTCAGAATCTGAGAGTAAATTGATCTGGATGACCAGCTTCTGCCCGGCCACTGCAGTCCTACTGATAGTTGTAAGGGGACTGCCCTCATAGGTGATCTTTACTCCCTCAAATCCTTTACCGAAATGGATAAGGTGGGCATGATCAACTTAGGGGAAATTGGCCTAATCTAAGGCCAAGTCCATGCTGTGTGGGAAAGTGAACACAAACTTCTATGAGCCTGCCACTTCTAATAAACTCTAAAAATTGAAAGACTAAACTATAACTGTAACTGTGATTGATCCTGAGAATCTGTAATATAGGAAATGAGTTCAGATTAGATTTCTATTTTTGTTGATTTCTAAATTTGAATTTAAAATTTGAACCCACATCCAACATCTTAGAAGTGTTAAGTGGGGTTCAAATGATTTAGAGAAGATTTAGAAATTTGATTGGAAAGAGGAATTTTTGAATATGAATCCAATTTCAACAAATTTGGGTATGTTGAAAATTGGATTCAAATATTTTTAGAAAGATGCTTCCATAGGTTTATATTTCAAATTAGATTTTGATTTGAGGACCCTTTCCTTTAACAAATTTGGGTATGTTAAAGTAAGAGTCAAATAGTTTAGTTTTTCATTTGGTATTTTGGAATTTTACTCACTTAGCAAATTTGAGTATGCTAAGTGAAGTGTTTGAAAATACTTATTTCATATTGTGGATTGTTATTGATTTTTGAAAATTGGAATTCCCACTTAACAAATTTAGGTGTGCTAAGTGAGGAACCCAAGTGTGTTTTTTTGAAAGATTTTTGAAAATAGGATTCTTAGCAAATTTGAGTATGTTAAGAAAATCTTAAAGTGTTTTATTTGTTTTGGATATTTTGATTTTTGCAAAAGTAGGATCCTTAGCAAATTTGGGCATGCTATGGAAATCCTAATGTGTTCCCTTTTGGTTTTGATTTGTTTTTGATTGAAAGTGGAGACTTTACTTTAGCAAATATGGTATGCTAAAGATGAAGTTCCACTTAGTTTTATGAAATGAAAATCTCACTTAGAAAATTTGAGTATGCTAAATGAAATTCCAAAAGATGTGTTTACAAATTTTATGTTTTGGTTTTGTTTTGAAAATGGAAACTTCTCTTTAGCAAATTTGGTATGATAAAGAGTAAAGTTCCAAATAGTGCTTTTTTTGGAAATTTTTGTGAAGTGGAAATTTTATTTAGTAAATTTGAATATGCTAAATTAAATTCCAAAGGCGTTTCAATTTTTTGTTTAGAATTTTAAAAAAAGGAGACTTCATTTTAGCAAATGAGATATGCTAGAATGGATTTCCAAAAGTGTTTGAAAATTTTTTAGTTTTCAATTTGGAGACTTCACTTAGTAAATTTGAGTATGCTAAATGAAGTTCCAAATGTGTTTGAAAATTATTTGGTTTTGAATTTGGAGACTTCACTTAGAAAATTTGAGTATGCTAAATGAAGTTCCAAATGTGCTTGCAAATTTTGGGTTTTAAATTTGGAGACTTCACTTAGTAAATTTTAGTATGCTAAATGAGTTCCAAATGTGTTTGATAATTTTTGGTTTGAATTTCAAGACTTCACTTGGCAGATTTGAGTATGCTAAATAAAGTTTGAAATGTATTTGAAAATTTTTTGGTTTTGAATTTGGTTGAGAGAGATAATTCTATTAAGTAAAGGAGTAAGTCTGTTGGTAAGAAATTTTGGAAATTAGTTTATTGAAGAAGATACAAAGACTAATAGGTCTAAAATCACTCTAATAGTCTAGATTATCATTCTTAGGTATGAGAACAATAAAAGTACTAGAAAAATAAATAGTAAATGTGGGTTTAGGGTTAGTTTAACAATGTAGTTAGAGAGGGTAGGTCATGGTTAGGGGCCAGAGGTCAGAGAGGGTCAGTGCGTAGATCAGTATTTGGTCAACCGGCCAGGTCAGTTTAGAGTGGGTCAGGGTCAGGTCAGGGTCAGGGTCAGCCAGATAGGGTCAGAGAGGTTGGATCAGGTTGAAAGAGTGTGGTCAGTGGCCAGGGCCAGGTTGGCAGCCATGATCAGTTCAAGGCCCAGTTTAGGCCCAGGTCAGGGCCAGATCCAGAACCAGGTCAGAGTCATGGTCATGGTCATGTAGGTCATGGTCAGGATCGGTGAAGAGCCATGGATCAGTAGAGTCACAGAGTGGTATTTCAGTATTTTCCTGCCCAACGTAAGTCATGGTTTATCAGTGGTAGGGTCAGTCAGGGTCAGGTCAGTTAAGTAGGCCAGGTTTCAGGTCAAAGCCAGGTCAATCAAAGGATCCGAGGATGATTTAATAGGCCAAGATCAGTTTCATGGCCTAAAAGCAGGCCAGTTTTAGAAGGTCAGATCAGGTCAGATGGATCAGAGAACAGAGGGATACCGAAAGGCCTAAGGTCATGATCAGGGCTAAACGTCAGATGTTACAGGACAAGATCTACGTCAAAGATCAGGCCAGATATCATTCAGTTCAGGAATTTAGGTCAGACTAGGTCAGATCAGGCTACCTAAAGCCTAAAATAATCAGGTTGATCATGGTATGGTCAGGTTAGTTTTCAGATGGGCCTGCTCAGGTCAGGGCCTGAAACAAGATAGGCAGATCCAGTTCAGGATGGTTTCGGTTTCAGTCAGATCAGTGGCCTAAGTGGGTTATTCTAAACCCCATCAGAGAGCCTAGAGATCATGCAGATGAGTTCCACCAGGTCAGGGTCAGTGGCCTAGCGTCAGTGCCCAGGTCAGGTGGCCTCCTGGGCCATGATCTGATGTCAGTCACAGGTCAGGATTTAAGTCAGTATCTGATCAGGCCATTAAGTCAGTATCAGTTTGGCCTATGGTCAATGCCATGATACGTCTGAGATCAGGGCCTTGGTCAGTAGGGCCTGGATCAGTGGGCCTAACGTATGGTCAGGTCATGGAGATAGCCTGAGGCCCAGGGCCCAGCCATCAGTCAGGAATGGTATCAGGTCATAAGATGGATGGTCAGTTAGAGGTCAGATCTGGGCCTGCCCAGTGATTAAGTTTCTTCAGGTCAGGGCTCATGGCCCAGATCAGTCAAGAGGTAGTCTCCAGTCCAGGGTCGGCCATCAGGTCAGTACTCAGGTCAAAGTATTAGGCCATGATCCGCAGTCATGATCAGATTTTAAAGATTTAGGCTGGCCCAGATCAGGGTAGTCAAAAGGATCAGTCAGGTTTAAGAGGATAATCAGGCGGCATGATAAATATCAGGAAAAGGCCAGGGCCAAGGTCAGATCTGGCCTAATCAGATCAACCATGACAAGATTAGGTCAAAGATCAGGCCAGGGACAAGCCAGGAAATGCGGTGGTCAGTATTAGGTCAGGCTTAAAAGGCCGAGGTCAGTCGGCCAGTCAGATCTGGGCCTATGGCCTATGGACGCCAGGGCCTAAGTCAGATCAGTTAGGCTCAGGATCTTGGTTTCAGTGAGGTCAGGTCAGGGCCAATATTAAGCTTCAGTCTTCTTCAGAGGGTCAGGATAGTTAAAGAGAAAGGTCAGTTATGATTAGCCATGGCCAAGATTGGCCTAAGGCCTAGGTCAACATTGACAAGATTTAATGATCAGTCAGATTCGGTCAGTGTCATTCATGGGTCATGGTCAGTTAGGCCTAAGTGCACAGCGGCCTTAAAAGCCTACGTCAGATCAGATGAGGCCTGGATTCTGGGTCAGATCTCAGGTCTATTTAAAGGCTCAGGTCATTTAATTCAAGATCATGGTTAAGGGTCAGATCAGGTCATGGTCAGGTCAGTAAGGTCAGATCACCATTTCAGATTGTTTCAGGTCAGTTAGTCTGGATTCAGGGCCTAAGAGATCATTTATGATGTCAGATCAGTTTAAAGAGGGTCAGGGATGGATCAGCCAAGATCAGTCATAGAGATGGGTTGCCAGGTCAGGATTCAAGGGTCATGCCAGGTCAGTGTCGTTCAGATCAGGCTTTAGTTGGATTAGCTCAGACAAGATTAGGTGATCAAGTGCCGGCCAAGGTCAGGTCACGATGGTCAGGGTGGCCTAAGTAGGGTCAGATCAGTTTAGGATCCAGGTCAGGTTCAGGTCAGATCAGTCATGGCCTATGGCCCAGGGCCTGTATAAGTCCAGCCTGAGCCCTGGCTCAGATTATCTTGGCCCAGGGTCAGTGGTCAGCTCAGTTCAAAGAGGTCAGGCTAAGTAGGGTCTAAGTTACATGGTCAAATGGCTATTTCAGCCTAGTGGAGACAAGACATATGATTTGGCTAGTTCAAAGATTTATCTAGGTCAGCCAGGGTATCAGTTGGGCTCAGGCCTAAGGCCAGGTCAGACCTTAGGGCTCATGGCCTAGAGCCAGTTGGGGTCAGCCAGTCAGGTCAAGGTCATGTTGCTCAGTATTATACTCCACGCCAGGGCGCCTATACGTCAGGTCAGTGGCCAGGTTGGATCAGCCTGGTCAGGAGTAGGTCAGTAATGGGTCAGTCTTCAGTATTGTAATCAGGTCAGATTGGGTTCCAGGGACGATTTAGATGGTCAGATTAGGGCCTGGTGGCCCAGGTCACGAAGGTCAGTGCCATAGATGTGGTCAGATCTTCAGTCAGTATAGCATGGTCAGTGTCAGTAAGGTCAGATCAGGTCTTTTAGATACTGAGGCCATCAGTCTGCCAGTGAAAGATGGTCAGGGTCATGGCCAGATCAGTCGCGTGGATCAAGGTCCGTATTGTGATCAGGGTAGGACAAGATCATCATGATTTAGGTCAATGGTCAGGTCATTATCAGGTCAGGCCGTATTGGTCAGAGGTCAGATCAGTGCTCAGATTCCAGCCTGTTCAGGTCAGTGGGGATCAGGGCTCATGGCCTAGATTATCAGTTTAAAGGAGTAGGCCCAAGATTTGAGTTGGGCCTTTAGGTCAGTGGGGCCAGGTAGGGCTTAGAGGTCTGGGTCATCAGTGTCAGTATTGAAAGGTTTAGGCCAGGATGGTCAGATGGGGTAGTGGTTTGTCAGGGCCTGGGACAAGATTTAGGGTTAACCAGTTTAAGGCCATTAGGGAGGTAAGGGTAGGTTTTTTTTAGACCCATGTGAATTTACCATTTTATTTTATTTTATTTATTTATTTTATTTTATTTTATTTATTTATTTATTATTTTTATTTTATTTTATTTTATTTTTTATTTATTAATTTTTATTTTATTTTATTTTATTAATTTTTATTTTATTTTATTTTATTAATTTTTATTTTATTTTATTTTATTTATTTATTTATTATTTTTATTTTATTTTATTTTTTATTTATTTATTTTTATTTTATTTTATTTTATCAATTTTTATTTTATTTTATTTTATTTATTTATTTATTATTATTTATTTATTTTATTTTATTTTTATTTATTTTATTTTATTTTATTTTTATTTATTTTATTTAATTTATTTATTTATGTTTATTTTATTTATTTATTTATTTTATTTATTTATTTATTTTTATTTTTTGTGTATTTATTTATTTAAGGTTTAGGGCTTAAGGTTTAGGGTTAGAGTTTTGTGGCTGGTGGCTCAGATCTGGTTGTCAGGTTTAGGTTGGTCCGCCGCCAGTGGTTAGTTTAGGATTTTGTGTTTAGGTCAGGAGATTAAGATTTAAGGCCAGGGTCAGGTCAGGGGGTCAGGTCAGGGTGGGTCATCAGCCAGTTCAGGTCAGGATGTAGGGGGTCAGATGATAGGGCCCAGGGCCCATGATCATGGCTCATGGAGAAAGGTCAGTCAGTTAGGTTCAGGTCAGTTCATTCAGTGACAAGATCAGTGGCCTCATAAGTCAGCCTAGTCAGACTCTCCAGATTGGGTAGGTATTCAGTCAGTTAAAGCCCTGGGTAAGCCCAGATACCCAGGTCAGGCCAGGTCAGCCTTTAGCATCCATAGTCAGTCATGGCCTGGCCCATGGCTAAGCCCAGGGCCCAGGTCAGTGGCCTCAGTGAATGTGGCCTCAGGATCAGTGGCTCAGAGTCAGTGGCCCAGCCTGGCCAGTCTGGCTCAGTGGCTGGCCCAGGACGGGTGTCGGGATGGTCTCAGCCTAGGGCCCAGGGTCAGCCTTTATAGTCTGGTCAGTGGTCAGTTTTGGCTCAGTGTCAGTGGTCAGGTCTGGCTGGCACTGGGTCAAATGATCAGGTCAGGTCAGAGGGCCTTTGGAAGCCCAGGTCAGTCAGATCTGGGGTAAGGTCAGATCAGGTCAGTCAGTGGTCAGGGTCATTCAGTGGTGGCTCTTATTAAAGCCAGATCATGCCTTATCAGGTCAGCCTGTGGTCAGATCAGTTATTAGGCCCAGGCTCAGTGCCCAGGATAATCCAGTCAGAGCCTAGTAGATTTGGGTCAGTCAGGTCAGGTAGGTCAGTTCAGGTTCAGGTCAGAGTTATTAATTCAGCCAGTTATGGAGGCCTCTTAGTCAGAGCCAGTCATCATCCCAGGTCTGGTCAGATTGGTCAGGGTCAGTGAGGTCAGTTCAGATTAGGGCTGGCTCAGTATTCATGGCCCATAGCCAGTTTTAGTTAAGCCTTCTCAGGCGGTCATAGTAGGTCAGTAAGGTCAGGTCAGTGGTTGGGGTGGGTTTTCAGGGTAGGAGGGGCCCAGGGCCTTGTGGCCTGTGATTAGTGAGTCTGGGCCTGGGTAGGTTTTAGGTAGGGTTTAGGATAGGGTTTTTAGGGTCACTTTGGTTAGGGTCTTTATTTTTATATAATTTTAATCATAAGACGCCCAAATTTTATTTAAGATATTTTCATTTAATTTAGTTTATTTTATTTTTATTTTAGTTAGTTTATTTCTTTTTCTTTATTTAGTTTATTTTAGTTTCATTTTATTTTATTTGGTTTTATTTATTTATTTTAGTTTATTTATTTATTTTAGGTTTATTTTTTTATTTTAGTTTTTTATTTATTTATTCATTTTTTTTTTTATTTTATTTCTTTAGGTTTATTTCTGGCCTAGTTTAAGTTTAGTATGTTTTATTTTATTTTTTATTTTTAGTTTATTTTATTTAACATTTATTTATGTTCTCTATAGAGTATTATTTTTAGGTTTTTGTGGTTTATTTTAGCCTAAGGCTCAGTTCAGTTTAGGTTTATTAGGGTTTAGGGCTCAGGCCTGAGGTCAGGGCTTAGGGCTTTCAGTAGCTTGTGGCCCATGGCTATGGTTTTTCAGTCTTGGTGGCTTGTGGGTTTTTATTTTATTTTCTTTTATTTTACTGTAAGGGCCTTATTTTATCTTTTATATTTAATTTATATTTATTAATTTTTTTTAGTTTAGTTTGATTTTATTTTATTTTATTTATTTTTATAGATTTAGTTTATTTTAATTTAGTTATTTATATTTTGTTTTTTAGGTTTTAGATTTATTTTTTATTTTATTTTTTTTGTTTTTATTTTATTTTAGGTTTATTTTAGTTAGATTTTATTTTTTTTTTAATCGATGTTTATTTTAATTTATTTTATCTTATTTTATTTACAATTTAGGTTTATTTATTTTAGGTTTAGGTTTGTGGGTTTTATTTTATTTTAGTTTAGTTATTTGAGTTTAGCCTTTATTTATTTATTTTGTTTTTTAGTTTAGGTTTTTTATTTTATGGTTTATTTTATTTGTTATTTACTTTTAGGTTTTTTTTGGTTTAGGTTTTATTTAGTTTATTTTATTTTCTTTTAGTTTATTTATTTTTTTTATTTTATGTTTTATTTTTTATTTTATTTTATTTATTTTTAGTTTTTAATTTTAGTTTATTTTATGTTTTTATTTAATTTATTTTATTTTAGTTTTTATTTTTTTATATTATTTTATTTTTATTTTGGTTTATTTTAGGTATTTAGGTTTTAGTTTAGGCTTTATTTATTTTATTTATTATTTTATTTAGGGTTATTTTTTATTTATTTTGTTTTTATTTTATAGGTTTAGGTTTTAGTTTAGCTAGTTTTAAGGTTAGGTTTGGTTTTAAAGTTTGGGGTTTTAGGGTTTAGGTTTTTTATGGTTTAGGGTTTAGTGGTTTTTTTTTGGGTAACCCCATGTTGGGGAATTTTATTGCCACAAAAAGAGGGTTACAAGGTCCTTAAAGGATAAACCTAACTATTGCTCAAAGAGCTACAATCAGGAGTAAATCCCCAATCTAAGTACACCAAAAAAGCAAAAGAAAATAATAAAGCAATCAAAAGATACAAATTGATTAACATAATAAGTCAAGGAAGATTAGGGCCAATGCTCAGAGGGGAGAATGCATGACACTGAGCAAACCTACAAGAGGACAAGAGAGAAGCACTTGCAAGAATGTAAATAGAAAGAAGTTGGATTAGGTAATACGAAAAATGATAACCAAAAGCATAATCGAGAATGATAGCAAAGAGTTGTGGAGAAGGCTCGTGCACCACACCAAGTCAGAGACAAATATGAGCATCCGACTTCAGAAGGGTTACATCACAAGAGCTACTACCAAACCAAAAGGGAGTGAAATCATCACGCCATCATAGAACAAAAGTATTGCATCCATTTGATAAAAGTCTTGATATCCTTAGTACCGCAAATATAATCACAACCATATACTGATAGAGAAGAAAAAAGCCGAATGAGAAAGAGGTTCCCATCCTAGAAATAAGACCATATAAGACAACAATGAATTCCCAAAGACCAATACAAGAAGTTCATCATATTCAAGATAAAAGAAGCTCACATAAGTCTACCCATTCGATAGAGCATGATAAGGTTTGAATATGAATTAAGATCATCTTAATATATTAGATTAGTCTAACAAAGCTAGGCAAAAGATAAGAGAGGCAAGAATTAAAATGGTCTACGCAAAGCCTAAGCTACAAACAACAAATAGTCAACACCACATTGCCGCCAGTGAATTAAGTCAGAAGAAACCGAAAGTAAACCCCACACCACATGTAAGTCGATGGGCTGGAAAGAAAGTAGCAGATAGTAAAATTAGGTAGAGAGCAGCCCCACCACAAAACATTCCAAGAAGAGATAATCGAGCAAAAGTTCGAATTGCTTAGTAGCGTAAAAGAGTAATCCAGTCGCCAAAAGCAATGAAAATAATAACAAAGGTGAGTAACCCAACTATCTATAAAAGATAAAGGATTAAGTGTAGGTAAAGGTAAGACCTCATGATCCATGTTCTCATCATAGCCAAGAGGGAAATAACAACAGAAAGATTAATAGCCCAAATATTAGCAATAAAAATAAGATAAAAGAAAACTAAGAGCACTTTCAAGTAAGAAAGACCAAAACCAATAATGGAGGTAATGATACAATTCTCAAAAGAGATATTAAAGTAAACATGGGATTTCATAAACAACAAAGTAACAAAGAATAAGGAAGGTTGCAACCATTTGATGCTCAACAATCCCTACCATGGACAAAAGTAATTGTCAAGGAACAAGAAAGTCAAAACCCCAACCCCATCTACAAAATAGTAGGAATGAGCAAAGTAAAGTATATAGGAGGGATAGGTAATGAACAGCCCCACCACAAGCCAATCTAGTAAGAGACATTCAAATAAAGTTAAAAAGCAGATGCTTAGTCACATTAATCCAATGCCAAGGATAATGACAATAACTGAGGTTGGCCAATAACTGCATATAAGATAAACCATTGATTAAGTTCAAGTAGAAAAGAATGATCTTCAAGATTTGCATGTTCCCATCATAGATACAGAGGGAAAACAATGCAGGAAGACCAACAAAGATCCTGATACAAGCAAAGAAAGAGAAAAGAAAAAAAAAAGAAAACTTGTGCAAGGTACTCAAAATTAAAACCAACAATGGAGACATTGTTACAGCTTTTACACCATTTAAAAAAAGCAATCTTTAGAAAAAGATATAAAATAGAGAATGAATGAGTTCAAGTAATTTCCACCGAGTAAATAGTACCACAACCTCGAAAGGTAGAATGAAAACCATTAACTAACTCCAAACTCACAGCATGGGAAACAAATCCATAAACAAAAGATTGACAAGAAGCCTCAAGGGTCCATATCAACAACTAAGAAAGGAGGTATCAACAAGTTGACCATAGGAAAAGCCAATAAGAGTGAAGCATAAAATGGATCCCATAATAAAAGAGAAGAATTCACTATGGCAAACAAAACCAGATGTAAACAGAACAAGATGTGAGATCAAAATAAATACCATAATAACACAAACAAATTGGAAAATCGATAATCAAAAATAACCATAAATCATAAAGACAAAGAATTTGGAAACAGTCCCAAAACCAATGACAAAATTGAAAGAGAACAAGACCTTTCCAGATTAGAAAATATACATGCAGATTAATGAGAGGGTAAACATAGTAAAAACCAAAAAGAGAGGCCAACATGAAAACCCATTCCTGCAGAGAGAAAGAGAAGATAACCAACAAAAAAAAATTATCTTCAGACAAGAGCAGTAAAAGAGATTGACCAAGGCCCCAATCTCAAAAACATCCTGCACAAAGGATCGAATAAAATGTAAACAATCAAGAAACTCCATCCATGTTAAAAATAAACAAGCAGTGAAAGAAAACAATGCCGAGATTCCACCCAAGCAAAGTAAAAGAAGCATAAAAAAGATAACCAAGAAGTAATATCAAAGTTCAGACATAAGTGGTAAGGAGGTCAAGAACAGTAAGAAAACCTACAAAAATAACCATGGCGGTGGAAGAAAAGAAGAAAGCACAACAAGATCCCACCAAAGGGACCCCAATAAAATGGATTCCAAAGAGAGCAATGGGGTCCATTCCAGATAGACACTAGCCAAGATAAATATCAAAAAAGGCCAAAAAGCTCTCATGCAAAAAAATAAAATAAAAGATAACTCCTAAATAAAAGGAAAACAGCCCAAGCTAGAGTCAAAGAGAATATCAGTAGCATCCCAAGATCTAATAGGGGAGACAAGCAGGATGTCAAAAGCAAGCCAACAATCATTATCAGGTAAAGTCCAACAACCTAATAGTAAATCATCAAAATAAATATAGCAACCAGTATAGTGAACACTAATACAATTCATAGAAATAACATAGGTAACTAAGATGCTCCAAGCAGTAATATCTTTGAGAACAACAAGTTGCAAATTAATGGCGAATAAACCCATCAAAATAAATATCTCCATCTAGCAATGATTAAGACCCCTAGATTAGAATGAAGGTAACATTGATATTAAATCCCAAATAGGATTGGTGTTATAAAACCAATAGTACATAGCTCAACAAAATTCCAATGAGTATTAGTATGCACATAGCTCAACAACCCTTTATCATGTAAATGCCAAAAGAGAGCCTCAAATAAAGGAGAAGCTATTAAAACACCAAATCATGATACAAAGATCAAGCAAGTAATACCCAGAAGCATCCACAAAAGACAAAAAGGAACAAAAAAGTCATAAAATAAAGAGGCATAAAGATGAATGGACAAGATACATCAAATAGATTAAGTTCGAGATAAGGAAACCTAGAATTGTCCAAGTTAACCAGCCACCCAAGTGTTTGGGTAAGGTGAGTTGATCAAAGAAGATGATACCATCTGACCACCATTGGTGTAGTCAAGACAAGCATTTCCTTCATGCCAAACATGAGTGATGTTAAAATTCAATTGGGAAAGAAGAGCTCTAGTTTGCTTGAGGAGGTAGTAATTCAAGTTACTCATCTTAGTGGAAGTCAAAAGATCAATCCAGAAGAGCATCCACCTCAATCCAAATATTGAGCCAATTTTGGAGGCAAATCTCAAGAGCTTTGTAGACCCATAAGCTCAAAATGGGACAAAGGTGGAAATAAGGGGATAAGCAAAAGCACATAGTACTATACCCTTAGAGTTTCTAAAAAATGCCACCACAACCAGATATTATGAGAGCCATCAAGATTAATTTTAATAATAGAGGTTTTTCCAATAGACAATCTTGTCATTTCGACAAGTTGATCCACAAGTTAAAGCCCGCTTTATTGGCCACAAATTTACGCCTTTGAATTATCTCAGTAATGAGATTGGCTTTAAACAAGTCAAATTTTGTTTTTTAGTTCTAGCAATAATCCTGTGGTTCATAGGGATCCCGATGTTTTGCATCATTATGGTCCATCCATATGAACCGATAAGAGTGATAGAATGATGACTTTAATGTGACCTTTAATAGTATTATCAAAATAGACTTCAAGAAGTTGATATAAAGTAAGAGAGCCATTCAAATTGACAGTGTTAAAAAGATCATCATACCAAATCCAAAGTTTAGAAGCAATGGCCCCATTAACAAAAAAACATGATTAACATTCTCAATATGGAAACAACATTGACATTTAGAGGGTAAATGAAACCCTTTACCCCACAACAAGGAATCAGGATTCAAAATACCCCAAGTAAGAACAGAATAAGAAGTAGGGATATTGATATTCCAAAGTTTGGAGAACACATAAGAGGAATCATGAGTATCTTTAATGTGGAGCCACACATTTTTGAGGTTGAAATCACCATTAAGTAAGAGCTTAAAGAGAATTTGGTCTTGATTGTGTGGAGTGATAGGAATAGTAGTAACCATATTCAAGAAAGTAAAAGGGATAAAATCAGCACGCTTACTATTGTTCCACTTATTGTTATGCTAGAAAGAGCTTACTCTAATAGAAGTGGAATGGGTGGAGAGTAAGTCATCAATGGATCCACATCCACCCCAGCTTATCTTGCCAAAAGAAAGAAGCACCAGAGTTAATGCCCCAAAAAATTAAGGTTCTACATCCCATTCAACAAAGTCTTTCCACACAAGAGAATCACCCGTTTTAAAGGGACAAATGAGGGGTGCTTACCCGCAATATTTATCATGAAATTAGCCCAAAGACTATGATTACTCCTAAAATTCCACCGATTTTATAGGAAAAGGCATTGATAGCTTCTTTTATGGATTTACAACCAAGACCACCTTCATCAAAAGTGCCACAACTTTTAAACCAAGAGGTCCAGCATTTTTTAGAGGTATTGGAGCCCTAAAAATTTGTTTAGAGACGCCTCAATTCTTGATGATAGAAATGGTCACAATGGTTTGATGAGATATAAAGGCATGAAATAAGAGTGTTTCTAATCAAGGCAAGCCTACCACCAAAAGAGAGTAAATGAAATTCCCAAACTGAAATTTTATTAGAAATTTTCTGAATAAGGTCATCAAAAAGATGAGATCTTTTCTGGCCTTTAAAAAGTGGAACCCCGAGATAATTAATGGGAAGTTGATTTTGCTTAAAATTGGTAATTCTGGAGATTTGATTTAGTCTATTAGTAAGAATCTTAGCTGAGGGAATAAAACAACATTTTCTTTCGTTAAGGAAGAGACCACTAACTTTGCCAAAATCATTTAAGAGATTCTTAATAGTTTTAACATGTTGAAGAGGCATTGCAGAAGATTATAAAATCATCAAAAAGATGAGATGAAACCACCATGAGTTTTAAAACCATGTTAGGTTTTTTAATAAAAAGATCATTGAGGCTCCTCAAAAGATATTCAACAACAATGATAAAAAGAGAAGGAGAAAGAGGGTCACCTTGACACAAACCATGGCTCGAAGTAAAGAAACCAAGGGACTCACCATTTATGATAACAAAAAACCAAATGTTAGTGATACAACTTTTTATAAGCTGGATAAAATTATTAGAGAAACCAAACAAATGTAAGATTTGAAAGAGGAAATCCAACGAGAGGTTGTCAAAGGCTTTAGAGATGTCGGTTTGAGAATATTACCTCCTCCGGAAGAAACATCAATGTCATGAACCTCTTGGCGAGAAGAATATTATCGATATGGCTCTATTTTAATGAAGCCAATTTGGTTAGGGGAGATGATTTTAGGTAGCGAGGGCTAATCCTATTATTAATTAATTTAGCAATGAGTTTTGGAAAAAGTGCAAAGACAAATAGGTCTAAAATCCCCAAGATTGATTGTTGGTTTTGGGAATAAGGACAATAAAAGTACTTGAAAAATATAAGGAATAGAAACATCAAAGAAATCAATAACGATCAACAAGATCAGATTTAATAAAAGGCCAACAATCTTTGAAAAGAAATCATAAAACCATTAGGGCCAGCAATAGAATCAGTGTTCATGTTATTGAGAGTACTACTAATCTCCGCTTCCGACGGATGCATAGTGAGCAAATGGTTATCCTCATTGCTAATCATAGAAGAGATTAGATGGGTGTTGGAGGGTGTATCTAATGAAGGATTAGAATTTAATAAATTTTGAAAGTGATGTATGACAGATTCCTTAATTTCATTGTTATCAGTTATCCAACCATCATTAGAGTTCTTAATTTTCTTAATCGAGTTTAAAGCTTGCCGTTTATTGCAAATAGCATGAAAATACCTAGTGTTTCTATCGCCATCAGCAATATGTTTGATAGCAGATTTTTGATGCCAATAGGTTTCCTCCATATTTTGGTAATTAATCAAGCTATCTTTGGCAATGCTCAACTCATCAAGCTTACTAGGATCAGTTAAGACAGCCTCTTCAAGAGAACAAACCACTTGTTCCATAGCTTTAAGATTGGTAAAAAGATTTTTAAAAATATGCTTATTCCACCAATTGAGATTTTGTTTAAGCCTCTTGAGCTTAAGCCAAAGCCGAATCATGCCTTTAATGAAATTATCCAGGTGAACAGGAGACATCCAATTAGTGAAAACAATAATAGTGAAATCGCCATGTTGGGTCCACATATTTTGGAATCTAAAAGGTGAGGGAGTAGAAGGGTTAAGGGGGTGTTTTGATAGAGATCAAAAGAGGAGCATGATCAGACAAAGTTCTACTCAAATGCTCAATAGAAGTAAGAAGCCATTGATTGATCCAAAGAGAATTAAAGAGGGTCCTGTCAAGACATTGCCAAAGTCTAGAGTTATGCCACATATAATCAGACCCTGAAAAACTAATGTCAATCACATTGCAATCTAGGATAATATTAGAGAAGTCTTCCATGGAATGGAGGTTAGGAGAACATCCTCCCCTCCTTTCCAATGAAGCAATGATAGTGTTGAAATCACCCCCAACCAACCAGGGAAGGTTAACTGAGGAGGCAAAGGTTTAAAAGTGATTCCAAAGGATGTTCCTACCAGCTCTATTACAAGAAGCATAGATAAAGGAACCAAAAGCCAAAACTCACCTAATGAGATTTTGACATTAACCAATTGATCAATATCATCAATGATGGAAATGGTTATGGAATTATTCCAAAAACACCAAATTTTCTTATTAGATTGAATAATAATGATCTTCAATAAAATTTGGATATTATAATAAAATCTCTCAATAAAAATCCAAAAAAGAAAAAGTAAAAAAAAGGAAATGGAAAAAAGGAAGAGAGGAGGACATAATTATTTGTGAGGTGTTAGAGAAGAACGTGTGGTTTTAGTGAAGTTATTATTAGTCATTTTGGCTTTATAAGATTTTTTTTAATAGCAGTTTAGAAGGGTCTACCAATATCCAAAATATCTCCATCAGAAAGGGATTGGTTTTTGGTATCCATAATAGAGCGATCATAATGTTTTAGTAGTGGTGATTTCTCCTTCTTATGAGTTAGAATGAAATTTGGATTGCAGTATCACTCAGAAATAGAAGGAGGGTCTTGCACCATTAATAGTACAAATATCATTTTCATTGCCATGATGCATATTGATTTTGTCGACACCAAAGGATCAACATTATTTTGATCCAATATAAGATTCCCATTCAAATTGTCATTAAGATTCAAATGAAGCAAAGGATTATCATGAGAAGCCAAATTATTATAAGTAGGAGTAGTGCTAGGTAAGTTATCATTAGTTTCTGCACACACCTCAATAGTAGTATTTATACCAAGCTCAGAATATTTTTCATTAGAGAAATCAGTAGGTAATAAAGGGGTAGGTGTAGGAGGACAAATTCCATTATGAGTAGCTTTAGGCACATAAGCTAACTTATTGATTTTCCCAGTTCCAAGAGAGGTATTAGTATCCTATGATATATTCTTTTTAAGGTTAGGGTGTAACACAAAGCATTCAGAAAGATCATGACCATTGATCTTACAGTGAGTGCAAAAGATAGGGAAATTTTCAAATTCTACTTTCTGATTATATCCGAATTTTTTTGAACCAATCCAAACTTCTTTGGGGTATTTTTTTGGTAATGTCAATCTCAACCAAGATGCGTGCAACAGATGGCTGAGATCTAGCGGCTGATCAATTTGAAGGGGTTTACCAAATAGAGCCCCAAAAAAACTTGGTGAGTAACATAGTGAATTCTCATGTTGGGAAAAGCAAGCCATAAAGGAACAATAGGGGATTCCTCTTTGACGTCGAAAAGGGGTGACCATTTCAAGAGCCGCATTTAACAATTATACACTAAATAGGAGCGACGAGCAAAGACTCAAGAATAATCTAAATCATTTGATAACTGAATGAGGATATATTGAGGATCAATCAGCCCAATAGTGAAGACTCCCAAAAGCTTTAAGCTATGGAAGAAAGATCAGATATTATCTAGAGTAGGGCATCATAAAGAGAATTTACCAACCAAAGAGAACTCAAAAGGCTTAGCTAATTTCTCCACATCCTGGTCAGAACACATGACAATCGACAAACCATGGAAAGAGGTTGAAATTAAGTTAACCGAGGCATTAGAGCAAGGGATCTTACCAGAAAGAGCGTCCTTAAAGGACTTGGAGCGCGTCGGATGCAATGGATCCAAAATACCTTTAGGGCCGGAGGTTAAAGTCGGTGCATCCAGAGCGATGAGTTGATTTGCGGGAGCGATCTCATTGAGATCCGGTGAGAATCACATAAGCAACCAGATGAAGCGCAAACAAGCAATAAAATAGCGATCACGATCGGGGTGGCCCAAAATGCGGCCAAACCGCAGAGAATTGCACGGGAACACAAAATCACCAGAGAGGGAGCGCAACCGAGAGGAGGAGATGGATTTAGGATTTAGGGTTTAGGGTTTAAGGTTGTAGGTTTAGCATTTAGGGTTTAGGGTTAATTTTAGGGTTTAGGGTTAGGGATTTTTCTATTTTTTTATTTTTCAATTAGGTAAACTCGTAGGTTTAGGTTTATTTAGTATATTTTATATTTATTTTAGTTTATTTTTTTATTTTTATTTAATTTTATTTTTTTTAATTTATATTTATATTTTGTTTTTATTTTATTTTTATTTTAGATTTAGTTTTTCTTTTATTTAAGTTTTATTTTTTTACTTTACTCTAGATTTTTATTTATTTTATTTTAGTTTAGTTTTTATTTTTTTATTTAATTTTCATTTTAGGTTTAGCTTAAGATTTAAGTTTATGTTTAGGTTTTAGTTTATGTTTTTATTTTATTTTATTTTTTAATTTTGGTTTATGTTTATTTATCTATTTTATTTTTAGGTTTTATTCAGTGTAGGTTGGGGTTTTTAGCTTTTTAAGGTTTAGGGTTTAGGGTTAGTTTGTTTTGAGTTTAGGTTTAGGTTTAGGTAGTTTAGGGGTTTTTTTTGGGAAACCCCATAGGGAATTTTATTGCCACAAAAGAGGGTTACAAGGTCCTTAAAGGGGATAAACTCTCAGAACTACCTCAAGAGCTACAATCCTAGGAGTAAATCACCTATCTAAGTACAACCAAAAGCAAAAGAAAATAAAAAGCAAAAGATACAAATTGATTAACATAAGAAGCCAATGGAAGATTAGGGCCAATGCTCTGGGTGAGAATGCATGACACTATGGAGCAAACGCAAGAGGACAGAGAGAAGCACACAAAATTGTAGATAGAAGTTAGAGCAGTTAAGGTAATACATACAAAATGATAATTGAAAATAGCATAATCTGAGAATGATAGTAAAGAAGTGTGATAGAGAAGGCTCGCTCACCACAAGTTGGTAGATGCAAATATGAGCATCCAAACTTCGAAGGGTTACATCACAAGAGCTACTACCAAACCAAAGGGGAGGAAATCATCACACCATCATAGCCAACAAACCTATAACCATTTGAAGAAGATCTTTTGAGCCTTATTACACAAAACATAAGCAAAGCTATAGTAGAAGAAAAGAGCAAAGAGAGAATGGATAAGAGGATCCCATGCAAAATATATGTCATCATATTAGGCCCCATGGCATGATAAAAATGAAAGAAAGCATCATTTTCAACCATATTTTAACAGATCTAAGGGTTTAATGAGAGACAAAAGACCCACCAAACAAAAAAAAAAGGTCGGCAAAGGTAAATAGTAATAAAAGATCAGATGCAATACCTGCTGAAAACCTGCCAGGTAAATACAAAAGCATGGCATTAACTCCATCCCAAACGTATATGACAATAATAAATATATCATCTTGGTAAACAGCCCAGTAAACAACCTAGGGATATTTCCTAGAAAAGGAAATCCAATGAATGTAAGTAATGAGATGTTAACAACCTCCTTATTTAGTTAGAAACTAGTGTAAAGGAAGGAATATACCCCGACCAAATTACCATAGGAATTGCAGAAGTCTATCAAAGAAGAGATGGGAATACAACATTAGAAGAAAGGTAAAGGGCTCCCCACCATAATTCCAATAAAAGACGAGATAACACCCGTAGCTTGCTTAGTAGAACTCAATGTCGCCACAATCATGAGCAAAGGCGGCCATAAGTCCATCCATTTAGAGTAAACAGTACATAGGTTAAAATCAAGTAAAGAAAAACCATAATCATAATGATGCACAATTCTAACAAACCAAGAGGATAAAATACGAGAGATCACTGAGATGTTAATAGCAAAAATAATTAGAAAATCAAAAGGCAAGAAACAGCCAACAACCACAAAGAGAACCTGCTGGACAAAGGACCTAAAAATCCAAAAGCCAAAGTGGAAACAAAAATTCAATTATTACACCCACCATATAAAACTCCATTGAAAAGCATAGATGTAAAATAGAAACAAAATGGGTTCAAAAGTTAATCAATAGAAAAATCCTTCCAGATAAAGATGATCAGGTTAGCAGCTAATCCCACATCCTGAGTAAAGGAAAACTGATAAGCCATTAAGTAAGTTCAAACCTGCAATGAAATAATAAAATTGAAAAGGAAAATGCAATTTCTTTCCTGGCAGGTTGGGTATATGAGGTTAGCCAAAACAATCAGCAAAATAACTCCAAAAGCACCCTGCTTAACATGATAAGCAACCTAGATGCTTCTGGACATAAGACTCAATGAACCAGATCCAAACAACCAAGAAGGAAAATAATAGCAAGTTGGCCATAAAACCACCCATTCAAAATAGACAATGCATAAGTTAATTCCCAGATAGAATGGCCAAGACTAGTTGAACGAGGATGGAAAAAGCAGTAGCAGGTGAAGACAACAGCAGTCCAGATGATAATAACACAAATAATAATAAAATCAAAAGGCATAAAACAGCCAACAACCACAAAGACAACCTACTAGACAAAGGACCCAAAATTCCAAAGGCCAACAGTGGAAACAATAATACAAATATTACACCCACCATATAAAACTCCATTAAAATGCAGAGATGTAAAATAGAAAAAAAAAGGGTTCAAAGGAAAATGAACATAAATAACCTTCCAGATAAGGATGATCGCTTGCTAAGCATCCTCATTAAGACAAAGCGAAAGGCCAATAAGTAAGTCCAATCCTCAATGAGATAAAAAAATATGGAAATTCTCTCTCGGCAGGATGGGTATATGAGGTTAGCCAAAGCAAACAAAACAACTCCAAAAGCACCCTGCTGAACATGATGGACAACCCCAGTAGCAGCATGTTGGACATAAGATTCAATGATCCAGATCAGCCAACAACCAAGATAGAAAATAACAGCAAGTTGGCCATAAAACCACCCATTCAAAATAGACAATGCATAAGATAAATCCCAGATAGATAGGGAAGTGGTCTGGCCAAGGCTAGCTGAACCAAGATGTAAAAAAAATAGCAATTTAGAAAGACCACAAACATGTAAAGTTTAACAAAAGCCCTAATGCTAACAAGAAAATCAAGCAAAAAATCAAAAGCCACCATGCAGTCAACAACCTCAATAGAGGCCTGCAGGACAAAAGGCCCAAAAATCCAACAGCCAACAGTTAAAACATCAACATAGATATTGCACCCTACATAAGATAAACTAGTAAAGAGCAATGGTACAACATAGTTTATTAAGTGGTTCAAAGAAAAGTCATCTTTGATATCCAACAAGACACATAATATGAGGCTAGTAGCTAATCCCACAACATCAGTAATATTGGAATTCAAGAAATAATTCCAATTCTGCAAAGAAGAAGTTATAATAGCAAGGATATTGCAAGATCTCTCCTAACAGGTTGTGGAGGTAAGGTTATGGAGCATAAGAGAGGCTACAACCATAATAAGGGGAAGAATATCATATAAATTAGGGTCAACCATAAAGTTATACAGAAGTATAGTTGTTAGACATTGAGGCAAGGGTCCCAGAATATAATTCCAGAAAAAGGAAAGAAATTGTCCCCTTGATCAAAAATACAGAAAATAGAGCATTAAGTAATACATCTCCCTCTAGCAAACAGAAACATCTTACGTAAGAGAAACAAGGTTGGGATAATTAAACTATAGCAGATGCCACATAGCTCAAAGAAAGGACCAGCAAGGAGTAATAGGATGATGCATCAGCAAATTCTAAAGGAACATCAACACATTAATAATAAAAGCAGCAGAAGCAGTAAGCTCCTAATTAAAGTTATGGCAATTAAACCAACAGCACATGCCACAGATCAATAAATAAGCAGGAAGGGATATTAGGATGATGCATCAGCAAATACCAAAGAAACAACAACACTTAGTAGAAAGTGATAATTCAGTTAAGTAGGTATTGAACCGGGTCAATCCAATAGGTTAGATTAATTTCTAAGATAAGGGAGCCCAGTATTGTCCGTCCAAATCAAGCAAATGTTTAGTAGTGTTAGTTGATCAAAGAAATTTATTCCATCCAATCTAGCACCCAATTGGCGGAAATCATGCATTACCCTCATGCCATACATGAGTGATTTTAAAATGAGTTGGGTAAGGAGAGCTCTAGTTTGCTTGAGAAGATAGTATAATTATTGCCCATTTTGGTGGAAGTCAAAAGATCAATCGTGAAGGGCATCCACCTCAATCCAAATATTGAGCCAACCTTTTTGAAGGCAAATCTCAATAGCTTTGTACACTGCCATGAGCTCAGCAAAGGAAACAGAGCAAGAATTAAGGGGGTAAGAAAAGCACATATGACTTTACCGTTAAAGTTTTTGAAAATGCAACCATAGCTTGAACCTTTATGAGAGACAGATCCATCAGTGTTAATTTTAATAGTGTTATCTTGAGGTTTTACCCAATTGAGAATCTTGTTATCTTTACAGTGTGGTTGATCTGGCAAGTTAAAACCCAGTTTATTGGCCACAAATTTACAACCTTTGAATTGTTTGTAGTTAATGAGATTGACATTGAACAAGTCACAAATTTTGTTTTTAATTCTAGCAATTATCCTCATGTGGTTCATAGGGATCCCATGATGTTTTGCATCATTTCGTCCATCCATATGAACCTAATAAGAGTGATAGATTATGACTTTAATGTGACCTTTAATAGTGTTGTCAAAATAAACTTCAAGAAGCTGGTATAAAGTTAAGGAGCCATTGTAAATGATAATGTTAAAGAGGTCATCATACCAAATCCAAAGTTTAGAAGCAATGGCCCCGTTAACAAAACATGATTCACATTCTCAATGTGAAAGCAGCATTGGCATTTTGAAGGTAATTGAAAACCTTTACCCCACAAAGGAGTCAAGGGGATGAAGTTTTTCAAAATATGCCAAGTAAAGAATAATAAGAAGTAGGGATAGTGTTATTCCATAGTTTTAAAAACATTGGAAAAATCATGAGCTTCTTTAATGTGAATCCAAACATTTTAAAGTTGAAATCACCATTATGAGAAAGCTTAAAAGGATCTGATCTTGATTGCTAGGAATGATAGGAATAAGTAGTAAGCTTGTTTAAAGAAAGGAAGGAATATAATCAGTAAGCTTACTATTATTCCACATATTATTCTGCCAGAAAGAGTTCACTTTAATAGCAGTAGTGGAGTGGGTAGAAAGTATGTCGTCAATGGACCCACCTCTAGTCAAGTTATCTTGCCAAAAGAAAGAGGAGCCAGAGTTGATCTCCCAAGAAATTAATGATTTGACATCCCATTTGATGGAACAAAGTCTTTTCCAAATAGGAGAGTCTCCCGCTTTATAGGGGCAGATGAGAGGGTGCTTACCCTGGCAATATTTAACAGTCATGAAATTAATCCAAAGACTATTGTTACTCCTAACATTCCACAAAAGTATATAGGAAAAGGTAGTGATAGCTTCTTTGATTGGCTTACAACCAAGACCCCCTTCAGCTAGAGAACCACAACTTTTAGACCAAGAGGTCCAGTGCATTCTTTTAGAGGAGCTATTAGAGCCCCAAAAAAATTTGTTAAGGAGGCGCTCAATTCTGTTACTGATAGAATTGGTCAGCATGATGGTTTGAATGAGGTATAAAGGCATGGAGTTAAGGGTGCTCTTAATCAAAGTGAGCCTACCACCGAAAGAGAGTAAATGGAATTCCCAAATAGAAATTTTATTAGAAATTTTTGGATTAGCTCATCAAAAGATGAGATCTTTTTGACCTTTAAAAGGAGCACCAAGATAATTAATAGGAAGTTGTTGTTGCTAAAATTAGTAATTCTCAAGATTTAGTTGATCCTATTACTAGGGATTTTAGAGGAAGGAATGAAACAACATTTTCCTTCATTTAGAAAAAGGCCGCTTTCATTGCCAAATTTATTTAAAAGGTTCTTAATAGTTTTAATGTGCAGAATAGAGGCATTGCTAAAGATTATAAAGTCATTAGCAAAACTAAGATGAGAAATAGGAAGACCTTGAGTTCTAAAAAACATGTTAGGATTTTTGTAGAAAAGATCATTCAGGCTCCTCGAAAGGTATTCAACAACAATAATAAAAAGAGAGGGTGAAAGGGGATCTCCTTGTCTCAAGCCATGCATCGAAGTAAAGAAACCTAGGGACTCACCATTCATGATAACAGAGAACCAAACATTGGTAATACAATTTTTGATGAGGCAGATAAAAATATCTGAAAACTCAAGCAAATGAATAATTTGAAAGTGGAAATCCCAAGAGAAATTGTCAAACACTTTAGAAATGTCTAATTTGAAGAGGATGTTGCCACCTCTGGTAGGAATGTCAATGTCATGAATCAGCTCTTTGGCAAGAAGTATGTTATCAGATATAGCTCTACCCTTTAAAGCGTTTGTTAGGGAAATAATTTTATAGCGAGTAATCCTATTAGCAATTAATTTAGCAATGAGTTTATGAAAGAAGGTGCAAAGATTGATAGGTCTAAAATCGCCCCAAGAATTAGGATTAGTAGTTTTGGGAATGAGAACAATGGAAGTGATAGAAAAATATCTAGGTAAAGGGTTGCCATCAAAAAAATCAACAATAGCATCAACAAGGTCAGACTTAATAATAGGCCAATAATGAAAAGAATTGTAGCCATCAGCAACAACAAATGTTCATGCTATTGAGAATACTACCAATCTCGACCAGTAGGATGCAAAGTGAGCAAGTTTCATCATTAGTAACCTGAGGGGGGTGTGTGTTGGAGAGGGCTTCTAAGGAAGGGTTGTTGTTTAATAAGTTTTTAAAATGTTGTATGACATAATCTTTAATTTCATTATTATCAGTGATCCAACTACCGTTAACATTTTCAATTTTTTTAATAGAGTTTAAGGCTTTCCTTTTTTTTTGAAAAGAGCATGGAAATACCTTGTATTTCTATTACCATCAACAATATGTTTGCTAGCGGCCTTTTGCCTCCAATAAGTTTCCTCCATATTCTGATAATTAATCAAGTTATCTTTAGCTGTCTTCAAATCATCAAGCTTATTAGAGTCAGTTAACACAACATCTTCAAGGGAACAAACTAATTGTTCCATATTTTGAGATTGGCAAAATATTTTAAAATGATGCTTGTTCCACCAATTTAGGTTTTGTTTAAGTCTTTTAAGCTTTAAAAAATCAAATCATGCCTTTAACGAATTGTCCGATGAATATGGGCCATCCAATTAATGGAAACAACATTAATGAAATCACTATGTTGGATCCACATATTTTGGAATCTAAAAGAGGTGGGGGAGGATATTGTATTGGAAGGAGTTTTGACAGAAATTAAAAGCAGAGCATGGTCAGACAAAGTTCTGCTCAAATGCTCAACAGAAGTGAGGGGCCATTGATTGATCCAAAGGGAATTAAAGAGGGTCCTATCAAGCCGCCAGAGTCTAGAGTTATGTCACGTATAGTCGGAGCCTGAAAAACCAATATCAATCAGATTGCAATCAAGAATCATATTAGAAAAGTCTTCCATAGAGTGGATGTTAGGAGAGCAACCTCCCCTTCTTTCAGGAAGCGATAGTGTTGAAGTCACCCCAACCAACCGGTTTGTTGAGAGGCAAGGTTCTTAAGTTATCCCAAAGGATGTTCCTACCAGCTCTATTACAAGATGCATATATAAAGGAACCTAGAGCAAAAATTCACCCAATGAGATTTGAACATTAACCAATTGTTGGAGATCATCAAGGATAGAGATGTTGATTAAATTATTCCAAAAGAACCAAATTTTATTACTAATATTATAAAAGAAATTTTGAAAGCCAGCATTCTAAGAAGGGTAATCTTAGAAGAGTGTATGAATGGTTCAATAACAACAAGTAAGGCTATGTTATGAATGCGACAAAGGCTTCTAATACTCGGCAATGAGAGTCCCAATACCCAAACATTCCAAATAAGAAAATTGATCATATAAATTAGAAGGAAAGAAAAAGGAAAACTAAAAATAAAAAGCAAGGAGAAGAGAGAAAACATGAAACAATTATTTATGGAAAGTTAGAGAAGATCTAGTGGTTCTGGAGCTATTAGTGAACATTCTAGCTTTAAAGGATTTTTTTTAATAATAGTTTGAAAAGGTCTATCTATGTCCAAAGTATCTCCATCCGAAAGAGAGTGGTTTGTGGTATTCAAAGTAGGACCAGTATCTATCAAAGCATTCCTAATGGTGATTTCCCAGAATTGGGTTGAGAAATTGGGTTAGCATGTGTATCACTCTGAAGGGTAATAGAAGGAGAGGTTGTGACACCATTAATAGCACAAATTTCATGTTCATTTTCGATTACTTTTCAGATTTTGGTCCGTCGCCAGAGTATCAACATTTTTTAGAACAATTCCAGAATTAGTTTTGAGATTTTGATCCAACTTGAAATTCCCATTCAAATCACCATTAGGGTTCATATGAATCAAGGTATTATCTTGAGAGGCCAAATTATTATAATTAGAGGCAATGTTAAGTAAGTTATCATTAGCCTCCTCACAAACCTCATAAGCATTATTTTTACCAAGCTCAGATGGCTCTCCAATAGGCAAATCTATAGATAATAAAAGAGTGGGGTAGGAGGGTGAGTTCCATTTTGAGTGACTTTAGGCACATAAGCGAATTTATTAGTTTTTTCATTTGCTAGAGAGGGATTAGGATCCGATAATTTATTCTTTTTAAGATGAGGATGCAAAACAAAGCATTCAAAGTGATCATGACCATGGATCTTACAATGTGTGCAAAAAATAGGGAAATTTTCAAATTCCACTTTTTGATTATACCCAAATTTCTGAGCCAATCCAAACTTCTTTAGGATACTTTTGGTAATATCAATCTCAACCAAAATACCAATGATGGTGATCTTGCGGTGATCAATTTGAAGGGGCCAACCAAAGAGAGCTAACCGCAAAGAGAACTTGATGGGTAGCAATGTATTCTCATGTTTGGAAAAGCTAGCCATAAAGGAATAATTGGGATTCCTCTTTGACATCAAAAGAGGAGACCATTTCAAAAGTCTCATTTGACAATTATACACAAAGTAGAGTGAGCAAAACTCTTGAGTAATCTAAGTCATTAGATCTGAATAAGGATATGCCTAGAACAATCAATCAATAGTGAAAATGCCGAGAGCTTTAGGCTATGATGAATGTTATCAAGAGTTGGGTCAAAATTTACCAACTAAAGAGAATTAAAAAGGCTTCACCAACTTTTTTACGTCAAGATCCGAGCACATTACAGCAAGCATTCCATGAAAAGATGTTCAGATCAAATTGACCAAATCATTAGAGGAAGTGTTCTTACCAGATAATGCATCCTTAAAAGACTTAACAACAGGCAGAGTAACGGATGGAGTTGGATCCATAATACCTTATAAATTGGAAGCCCTAGCCGATGCCTCCAAGATCGAAGAGCTTTGTGAGGCACCTCGCCATTGAAAGAGCAAGGACACTCACATTAATGAGAGACCAAAAATCTAGAAAATATAATCGAAGGATAAACTTGCAGCAAAAAGAAAATGCAAGGAACACAAAATCGCTAGAGCGCACCAAGAGAGTTTTGAGTTTGGGGTATATGTTTAGGTTTAGGGTTTTATAGTTTAGGGTTTAGGGTTTTAGGTTTAGGGTTTGGGTTTTAGGTTGGTTTAGGGTTTAGTTTTAGGTTTGGGTTTAGTTTTAGGTTTAGGTTTAGGTTTAGGTTTAGGTTTAGGAGTTTTAGGTTTTAGGGTTTAGTTTTAGGGTTTTAGTATTTATTTTTATTTTTTATATTATTATTATTATTATTATTATTTTTTTTATTTAGAGTTTAGGGTTTAGGGTTTAGGGTTGTAGGTTTATAGTTAGTTTTTGAGTTTAGGGTTTAAGGTTTAGGATTTAGGGTTTAAAGTTTAAGGTTTTTTTTTTTAAATTAAGAAAATCGGTAGGTTTAGGTTTACTAAGTTTATTTAATTTATTTTTTATTTATTTTATTTATTTTATTTATTTTATTTTATTTAGTATAATTTATTTATTTTATGTTTATTTATTTTAGTTTAGGCTTTTTATTTTCTTATTTTTTAGTTTAGGTTTAGGTTTATTTTAGCTTATTTTATTTTATTTGTTTTAGGTTTAGTTTATTTTAGGTTTAGGTTTATTTTATTTATTTTTTAGTTTAGTTTAGTTTAGGTTTAGTTTATTTTATTTTATTTATTTTAGGTTTATTTTTAGTTTATGGTTTTAGGTTTTATTTTTATTTATATTTAGGTTTTATTTTTTAGGTTTATTTTTTAGGTTTATGTTTTTTTATTTAGTTTTTATTTTATTTTATTTTACATTAGTTTATTTTATTTAGGTTTTTTTATTTTAGGTTTATTTTATTTTTTTAGTTTAGTTTAGGTTTTTATTTATTTTGTTTTGGCTTAGTTTTTAATTTTATCTTATTTTTAGGTTTAGGTTTTTATTTTATTTAATTTTTTTAATTTATTTATGTTTAAGTGTTTTATTTATTTTATTTTTAGGTTTTATTTAGTTTAAGTTTAGGTTTTTAAGTTTTAGGGTTCAAGGTTTAGGGTTTAAGGTTTAAGGTTTGGGGTTTAGTTTTTAGGGTTTAGGGTGTATGGTTTAGGGTTTTAGGGTTTAAGGTTTAAGTTTTAGTGTTTAGGGTTGAAAATTTAGGGTTTAGGGTTTATTGTTTATGGTTAGTTTTAGGGTTTAGGGTTTAGGGTTAGGGTTTTATTTTTTATTTATTTATTTATTTATTTATTTAGGGTTTAGGGTTTAGGGTTGTAGGTTTAGAGTTTAGGATTTTTAGGATTTTATTTTAAATTAAGAAAATTGGTAGGTTTAGGTTTACTTAGTTTAGGGTTTAGGTTTAATTTATTTTAAGTTTAGGTTTAGGTTTAGGTTTTATTTTGTTTGTTTATTTTTGGTTTAGGTTTTTTTTCAGTTTATGGTTTAGGTTTTATTTTTTATTTATTTTTGGATTATATTTTCTATTTATTTTTTAGGTTTAGGCTTTTATTTAGTTTTTAGTTTATTTTATTTTAGGTTTAGTTTATTTTTATTTTATGCTTAGTTTTTATTTTGTTTAGGCTTTTTATTTTTAGGTTAATTTTATTTTTTAGTTTAGTTTAGGTTTTTATTTATTTTATTTGAGTTTTTTTTATTTTTTATATTATTTTATTTTAATTTTTAGATTTAAGTTTAGGTTTAGGTTTTAGTTTTGGCTTTTATTTTATTTTATTATTTTATTTTATTTATATTTAGGTTTTTCATTTATTTTGTTTTTAGTTTTATTTAGTTTAAGTTTAGGTTTTTAAGTTTTTAGGGTTTAGGGATTAGGGTTTAGGGTTTGGGGTTTATGATGTAGGCTTTAGGGTAGTAGGATTTAGGGTTTAGGGTTTAGGGTTTAAGGTTTATGGTTTAGGATTTAGGGTTTTAGGGTTTTGGGGTTTAGTGTTTAGGGTTGTAGGTTTAGGGCTTAGGGTTTAGTATTTAGGGTTAGTATTACACTTTAGGGTTTACGGTTAGGGTTTTTTTTAAAATTTTTTTTAAATTTTGTAAATTAGCAGGTTTAGGTTTATTTAGTTTATTTTTTATTTATTTTAGTTTATTTTATTTTGTTTAGGTTTATTTTAATTTATATTTTTATTTAAGTTTTTATTTAGTTTGTATTTTATTTTTTTTATTTTAGGTTTATTTTATTTTATTTTAGGTTTAGCTTTTATTTTATTTAGGTTTTTTATTTTTTAATTTTTAGTTTAGTTTAGTTTTTATTTTATTTTATTTTATTTTAGTTTTTATTTTTTATTTTATTTTCTTTTTAGGTGTAGGTTTAGGTTTATCTTTCAGTTTATGTTTTTATTTTATTATTTATTTATTTGTTTATTTGGTTTAAATTTTTTATTTATTTTATTTTTAGGTTTTATTTAGTTTAGGTTTAGGTTTTTAGCTTTTTATGGTTTAGGGTTTAGGGTTTAGGGTTTATGGTTTGGGGTTGTCGATTTCGGGTTGTAGGTTTATGATTTTGAGTTTAAGGTTTAGGGTTTAGTGTTTAGGATTTTGGGTTTAGGATTTAAGGTTTAGGGTTAGCTTAGGGTTTAGGGTTTAGGGTTTTAAATTAAGTAAATGTAGGTTTTATTATTTAGTATTATATATTTTTATTTAGGTTTACTTTTATTTAGCTTAGTTTATTTTTTTATTTTTTTATTTTTAGTTTAGTTTTTTTTATTTTAATTTATTTTTTTAAGTTTAAGTTTAGGTTTATGTTTATTTTTTAGTTTAGTTTTATTTTTATTTTATTTTTTAGGTTTAAGTTATATTTTTTTTATTTTTAGGTTTAGGTTTATTTTTTTTTTTTTTTAGGTTTAGGTTTTATTTTTTGTTTTTATTTTTTAGTTTATGTTTAGGTTAATTTTTAGTTTATTTTGTTTTATTTAGTTTAGGTTTAAGTTTAGGTTTAGTTTATTTTAGGTTTTGGATTAGGTTTTATTTATTTTTTAGTTTAGGTTTAGATTTTTTTTTAGTTTAGGTTTAGGTTTTTTTTATTTTTATTTTAGGTTTTAATTTTTTTTAGTTTAGGGTTTAGGTTTAATTTATAGGTTTATTATTTAGGCTTAGGTTTTTATTTAGTTTATATTTTCTTTTATTTTTATTTTACATTTAGGTTTTATTTTATTTTAGGTTTTTTTACTTTTAAGTTCATTTTATCTTTTAGTTTAGTTTTATTTATTTATTTTCTTTTAGTTTAGTTTTTATTTTATATTTAGGCTTAGTTTAGATTTATGCTTAGATTTAGGTTTAGTTTTTAGTTTAGGTTTTATTTTATTTTATTTAGGTTTAGGTATCTTTATTTATTTTATTTTTAGGTTTTATTTAGTTTAGGTTTAGGTTTTTAGGTTTTTAGGGCTTATGGTTTAGGTTTTAGGGTTTAGGGTTTCTTGGTTTGGTTTCTTATTTTAGGGTTTAGGGTTTAGGTTTTAGGGTTTAGGTTTAGGTTTTAGGTTTAGTTTGATTTTATAGTTTTAGTTTAGGGTTTTAGGTTTTGATTTAGGTTTATTTAGATTTAGGTTTAGGCTTAGGGTTTTAGGTTTTAGGGTTTAGGTTAGTTTAGGGGTTTAGGTTTGGGGTTTAGGTTTAAGTTTGGGTTTAGTATTGGTTTAGTTTAGGTTTTAGGTTTAGGTTTAAGTTTTTTTGGGTTTATTAAGTTTTAGGTTAGGGTTTAGGGTTTTTAGTTTTTTTAATATGGAATAAATTCATCAACATTTCTTATTTTTGATTTCATCAACCATGTAACACACCAAATTTTTATGGGACAAGTGACATAGATTAAAAATGAGCATGCATAGAGCAAATCAAAGACATAATTCCATAAACAGAAGATCGGATCGATCGTTCTTCAGTTTCTCTGGTTCTCATCAAACCACCCCACCTCCTAGCGATCCACCATCATATCCCAATTTCTCCCTCACCACCACCATAGCTATAACCTCCTCCATAATCCTGCTTCTACCACCACATCCATATCCACAGCTCAGATCCCCCCACCCTGCTTGTGATCCTCGCCTTCTTGACTCCAGCTAGATCTAGCAGTGGTTGGATGATGTTCCTGCCCTCAAGGTTTTGCCCATTCTTAGGGTTTAAGTTTAGGTTTAGGTTTATTAGGTTTTAGGGTTTAGGATTATTTTCTAGTTTATTTAGTTACTTTAGGTTTAAGTTTAGGGTTTGGGGTTTAGGGTTTAGGGTTAGTTTGGGTTTAGGTTTAGGTTTAGGGTTTATTTTATGTTTATGCTTTTAGTGTTTAGGGTTTAGGGTTAGGTTTAGGTTTTAGTGTTTTGCTTTAGGGTTTTATTTTTTTAGGCTTTTAGTTTATTTAGAGTATTTAGGTTTAGGTTTTAGGTTTTAGGGTTTAGAGTTTTAGGGTTTTAGTTTTAGGGTTTATTTAGGTTTAGGGTTTAGTTTTAGGGTTTATGATTTAGGGTTTATTTTAGGTTTATTTTAAGTTTAGATTTTTTATTTTGGGTTGTAGATTTAGGGTTTAGGATTTAGGGTTAGTTTTAGGTTTTAGGGTTTAACGTTAAGGTTTTTATTTTTTATTTTTTTTATTTTTATTTTTTTTTAAATTAATTAAATTAGTAGGTTTAGGTCTATTTAGTTTATTTAGTTTATTTTTTATTTATTTTATTTTTTATTTTTATTTATGTTTATTTTTTTTTTTAGTTTAATTTATTTATTTTATATTTATTTATTTTAGTTTATTTTTATTATATTTTAGGTTTAGATTTAGGTTTATATATTTTTTAGTTTAGTTTATTTTATTTTATTTTTTTTAGGCATAGGTTTATTTTAATTTTAGTTTAGGTTTAGGTTTTATTTTATTTTTTTGTTTAGGTTTTACTTTAGGTTTATTTTAGGTTTTATTTTTTAGTTTAGGTTTATGTTTATTTTTAGTTTATTTTATTTTAATTTAGTTTAGGTTTAGGTTTAGCTTTATTTATTTTGTTTAGTTTATTTTAATTTGGGTTTAGGTTTATTTTATTTTATTTTAGGTTTAGGTTTTTTTTTAGTTTAGGGTTTAGGTTTTATTTTAGGTTTATTTTTAGGTTTATTTTTTAGGTTTAGGAATTAGTTTTATTTTATTTTATTTTAGGTTTATTTTATTTTTATTTTATGTTTAGTTTTTATTTTATTTAGGTTTTTTTAAGTTTAGTTTAAGTTTTTATTTATTTTATTATAATTTAGTTTTTTTTTTTTAAATTTGTTTAAGGTTTAGGTTTAGGTTTTAGTTTTAATTTTTATATTTTTAATTTTATTTTGGTTTAGGTTTTTTATTTATTTTATTTTTATGTTTTATTTAGTTTAGGTTTAGGTTTTTAGCTTTTTAGGGTTTAGGATTTTTTTAGGGAAATTAGGGGAATTTTATTAACACAAAGAAAAAGTACAAAGTCCTTACAATGGGTAAATCTCTAAGCTAATGCTCAAAGAGCTACAATAAGTCCTAAAGAGATAAACCCCCTAATTATTACAATAATCTAAGAAAAATATAACAAAAGCAAAAGCAAAACCAAATCAACAACAACAACTGATCCATGTGTGCAACAACAACATCCACTAGGTCCTTTTGATACCAGCAAGATCCACATGTAAGATTCTCCCAACCTATAAAAGAAATCTACAACATACTAATGAAAGGATGAGTTCAATTAAGCAAGCATAAAGAGTATGAGCAAAGAAAGGAGCAAAGTAAAGAAAAGGCTCAGGCTCAGTTACAATCATCTCAAGGAGTAACACTATATGTAAGCATCCAAACTTTCGAAGAAGGGTTACAATTACATATAATGCTACCAGCCAAAAGAATATAGAGAGGGAAACATCAAGGCCATCATTGCCAGCATACCTCTTGTAGCCCATCATCCCAAGTCCATCATCCTACAAGGCTACAAACTCCTCCAAGCAGTAGACATAATAGCCAACCATAAAGCCACCAAAACAAATAAGCCCAATAAGGCATAAAATCAACCAACCATCAGGGACTACAACAGTACAGTAGGAACACCACCAAAGCCACCACCAAAGAGGAATAGTAACATCAAAGGGAGAAAGAATCATGGCCTTAAGAACAGAAACCAAAAAAAACCAAGACCAAAAAGAAAAAAACACAAGAGCTCATGTCCTCCACAAGCAAACAAGAAAGGCAGCAAGGTTGTCACCCAAACTAGAAAAAGGGAAGCAACAGCAGCCAAGAGAGGAGAACCATAGTGAAGCCAACCATCATGCCACCAATAGAGTAGAAAGAAAGGCCAAAACACCATCCAACTATCCCAGTAGCCAAAATAGCCAACAAAACATAGCCTCTAGCCACACCATAGTAGTAGAAAATCCAAATCAAGAAAGACCCAACATCCATCATGCCAAAACCACCCAAGACAACCAAGAAAAGGGTAGAAGCAAACAACAGCATCCACCAAACCCAACCAAAGCAGTAGAAATTCTGATTCATGTGAGGTGAATAGCCAACCAAAAACAAAATGGAGCAAAAACCGGTAAGATCGACTAAAAGCCAGCCATCAGGAGTAGCAGTAATACAACATGAACACCATCAAAGCCAACAGTAAAAAGGAGCAAAAATATGAAATGAGTTCAAGCATCATAACCATAACCAAGTTAAGCACCAATACACCAAACTAAGTCACTAGATCCCAAAGCAAAATAATAGCCACTAAATAGCCATCATCCAGCCAACACAAAATAACAACAAAATAAAAGCGTTGTAGCCAAGAGAGGAAGACCATTATGTGAAGAGGTTAAAACAACAACCAAAAGAAACAAACCCAAACCAACAAAATTGACCACCAAAACCCAATCCACCAAAAGTAGAAATAATAATCAACAAAAAACCTCCACCTTGCCAAATCCAATCCAAAATTAGACCACCAACAGCCCCTCCGATCTGCCATCAGAGTGGATAAACCAACACAACCAACAACCAACCCAACCAATACCACCCACCAACCACACTGAAAAATTCAACTTAGTTAAGGAAGCAACTAGCCTAGAATATGGAAAATCCCATATAGAAAATAGTAGGAAAAGCCACCACCCAAATGAAGGAAACCACAATTAACCAAGAAACAATAATCATCCAAACCAGACAAACAACATCCACCAGGCCGAAAAAACCAAAACAACCTAGACAAAATAAATAGGAAGCATAGGTTGCAACCACCAGGCCAACCCAAATGCAAGAGCTCAAAAACAAAACCCAGCACAAGCTCAAGAGTGAAAAGTAGAAATGACAACCCAAAGAGGGTTTAACAAAAGGGAACCAAAAGCAATGGCTCATCAAAAACCAACAAAAAAAACCATGCCAAGAAAATTATAATCTAAGATAAAGTAATCCATGTTATCAAGATTGACCAAAACCCTTAAAAGTTTAGACAAATTTTGATTGTCAAATAAAGTAAAATCAATAAAGTTGGCACCTAAAGTAGTCAAGAAATCAGCACAAGCATTACCTTCATGAAGGATATGGGAAATTTTATAACAAACTTGAGAAAGAGGATTTTCATATGATTGAGAAGATAAAATAAATCAGCATTTCCTGTTATATTAGAGTTTATCATGCCAAAAAGCAAGAGTGCATCAACTTCAATCCAGATGTTGAGGAAACCTTTATTCAAAAAAATTTCAATAGCTTTATTGACAACCATAAGATCAACATAGATGACAGAACAGGCTTTGAGAGGATAGGCAAAAGCACAAATGATAGTACCTTTAGAATTGCTAAGAATACCACAACAACCATATTTATTGGAAGCAATAGAACCATCAATATTCACATTAATCAAAATTTCTTTGGGTTTGATCCAATGGATAATCCTAGCTCTTTTATAAGAGTCAACATCATGCAGAATGATACCAAATTTAGCCACAAATTTATAGCCTGTAAAATGAATGTTACTAATAAGATTATCATTAAATAGAGCTTGAATTTTTTCTTTGGTTCTAGATAAAATCCATCCCTCATGACCATCAGAAGAGAGGAGGTGGCAGGTAAGAAGCCACTTCTTCAGTTTGACCTACAGTCTAATTCTGAGTTTCCCTAACCAAAGGAGAAAGGACATAAAAGTTCCTTCAAGAGCCAAGAATAAGATCAAAAAGGATTTTTGAGTATGTCTTATCCATTCTAGATAAGTATGACTCAAATTATTTGAATCTTAATTCCCAAAAGAAGACCACTCTCGAAACGACAATCACAATAATGATCGTAATCCATAAAATAGTAGTACTGATGGATTTGATGTTCTTAAGGATTCCAACTCGGGTAGAGGTACCCCCATTCTAACTTTTCATCATATCTAATAGAAGAAATTTTGGGCACCATAAAAGAGTAGGTAGACATCAATTCTACCTCTCTTTCAAAAGATATCATAGAAACTAATTATTGTAGTGGCAGGGTCCTACCACTTTGATCAACACCATGGGAAGAAGCAAACTAGTCATTGGAAATAATCAAATTCTAAATCCTTCTTAAAATTACACCTCTTTAAAATAGCCAAATAATGAGTGGACTCACCTTTCTCTAAGGAGATAGAGGAGTGTTTAATTGGAACTTAACCTAATTCTTGCTCGCTTAGTGGCAACCTCCTCAAGTCTTACTCAACATAGAATATCCTATGGAAAAGAAAGACAAGCAATCCCCTCCAGAGAACACAATATAAACAAAGACTCAAAAAAAAAAAAAAAGGAGAGAAAGAAAAAAAATGAAACAAAAAGAGAAAGAAAGAAAAAAAAAAAATGAAAAAAAGAGAAGAAGAGAAAGAAAAGAAGAAAAAGAGAAAAAGTAAAGCACCAATAATACACATTGATTTGGAATCCAAAGGATAAATCATGTAGGTGTAAATTTAAAGAAAAGGAGATATATATATATATATATATATGAAATAAATTTTGAGTCTACTTTTGACAAGTCTTTGGAGTAGATAACAAAAGTTCTAAAAGGATAATTCATGAATGATATGACTAGAAACTTAGTGGTATGTTAGCACATTGACTAATATTATATATTATAGGAAGTTAAGAGTTGCACCTAATTAAATATATATATATATATATATATATATATATATATATATATATATATATATATATATATATATATATATATATATATATATATAAGATATCAAATTTCCACTTCATCTCTTTCTTCAAGCTCAAAGAGGATTCAACAATTGTAGATAAACCTTCAAATGAAGTAATAAAATCATATTTTGCCTAGTCTACTTACTTTGCTTAAAGAATTTAGAAGACTTTCAAGTGATACACTTGAAGTTGAGAAGAAAATTAGATCATCAACCAATGAGTTTTAAGAGATTAACCTAGAACATAAAGGTAGTCCACCCACCTCCCAACATCCATATATGATAAGTTAGAAAGAAAATGCTTAGTTACTTTTGTAGTTTAAAGCTTTACCTAAGACCATAATGAAGTGCCATCTCTAAAGGTAGCTACAAACTCAAAATTGAACCTATTTCTATTCCTACTTTGCAAACTTTTGATATGAACATTTGCACCAAGAAGAAGATCAAAGTTTGAAGTCAACCTTATTGAAGAAGAAAGATGCTATCATGATTACCCAACATTATGCCTAGTCAAAAGGAATGACATTCAAATCCATACATATGTCAATTTTGAAGATTTTAGTTAGGCATGTCTTGAAGATGAATCCACATTACCTATTTCAAATTTGATAGCAGACATAGCCTCTTTATATGCAGTCTCTTCATTCAAGGATTGGTTGAATGATGCTAGAGAATGAGAGGTAATTTCCACTTATAATTTCCATTGGAATTTACCACTATAAGGTCATGTCTTTCTCTGGTCACCAGGGTTAAAGAAAAAAGAATACCATCTTTAATCTAAGTAGTTGTCTTCGATTAGTTATGACACTACAACTTGAAGTTGAATCACCTAAAGTATACAATTAGGATGACTTTTGGGGAGTTTCTAAGCTTGTAGTAAAGCATAATGGGATAACAAAGATTGATCTAAAAGAGATTAAAGTGACATTAGAGATGCAGCCTCCAAGATTCTACTTAATAAGAGAAAGAATGTTGAATATAGATGGTTTAAACTCTTTCAAAGTTAGTCTATCTAAAAACTTTTTAAATCAAGATTCTACTTCCGATCGTTGAAAGGACTACCTTGGTTGTTCAAAGGATGAAAAGTAGTTTAAACCACTATGACAGGGGAGCGCCCGATGCTTCCAATCAACGGGCTCTATTTAAAGAAATACTATCCTTAAAATAATGTTTGAAAATAATTATCATCAATAAAATCCTATCTTTCCATTCATCAAATCCCTTCTTCATTGGAAGCATTATTTTATTTATGAATCGCCATGATGTGTTTAGATAGGTGTAAGATAACCCAAGCATCCTATCCTTCATCAACACAAACAAAACTACACCATTCTCGCTATTAGATAGGTGTAAGAGAACCCAAGTGGCATCCTATTTTGACTAGTACAACTATGTTAGGTGTAAGAGAACCAGAGTGACATCCTTTCTTGGTGGAGTCACATTGCCCCTCTAGCACCTTTCATCTACTTTTTGATGTGTTTAGGGTAGGTGTAAAGAACCCAAGCGGCATCTTATCCTTCATCAACACAACACAAACACAAACTACACACAATCACATGAACAAATACACTTCTTTTGTCTTTGGCTACTTTGTTGTGGGATAATGCCCCCCACGTCCCTTACTTATTAGCTTCTCTAAGTCGATGATGTGTTACCTTGCAAGTGAATCACCCTCCCTTATTTAGGAGGATGTAAGTCTGCTATGCTTTCCTTCTAACTAATCACACACCAATGAGCCTTGTTAGCATGGTAGGCCTTAGCGGTTGAAAGTTACCCTCATGTTGGCTCCATTTAAGAAGATGTAAGTCTGTTATGCCTTCTTCTTAAACTAGCCATCATGAACTGACTTGGTTGAGTATATCTGACAAACACACATACACATCTTTTATCTCGGGCTACTTTAATGTGGGATAACGCCTCACACTCACTCATTATACTATGGCTGACGCTACCCCGCTAGTGTCACCCTGGTCCCTTATTTAGAGGATGTAAGTCTACTATGCTTTCCTTCGACTTGGCCATTGCACATTGATGAGTGCCTTATTAGCATCATAGGCTTTACGGTGCGGTAAGCTACCATCATGTTGGCTTCATTTAAGAGGATATAAGTCTTTTATACGCTTTCTTCTTGGACTAGCCATCGTGAACTGACTTGGTCGAGTAGTGGATTAGGGTAAGGCCCCCAATGGCACATTTCTTCTTGACTACTTCAAGTCTAGGTCCATTCCTTCTTTGTGACTCCCTACTAAATAGTCACCCTTAAGTTGGGTTCAACTTGTTGTGCCAACAATGGGTCACCCCAGCTATTGTTCCTTACTTTGAAAGATGCAAGTTTGCTATGCTTTCTTCTCATTTTGTTGCACACCGACAGAAGCCCCCTAGCTGTCGATGATAGATCTACAATCGGTTCTAGGGAGATATAAGTCTACATGCCTTCTTCCTAGACATTAGACACCATGGGAACCTTAGGTTGGTTGGTTATGTTGACAATGACCCACCCGGGATACACCACTCATGATAGATGTAAGTCTGCTACTTTCTCCTTGAGTTGGCCACCATACACCTACAAGCTTTCTTATAGGGTCAGATAACACCCTAGTGGCACCTCCTGTGGGCACTCTATTTGATCACATCCTTGCACCTCATTTAGACACTACATGTTACCTAGATTGGACAATCCCCTTTCCTAAACCACCCGTGGTTGGAGATTCTATTTCACATGCAGATTCTCCCTTGGTCCAAGAAATCTAAGATAGGTCTAGCCAACAACATAGTCCCTTCTCGGTGGTCCCTCACACCAACAGGTCCATAATAATAAACAATATATATATATATATATATATATATATATATATATTGTGGATTAGGAATTAATGCCGACACCTTTCCCAAGGTGCATCCTATCTTTAGGGCGTCGCAAAAAACTCCCTATAGAATCTAACTACTCATGAGTTGAGATAAGTTCTCCATGGCACTCTCTAATAGTTTCCAGTTCAATCATGCCACCAACAAGTTACCCACGCTTTGGAAGATGTAAGTTACATGCATTCTTTCTAGCAACACCATTGCACACCACGACTAGGTCAAGTTTGATTTTATGCATCCAATGGGTCCCCCCGGATTGTTCCTTGCTTTATGCTTTTTCCAGCAAAGCCATTGCATACCAAAAGGCATCGATTAGGTCAGATAGTTCTACCCTTCAGTCGATAAACTACCTCATTGGATCGATAAATCTTAGATAGGCCACATATAGCCCTTCTCGGGTCCATCTCACATATGATCCATCAAATGAAATTAAAATAAATGAAAACAAACCAAATATAATTAAACAAATCAATGAAATTAATGAAAAATCATGACTTTTGAGTTGACATAAGTCCCCAACAACATTCACTGAATCCCTTGTGGTCGGTTTGACAGGATCCAAGATCACCCCAGATTGATCCCTATTTAAAGATCTACTATGCTTTCTTAAGTATAATAAATCACATCCTTAGGTCGATAGTCCTACCTTGTGGCTTGTAGACTATCCCTTTGGATTTTTAAATTTGAGATAGGTCAAGGCTGCCATAGCCCCTTCTAAGTGGATCCATCGCACACTGACAAGGTCCATAATAAAGTAAATTCAAAACCAACCTTCCTAATGGAGTCAAATTAAAACATATCAACAAACTAACTTCTCTTAGCACAAATCAAATTAATCTCCCTAGTGCCATAAGAAATACCATCAAACTCTTATCAAGTGGATAGCTAACCCGCTTCCCCTGGAAGGTTCACATTCTCAATCTAGCAATTATAGATTCTTATCCCTATGGACACACCCAAACAAATCATATTCACAATCAAACTCAAATCCATATCCCCAGTGGATAGCTTGAACCTGCTTCCCTAGTGGAAGGTTCACATACTCAATCCCCCGCAGATTACATCTAGCTCTCTTATGCCCTAAGCATAAAGAGGGTTTCTTTGCACTAAGATCATGATTTTATCTACCTTTCAGGTTTAGGTATAGATCATTTTTGTTAGGGTTTGCAGTCTTTTGGATGTTGTTGATCATCTGATCAACAATACGCAAGGTGTGCCTTGTTAGGTACACACACCTATTGGGGTCCTTTGTTGACCTCACTTTGGAGTGAGTTCTCAACCTCCTTCTTAGACCTAGGAACCTTCTAGACACTAAGGTTCTTAGTCATAAGACACTTCTAGAGAGTAGGTGAACACTTAACCCAAGCCTAGAGACTTAGAAGGGTCATAGGATTAGCCATGCCTGGGACTTAGAAAATCACCTACCCTATAGCCTAAACCCAATACATGTACACCTTCTTAAATTCAATTCAAATCCAAATTTCCAACCAAACCTCAAACTCAATTTCAAATGATTGAAGCCCAAGATCAAATCCAAACTTGAAATCCTTCTTAATTTTTTTAATCAACCTTCATGAACTTAGCCAAATTTCTATCAAATTCAATCGAAACTCAATTGATTTTCTTATAAATCAATTTTACCTTCAATTATCTTCTCAAATATAAATGAAATATAAATTCAAATAGCCAAAACCAAATCCAAAATCAAATCAAAACCCAATTTAAACCTTTAAGCCTTTTTTAAACTTGGCCAAAACCCATCTAAAAGCCAAAATCAATGGATTTTCTTGAATCAATCATTTCAATCATCTATCCAAATATAAATGAAATCTACAATCATCTAGTCAAACTAAAAGCAACCCAAGTTAAACCCAACCTAACCTATTTAACTTGAAATATTCAAATGAATCAAAACTCATTTGAATCCAAACCAATTACATTTGAATTTATACATCAATCTCAAATATTTATATAAACACAACTAAATCAAACTGAACCCAAAGTCAAGCCAATTAAATCTAATTGGTTCACTTGACCCAAAGTGGCCAATTTGACCTACATGAACCAAAATCCAATTCAATCCAAGTCAAAGTGAATTAAGCCAATCCAAACTTCATGTCATGATTGTTGATCACCCTAAGATGATCAATTGATTTAAATTGGGTCAAACCAAGTCAACCTAGCCTGATGAACAAGTCAACCCTTTAGCCTATATGAACCTAAACTAGACAAATTACAACCTAAGCAAAATTCATTGAAACCAATGATTCAAATAAACCCAAAATCAATATTTAAACATGACTTGACCTTCAGTTGAGCCAAACCTAACTCAATTGGCCCTCTTGACCCAAGTTGACCCAAATTGACATAAAGGGTCAAATAAGACTAAACCCAAATTAAATCAAACCAAAGCATACAATCTTCTCAAAATAGTCATATGAACTTGACCTAATCCTTGGTTTGACCCAATTTGACAAATTGGTCAACCTAACCCATTTTGACCCATTTGACCCAAGTCATTCAAATTGAGCCAAACCTAACCAAATGAACTCCAAATGACATGAAATTTGGTCCAACTCACTTTGACTCATTTCAAATCTCCAAATCAAATTCAATAGCAAATGACCACTCTACCCTTGGGCTAAGGGTATCACATAAGACAAACACCCATGTAAATGGTCATTTCCTTGGCCACTTAGCACTCATCCATTCCACCTAGTTCATGACACTCCAACCTGACCTAAGAGGTGGTTGGCCATGACTCATGGGAGGTGAAATCACCTCACCTTGGAACATGCATGGAGGACCTCCACCTTGTTTTCTAGGACACCCACTTGTCCTTCATAGCCACCTCCCATACCTTGCCAAATTAAGCCACCTAAGGAGAATCCCAACCACCCCAAGCAAGGACACACTTGGAGCCAAAAAATCACCATGAATGAGGTGATTTTGGCCATTGCAGAGACAAAAAAATAGAGAGGCAAAAACTCTTTCTCATACACTCATTTCACTCTCCTAGAGCTCTCAAACCAACTAACAACCATTCCCACTTGGTTTTTGAGCAAAAACCATCAAAATTAAGTGGATTCTAGTAAAGAAGTGGTGGCCATTGGTGGATACATTATTTTGAACTAAAGCAAGAGCCCAAACCCATTCGAAAGCTTCTTCTTACACTATTTCAAATCATCACCACCACAAATCATCCTTGAGATAATTTTCAAAACCATAGCTTTATTCTTTTGTTTATGATGGTTTTGCTTGATTTTAGAATTTCCTTTAGATTACCCTTGCATTTTTTTTATTTTACATCATCCCCACATTTGGAGTGATTTTTGGTGAAGATTACCAAAAAATTGAGCCCTAAATGATGTTTTTCATTCAATTTTTTAGAAGAATCAAAAATCACCCGCAAGTGTTCCATCCTCTTCTAGACCCGCCGCCATCGATCTCTGCTCAAAGAGATGGATGACTAGAGTGGATGCGTGGATCATGTGGCTCGATCACATGGATCATGTATTGATTTGACCAATCCATGATCGAATCGACCGCATCCGCATCTTATCCGATTCTCGCCATCTCGAGAAATGCACCAAATACACATTGGTCACCACACAAGTGGCCTCAAGGTTAAGTAAGAAAAATAGGATTTTTTTACTTTTTAAAAATTAATTAAAACACTTGAAACTTCAAAAATTCATAAAAAATAAAATACTTAACTAAAAATTATAAAATAAGGGCTCATTGGATTTATCTTTTCGAGAGGAATCCAATGAATCCAAAAGCCCAAAATTTTACCAAATATTGTGAGCTTAATTTAAGCTTTAGAAAATCAAATTTCATTAATTAAACTAAAAAAGACATATATTGATTTGAAATTTGATAAAAAAATTGAGCTTAAAATCTGTATACCATAAAAATTTCAAGTCAAAAGCATTTCTAGATCGGGAGATATTTTATTCTAAAGTTCAAATAGTTAAAATAAATTAATGGAGTTTATTAAAAGCATGGAAAATCATTTAAATTAAAATTTGGAAAATTATAAATCATAGAAATCATAAAAAATGCAAGTATATTCATTTTGAAGGTATTTAAGAGATTCAATTAAAATTGATCCCATAATTTTGAACAATAATTAAAACTAGGTTAATTAACATAATGGCTTAATTACTCTTATAATTTTCTAAATTAATCCCAAACTTTGAGAATGATTAATGGATGACCTCTTAATTTTCTAATTTATTGATTGGTTAATTAGGAATTGGTCTTAACCTTAATTACTTTCTTAATTAACAAAATTAATATTCTAAACAAAAAAGAAAATCAATTAAGCTTGCTCATCATTGTGAAATAATGAATGGCATGGGGAATGAGATTGGGACCTCTTCCCAATCTTTTCCGTCCATTTCATTTGAATGGAAATTAATTAATGTGGGAATAATTGATGGCTTAATTCATTAATTAAATTTCTTAATTAATCAATTTAAAATGATAATCACATGGAATAGATCTTTAGGTGTTCAATATCCTAAAGAGATTTAAGAAAATTATGGTTAACCCATATGTGTGGGAAAACCATGGAAGTACTTATTTAAGTTTCTTAACTTAATTAATCACTAATTGTGAGCCAATTGCATTAGGCCTCTTTCATTTCTTAGGTTAATTATTTATTTAATTTCCAATGTATGTACATATCATGTTGGATCATAATTACATGGTTAATTAAATTAAAGCAACATAGGTAAGGGTTAATTAATTAATGGATTTAATGCATAGTACAACCTAATTAAACTATAAAATCAACTTAATTACTTTTAATTAAACAAAATTAAATCACAAACATGGGAATGGGTTAGGATCAGCAAACTTTCCCTCATTTCTTCAAACCAAATCAAATATGAAATTGAAAGTGATAATTACAAAGCCTTGGTTTTCATTAAATGCTTTTATTTGATTTGATTGTCCTTAGGAATCAATTTAATTGATTGAAATCACATGTTTATGCTCATTCATTCCTTTCCAATCATGTTAAATGTTGTATGTCATTTGAAATCATACATTCATCTTTTCAAAATTAATTAAGTCAAATGGTTTTCCTTTATGTCAAGCTTGCATGTGTTGATTTAATTTATAATATGTGTGGCTATTATCACTATTAAATCCAAACATATTTTCCAAAGCTTATAAATGAATGGTTACATATTCTATGAATGCTAGTTATAAATAAATAGGAAATGCATTTGATTATAGCTTAAATGTATGAAGTGAAGCTCCTTTCCTTTTATTCATGTATTGATTTATGTAAGTGAGAATGTTAATGGGCATATAGTCTGGACATCCCAGAAATATGAGGCTTTACTTAGCCGAAGGAGGTCATTTGATTACCTCACTTCTCTGGTTTAACAATGGTATGTTCTCCATTTGATTTCATTCTTATGTATTTCAATACTAGAATTGGATGAGGCTTTAATTCATATACATAAATGATTCAATCAAATTAAATATCATTTTTTGCATGATTTTCATTCTCTAAATTATGAATACATGTGTATGGATCTAAGAAAAGTGGTATATAGTCTAGACATCCCAGGAATACAAGGCTTTAGCTAGCTCTAAGGAGGTCATTTGATTACCTCACTTCCCAGGTTTAACAAAGGAACATACTTGCTTATGCCTTTTATACATATATGTGTGTATTTAATTAGAGAATGGTAATCCTTCTTTTTTATTAAAAGTACATGCATTTGCAATTGTTCAAGTGATTGAATTAATTGATCATGTAATTTGGAGCTCTCTTTCTTATGTTCATGCATGTAAATTTACATATGGTTTGAATGTAATGGTATATAGTTTGGACATCCCAGGAATATGAGGCTTTAGCTAGACCCAAGGAGGTCATTTGATTACCTCACTTCCTTGGTTAACAATGACATTACTATTTAATTTCATCCTTGTGTATTTTTGCATAAGAATTTAGATAGAGCCTTAATTTAATATGATAAAAATTCAATCATAGGGAAATATAATGCTTCAAATGTACATACTCAAATCCATCATTCAAGTGTACTTAAAGATGTTGTATGTGTAGGTATACTTATGACTTAATCATATGCATGTTACATGTGATTGAAAGAAATGATTTAGCATGTGTCATGTGATAGTATCTCAATTAGATTAATCTTAATAAGCCTTTCACATTGAATAGAATTAATTAAAGATAACTTAAACTTAGGATTAATCTAAAATGTGTAATAAGCCATTCACTAAAGAGAACTAAATCAAATTAACATGCTTTAGAATGTGGTTTAAGGTAGGGATTAAAAATTCCAACATCTTTTCTTCTCTTTACAACACTTAGTTGCTAAGTGTAGGTCATATGAAAGAAAAGAAAACTAATACTTGAAAATCAATTAAATCACTTGAAGTGAAACCACCCTTTAAGTTGAATCTTTCTACACTTAGAAAATCTTAACTCTAAAGAGTAGTTAGGACATACCACACAAGCCTTAATACACACACATTAAATTAAGTCATCACTTCTAGACTTATGTTTGGATGGTGCATGGTATGATATATGTTTTGTTTTGTGATGTATTATTTTAGACTGGATATTAGAGTGTATGTTTCATAGACTAGATGGTAGGCCATGATTAGCCTAATCATATTTTCTGTAAGGGATTATGTTTAAGGGGCCACTTAAAAATAAATATAAATGCTATCTTTGCAGGTTGCTTAAGCCCCTAAGCATAATCCAAGTTCAGGCCGATGGGCTTGGTTACCCATGTGTAGGGTGCTAAGTCCAAATTATAAATATAACTTCTTGAGTTGTATGTGTGTTTAGCTAACACTTGTCTTGTAGGTGTAGTTAGATTTACTTTTCTTATTTTTAATGTAATTTTGCATTAGAAATTAGGATTAGTGCTATGGGGGATAAGGATGAGCATTGACTAGAAAGCTTTTATGGGAGGCCATGTGATGCCTTTGAAGTGGAGCAAACCAAATCAAAGAAGGAGGAAGATACATGAAGACATGAAAATTTGAAGAACCCCCATAGCATTTATCATTTGCAAATTGCAAATTATTCTTTTATGTGTCGGTTATATAAGGGTAGAGCTCAGCTACCCATTTTTCTTTTTGGGTTGTATGCGACCTTCGCCTTGCTGTTATTCTTTTTATTTACAATAAAATTATTTGATGTTGTGTTTAAAGTGTGCAATTAGGATGGCATGCTTTTCTTAGTTTCTTTATATGTTTGATGTTTGAATGTGTGGCCTTGAATGTGATTAGGCTCTTAGAAAATAATTAACCTTTCTACCCAACTATAACTTATAACTAAAGTTTTAAATAATACATAACCTTACATAAAGCCTAGGACATAAATCAAGATAATTAAAAGATTTAGCAACCCCTTAGATGAATGTTGAATGGCCAACAATATGCACATCATATTATTTTGCTCTTGAAAATAAGGGATTTCCATCCTTGCATGATAGGAGAATGCTTGACTTGTGAGGGCATCCTTTATGTTGGAAAACACCCCTTTCTTGTTAATTTAGCCAACAACCTTATTTCATCATGCATGCAGGCATCAAAAACCCAAAGCCTTTGTCAAATTGAAGTGTCAAAATAAATAAAATTAGAAAAGATTTTGCACTAGACTAAGTCATATGCTCATACCACTCATGCTCTAGTCTCTTAGGGAGTGAGTTTAAGGACTTTAGTTTATTTCTAATTAAACAACAACCTAACTAATCTTGCAAATCATATGATCATACTTCATGGATTCAAAGCGTAGGAGATATTAGCTTGCTGCCACTCCAGACGATCATAAGTCCAGTAGTCAGGCAGTTTATCCTCTCTTACAGAGTTAAACCATATGCCCATTTTTGCTTAGATTTAGGCCGCGCTTTGGCTTATGCTAAAGCTCCCTAGATTTAGGATCCAAGGTGGCTATTTCTTTTGGCCTACAAGAATAAAACCTCACCTCTTAGGCATCTCCACAATCTTGTATTATTGGATTACAAGTCCTAGCTTTCTAATGAAATGTCAACTTTAACAAAATTGATCTTCTCTTCAATTTCAAAATTATAAAGCCCAATTATATGATAGGTTGAAATGCTCACTAGGTTTCCTAGTATCAAGAGCATTCCCTACTTATTTCATTTGGCTTTGATAATAAGTCTTCTCCTTGAGTTTTCCCACTTGATTTTCCAATACAACTAATCCTCTGATAGTATAGCCTTGAAATCTTTGGAGACTTTAATTGCTACTTTAATCAATAGTATTCTTTAGGGATTTACATCTTTTAGGATGTAATTAACTATGGAGGCTTGCCTCCATAGGGAACTTAATGAACTCAGCTTAATATAAATGCTACTTTACTTTTTCATGTAAAGCAAAGGAAAGATCTCTGGTACAATCAAAGAACCATCATGCCTTAGGAGTCTTTATTAGGTGATTAGGTCCATTATAGGGTGATAATTTCTATCTTTTGAGATAGTGCATCTTTCCTTAATGTCATACCTGATCATTTCAATAAGTACCCCCTAAGATCTGTGTGGTGTCCCACATCTCAAAATGAACACCACACACACCAAGTTTTCTGAGACACAAGCGATAACATAGATCCAAAATGAGCATGCATAGAGAAAATCAAAAATCCTAGATAACTAGAACTGTCTCTATTGTAAAGACACAGTTCCATAAGCATCAGATTGAATTGGCCATTCCTCAGTTTCTCCAGTTCCCATCAGAACCACCCCAGCCTCTCAAGTAGCGGGATCTACCATTATATCCCTGATCTCTCCCTCCACTACCACCACAGTTGTATGTGCTCCTCCCACTTCCATAACCACCACTACTCTGACCACCACCTCTATATCCACCAGTACCTCTAGACCCCCCACCACCACTCCTTTTCCATTAGCCTTCTTTGCCAAATCTAGCTTGAGCCTGGTTGATAGTGATGTTCCTACCATTAAGGTTTTACCCATTCTTAGGGTTTAGGTTTATTAGTTTTTAGGGTTTAGGTTTATTTTTTAATTTATTTAGTTACTTTAAGTTTAGGTTTAGGGTTTAGGGTTAAAGGTCTAGGGTTTTAGGCTTTATGCATTTAGGGTTTAAGGATTAGGGTTAGGGTTTAAGGTTTAGGGTTTAAGGTTTAGTGTTTAAGCTTTAGGTTATAGGATTAGTTTAGGGTTTAGGGTTTAGGGTTTTAGAGATTATTATTTAGGGTTTAGGGTTTAGGGTTTACTGTTTGGGTTTAGGGTTTAAGGTTTAGGGTTTAAGGTTTTTGGGTTTAGGGTTATTTATGGTTTAGGGTTTTTTTTTGGGGGGGAGTTAGAATTTTATTACCATAAAAAGAAAAGATACTAGGTGACCAAAAGAATCAACAAAGGTTTGACCAACACAAGAAAAGGCTCCATCTAAAATTAAAGAGAAAAGAAAAAGGAAAAAAATCAAGAAAATTAAGGATAAATAAAGTCTTAACAAATAGTAAGTAAAATGAGTCAACATACACCGAATAAGATCAAGATACCCAACAAAGGAAGCATCTTTCAAGGAAAAGTAAACCAATAAAGCACCACATGAAGGTCAAAAGAAATAAGTCACCATAGAAAGGCAATGATCATATTTAATCCAAAATCCAAACTTCTCCATCAATAAGGACTAACCGAGGAAACAATAACAACATAAAATGTGGCAAAAAAAATGCACCATGAGTTCTAATCCCTAAGAATAACTAAACACAAAATAAGGAAAATGAAGGATAACAACAAAAAATAAGAGGCGTGGCAACACAAAAACAACCAAGAAATTCTCCAAAACCCAATGACAACCAACAATAATTCCCATTAGAAAGGTTACCCACTCATCCAAAAAACAAAAGTAATTTGAGTTCAAAGGAGAGCTAATAAACCAACAATCTGAAAAATAGAATAAAGTCAGCGAAAACCATCTCATCTACTAGAAGGTAATAATTTAGAAGACAACAATATAATTTGAAAAAAACCAAGCAACAGCTCGAAAGGCAACAAGGCGACAACCACCGCCAACTTAAAACAAGCGATCAAAACATAACACCAGGGCCAAAAGTGAAAATAAGTTTAGGGGTTTAGGGGTTTAGTGTTTGAAACTTTAGGTTTAGGGTTTGGAAACATTTAGGTTAAGGTTTAGGAGTAATAATAAGTGGGTGTGTGTGTGTATTTAGAATTTAGGGTTTGATTTAGGGTTAGTTTAGGGTTTAGGAGTTTAGGCTAGTTTATAATGGAAGCAGATGTTTAGGTTTTATAGTTTTAAGGTTTAGGGTAGAGCTAGTTTAGGGTTTTAAAACTTAGGGTTTAGGTTTATAGGTTTAGGGTTTAGGGTTAGGGTTTAGGGTTTAGGAGCTTAGGTTTAGGTTTTTAGGGTTTATTTTAAGTTTAGGGTTTTAAATTTAAAGAGTTTAGGTTTTTTAGTTTATCCATTTATTTTTTAATTTTAGTTTATTTTATTTTTAATTTTTATTTAGGTTTATTTTTTATTTAGTTTAGTTTATTTATTTTGGGTTTATCTATTTTAGTTTATGTTTAAGTTAGGTTAGTTTAAGTTTATTTTTAGTTTAGTTTATTTTATTTTATTTTAGGTTTAGATTTTATTTTATTTTTTTTGGTTTAGTTTATTTTATTTTTTGTATTTAGTTTAGGTTTTATTTTATTTTAGGTTTATTTTTTAGTTTATTTTTTAGTATGGGTTTAGGTTTATTTTTAGTTTATTTTATTTTATTTTAGTTTAGGTTTAGGTTTATTTTATTTTAGGTTTAGGTTTAGGTTTTATTTATTTTAGTTTAATTTATTTTAGGTTTAGGTTTATTTTATTTTTTATTTATGTTTAGGTTTTTTTATTTTTTTAGTTTAGGGTTTAATTTTTTTATTTAGGTTTATTTAGTTTTCTTTATTTTAGTTTAAGTTTTTTATTTTATTTTATGTTTATTTTTATTTTATTTAATTTTTATTTTAGGGTTAATTTTATTTTTTAGTTTAGTTTAGGTTTTATTTTATTTTAGTTTATTTTTTTTATTTTATTTTTTTTAATTTTAGTTTAAGTTTAGGTTTTTTTAGTTTATGTTTAAGTTTTATTTATTTTATTTTATAGGTTTTATTTAGTTTAGGTTTTAGGTTTTTTTTTAGGTTTTAGGGTTTAGGGTTTAGGGTTTAGGGTTTAGGGTTTAGGTTTTAGGGTTTAGGGTTTTGTGTTTAGAGTTTAGGGTTTAGGGTTTAAGTTTTAAGTTTAGGGTTCAGTTTTTAGTTTAGGGTTTAGGGTTTTTGATATATTTTTTTAACAGAGAATAAATTCAAATTCAACATTTCTTCTTTTTGATTTCATCAACCAAGTAACACACCAAGTTTTCTAAGGCACAAGTGACAACATAAATAAAAAATGAGCACGCATAGAGCAAATAAAAAACCCTAGATAACTTAAACTATCTCTACTATGAACACACAGTTCCATAACTAGCAGATCAGATCAGACATTCTTCAGTTTCTCCAGTTACCATCAAAACCACCCTAGCCTGTCAAGTAGCGGGATCCACCATTATTTCCCTGATCTCTCCCTCCACCACCACCATGACAGTAACCTCTGTCACTCCTCCCACTTCCATAACCACCACTACTCTGACCACCACCTCCATATCCAGTATAGATCACCACCCCCTGCCTTGCCTCTTCCTTCACCTTGATCTAGGCTGGGTGGATGTTCCTACCATCAAGGTTTCTTTATTCTTAAGTTTAGGTTTAATAATTTTTTTAATTTATTTAGTTACTTTAAGTTTAGGTTTTAGGGTTTGGTTTAGGGTTTAGGGTTTTAGGTTTAAGTTTAGGGTTTAAGTTTTAGTTTAGGTTTAGTTTAGGTTTAGTTTAGGTTTAGGTTTTTTTTAGTTTAGGTTTTAAGTTTAGGGTTTAGGGTTTTTTTTTTTTTTTTTTTTTTTTTTTGGGGGGGGGGATGTTAAAATTTTATTACCATAAGAGGAAAAGATACAATGTCCTTAAAAGGGGTAAAGCTCTAAAATTTTACTGCTCTCAGAGATATAAGGAACCTAAAGAGCTAAACCCCCATCTAAGTACATTAAAAAAAGAAAAAGAAAATGAAAGAGCAAATACAAAAGCTAAAAAGCATAAGAGAAAAAGACAGAGTAAGACTAAAATAAATCTTGAAAATAGTAAAAGGATGAGTCAACAACAGTTCATGATTCCTTTGATAAAGTAAGATAAGCAAGATCCACAACAACACTTAGGTTCACTGAGTAACAACCATTCCCTCTATAAAGTTCCAACCTATAAATGAAATCTACAAAACACTACACATGCAAAAGTAATAGCTAAAAAGGATAAAGGCAAAGAGAGGAAAAGGAGAGAACTGAGAATTAGAAGGCTCGGGCTTAATTAGGATTAGCCTAAGGGGCAACAATACATTTGAGCATCCAAACTTTATTATGAAGGGTTACAATCACATGTAATGCTTCCAACCAGAGAGGAGAGGTGAATAACATCAAAGCCATCATAGCCAGCATACCTAATACAAGCAAACATCCAAGCCAATCCATAGAGTTTTAGATCCTGCACCATTAAACAAAAGGCAATCGTCCAGCAACCAGCTATCAATAAAACCACCAAACAAAAATAATAATAGACTAATCAAAATAACCTAGAGAGAGGCTTGAACAATGTCAAAACACTAATAATAACCATTATCCAAATTCCCATCCAAGCTCCAAACTTGGGAAAACCAGAACCAGCCATCAATAAACACCAGACCCATGCCAATTAATAGAGAAATAGCCAACAAAACCAAGGTAGGAGCCCTAAAACAAAAGTCCCAACAAGTAGCAGTCACCAAGCCAAACCAGGGTTAGCAATAAAAAATGACAAAACATCTCATATATGAAACTATCAACTGAAGGAAACATAAGTTATACCGAGTGTAAATCACCAGAAGATAAAATAACCACACAAAAGGTGGCCAAAGGCAACCACCAACCACCAAAAGAATCAACAAAGGTTCGGCCAACATAAGAAAAGGCTCCAACAAAGTATCCAAGAAGAAGGAAAAGACCAACAAGAAAATAAAATCAACCAACCAAGATTCCAAGGACAACTAAAAGTCCTCTAACTAAACCAGCTAAGTAAAATAGCCATAATGCAACCACCAGAGAATAGCCCATCATAAGTAACCAACAAAGGAAGCATCCCCAACAGTCAAGGAAAAGTAGAAAACCAACAAAGCACCACACAACAGAGGTCCAAAAGAAGCACAGCCACCATAGAAAGGCAACAACAGCAGCTAGCTAGGACTAGCCAAAAATCCAAACTTCCCCAGCAATAAGGACTAACTAGATAGGAAGCATAATAACAACATAAAATGTGCTGCAAAAAATGCACCTAACAGAGGCTAATCCCAGGAGAATAACTAAACACAAAATCAAGGAAAATGAAGGATCCAGCAACAAACAATAAGGAACTAGGAGGCAACCCCCAAAAAAGTATCCAGGAAATTCTCTAAAAAGAGGCCAGAATGGCAATAACCAAAAATAATTCCCATTAGAAAGGCCACCCATTCATCCATGAAAAACAATAAAAAGTAATTTGAGTTCAAGAGGAGAGCTAATAAACCAACTAATGTAGAAAATAGAATAAAGCCAGAGCAAAAACCATTTCATCCACTAGTAACCAGAGTAATAATGTAGAGAAGACAACAGCCACCAGGTCAAAAAAAAAACCTACCAAGGCTCGAAAAATAGGAACCATCATGTAGCAACCACCAGGCTGACCTAAAAGCAAAAGATCAAAAACATAATATAGCTCAGGTCAAAAAGTGAAAATAAGTTTAGGGCTTAGGGTTTAAGGTTAGGGTTTAGGATTTAGGGTTTAGGTTTTAGTGTTTAGACTTTAGGGTTTAGGGTTTGGAGGGTTTAGAGTTTAGGTTTGGGGTTCAGGGTTTAGGGTTTAGGGTTTAAGGTTGTAGAGGGAGGGGGGTTAGAGTTTAGGTTTTATCGTTTAGGGTTAGTTTAGGGGGTTTAGGGTTTAGGCTAGTTAGGTTTCTTAGGTTTAGTTTATGTTTTAGGGTTTAGGGTTTTAGGTTTAGTGTTTAGGTTTAGGGATTTTTAGTTTAGGTTTATGGTTTTTTATTTTGGGTTTAGTTTATTTAGTTTATTTCATTTCTTTTTTATTTATTTTAGTTTATTTTATTTTTATTTTTTATTTAGGTTTATTTTTTATTTAGTTTAGTTTATTTATTTTAGGATTATTTATTTTAGTTTAGGTTTCATATTTTAGTTTATTTTTTAAGTTCAGGTTTAGGTTTAGGTTTATTTTTTAGTTTAGTTTTATTTTTATTTTACTTTTAGGTTTAGGTTTTATTTTTTATTTTTAGGTTTAGGTTTAGGTTTTTATTTTTGTTTTTTAGGTTTAGGTTTTACATTTTTATTTTAAGGTTTATTTTTAGCTTTTAATTTTTAGTTTGGGTTTAGGTTTATTTTTAGTTTATTTTATTTTATTTAGTTTTGGGTTTAAGTTTAGTTTATTTTAGGCTTAGCTTTAGGTTTTATTTATTTTAGTTTAGTTTAAGGTTTAGTTTAGGTTTATTTTATTTTGTTTATTTATGTTTAGGTTTTTTATTTTTAGTTTAGGGTTTCGATTTTATTTTTAAGTTTAGGTTTTTATTTAGTTTTTCTTTTATTTTATTTTAAGTTTTTTATTTTATTTTAGATTAGTTTAATTTTATTAGATTTTTATTTTTTTGGTTTATTTTGTTTTAGTTTAGTTTAGTTTAGGTTTTTATTTATTTTATTTTAGTTTAGTTTTTAATTTTTATTTTATTTTAATTTTAGGTTTAGGTTTAGTTTAGGTTTTTATTTTATTTTATTTTATTTTATTTAGGTTTAAGTTTTTTTATTTATTTTATTTATAGGTTTTATTTAGTTTAGGTTTAGGTTTTAAGTTTTAGGGTTTAGGGTTTAGGGTTTAGGGTTTAAGGTTTTGGGTTTTGGGTTTTGGGTTTAGGGTTTAGGGTTTAGGGTTTTGGGTTTTGGGTTTTAGGTTTTAGGGTTTTGGGTTTATGATTTTGGGTTTAGGGTTTAAGTTTTAGGTTTAGGGTTTAAGTTTTAGGTTTAGGGTTCAAGTTTTAGTTTAGCGTTTACAGATTTTTTATTTCTTTTAATAGATAACAAATTCAGATTCAACTTTCCTTCTTTTTGATTTCATCAACCAAGTAATACACCAAGTTTTCTAAGACACAAGCGACAACATAAATAAAAAAATGAGCACACATAGAGCAAATAAAAAACCCTAGATAACTTAAACCATCTCGACTATAAAGACACAGTTCCATAAGCAGCAGATTGGATTGGACATTCCTAAGTTTCTCCAGTTCCCATCAGAACTACCCTGGCTTCTCGAGTAGCGGGATCCACCATTATATCTCCAATCTCTCCCTCTGCCAGTGCCACGGTTGTAACCTCCATCGCTTCTCCCAGCTTTATAACCACCATTACTATAACCACCACCTCCATATCCACCAGTACCTCCAGATCTCCCACCACCACTATGATAATCACCGCCTCTACCTTCTCCTCTACCACCAGATCTAGACTGAGCATAGTTGATAGTGATGTTCCTATCATCAAGGTTTTTCCATTCTTAGGGTTTAGGATTATTAGGTTTTAGGGTTTAGGTTTATTTTTTAATTTATTTAGTTACTTTAGGTTTAGGTTTACAGTTAGGGTTAGGGTTTATGCTTTGCTTGGGACACCATGGATACATGGGAATAACATAGTTCCATCCTCTCTACATCCATGTATGAAGTTTGTGAAAGGTGGGATCGTCTACTTTATCAAAGGAGATCTCAAGCCATTTACATTTCACGATGTCGGCATATATGAGGATGCAACTTACTACCTCCCTCAAAATCAACATGTCTATTCTTACGAACTTGGCCAAAGTTTAAAAATAAAAGAAAAAGAAAGAAAATAAGAAAAAGAAAAGAAAAGAGAAACTAAAAAAAATAAAAGGGAGAGAAAATAGACTTGGAGGAGGAAGTGGAGCGTGACATTTGATTCTACCCATAGTTCATTACTCTATTTGAACATATGGGTAGGACTACCTGACCTCCATCAAGCAGAGGAAGAGGCTAGTTTAGAGGCAGTCCCAGGGGTGGAAAACCTCCTTATTGGCCACCCAATAGAAGATATGTCCCACTACTTGGGAGTACACTATCCATATAGACTTAGAATCTCATTCATGGGATGAGTATGGTTAGCACACCACCATCTCTTCTCGTAGATTCCCTTGGACATGACTTGAGCAGGATAGTGATGAAGGCGGGCTCCAAAGTAAAGCATAAGTGTATCCAAGTCTATATGTGAAATAGTTAGGCATTAGACAGGAATCTTAGCTCTAATCCCACTTTTCTCTCAAAAGCTGAGGGTTTGGTTGTTAAGGAAGCCCCTAAGTTATCCACTAGTGTGAATACTCAAATGTTCTTTCTGGGAGGATCATCCTCAAGTCAATAAGTTGATGTAAAACTTGAGAATGATTCATATAAAGATTTAATAGAATTACCTTTTGATTGATCTTGCCTTGTGTTCATAATTGAGCAGAGAAAGGGTTAATCCTAGTATAGTCAAAGCACTGGTCAACCTACTCTAAAAAAATATGGAAGAACAAATGCAAAAGCTCTCAATGAAGATCAGGACTAGGATTCAGTATAGTGGGTCCAATGAATTGATTAATACATCATCACCAATCATTTGAAATCTGATGGATTATTTTCAAATCATATTAACTCATATGAGGGCGTGCTTAAAAACTTCAAATGATCCAGATGATTTTGAAGTTAAAGATGCACTACCAAGGTTCAAGGAAGAGATCAAGTCAACCATCGACAAGCTCAAGAAAATTAAAAGAAGAAAGATCACATACATATTCTTTATTGAAAATTGAAATCAATAATTTGAGTTTAAGGACTACTTATAATTAGAACTCTCATATAGATTTGCTAAAATACTAGATGCATGACATAGAATAATTCTAGTTGACACATGCCTCATCCAAAAAGTGGCCATTACATATGCAAAATTTTAAAGCAAAACATGTACAAAGATGAACTTTCACTATCCAGGTTGATGGTGGAGATTTCCTCATCTCATGGGTCTTCTCTTTCATGGATGGCTCATGGATATAACCAAAAAGATGGCCCGAACACTACTTTTTAGAACCCATCTTACTATAAGGTCATACCTTTACTTAAAATGATGGTACATACGAGCTATGACTGAATCTTCGCCGAACTCATTCATCATCAAGTTTAGTGCTATGTCAATGATCTCATGATCAAAAGTTGAGAAAAGGAAGACCATTTCTTTGATTTGAGAGTAGTTTTTGGACAGTTAAGATAATTTTTCTTCAAAATGAAATGAACCCCCTGAAGTGTGCATTTGAAGTAGCTTCAAGGAAATTCCTTGGGTTTGTTGTCCAACACCATGGAATCAAAATCAATCAGGAGAAGAACAAGGCAATATTAGAAATGCCATCCCCTAAAAGTTTAACTCAATCATTCCAAGGGTAGTTGGTATATCTAAGATGCTTTATATCCAACCTATTGAAAAGATGTCAGCCATTCTCAGCACTTGTCAAAAGAACATCGAGTTCAAGTGGAATGACAAGTGTGAGCATGCCTTTGAAGACATCTAACATTACTTGATGATGCTGCCAGTTCTAGCAGCCCCTATCTCAAGCAAGCCACTCATACTTTACACTACTATGTTAGATGACTCCTTTGGTGCTTTATTGGCCCAAGCTAATGAAAAAGGGAAGGAAAATGTGTTCTACTACTTCAGCCATCGTATAATTCCTTCTAAGGCTAATTATCCACCCACTAAGAAGCATGTCTTAGCTTTAATCTTTGCATCCCAAAAGCTACATCACTACATGATTTATCAAACTTGATCTCTTGGATTAATCCACTATAATATCTCAAGACAAGTTTGATGCTATCTAGATGGTTGGCACAATGGATTTCTTAGTCGCACACTCACTTTCTGCTGACTCTTCACTTAGTGATGATCACCCCAATGAACAAATCATGAACTTAGGGGATACTAGAATTCACCATTGGGAGATATACTTTGATGGTGTAGCTTTCTCTCAAAGAGGAGAAGACCACAATCTACTATTTCAAGAAAGGTAGGGGTAGGAATAGTTCTCTTAACTCTAGACTTGGATGTGATGAGATTCTCATATCATTTGTTCAATCCCTGCACCAACAATGAAGCCAAATATGAGTCTCTGATTGCCGGTCTGTAGTTAGTAGTTACTCTAAGCATCTAGAACATCAACATCTTCGGGGATTCTTAGTGAGTTATCAACCAAATCCCTGGGTCCTATAAGGTTATAAAGCCCAAGCTTCATCACTACGATAAGTTCAACATTGAGTTATTAGCCCAAATCTTAGAGGTTATCATTTATAAGATTCCTCAAATAGAGTGTCATAGCATATGCTTTAGCCAAGCTTGCCAAGGAGTTGGCATGTCCAGAGGATGAGTTCATATCATAAAATGTCTAAAATAGATAAGTCTTATTCTTTATTGATATTGAACTCATAAAAAATACTCTCTTAAAGGGGAAGTTTTCATTGCCAAGAAGGATGAGGAGTTAGTTTAGAGGAAACCATTCATGGATTACCTAAATAAAGGCAAACTACCTCAAGAGAAGTCCAAGCCCATCAGATGAAGCAAAAAGCACTTTCCTATGTTCTTGTAGATGGTTTCTTATACCAATGGTCTTTCGATCATATGTGATTATGTTGTTTAGACAAGCATGAAGCCCATAAGATTGTGACTAAAGTACACTCAAGATTATGTGAAGCCAACTAATCTGATCCAAAGATGAAAGCCAAGATCAAGAGAATAGGATACTGCAAGCCATCAATGATCAAAGATTACATGAATACGGCTAGGCAATGACACCAATGTCAAATACACAGTGTGGTCCTACACCAACCATCCAACATTCTACATCCTACATTGGCCTCATGGCCATTCGAGTGTTGGGGGTACTGACATAATGGGTTTGATTGATCCTCCTTCTTCCAAGGGTCATCGATTCATCCTAACTGCTACTGACAACTTTTCTAATTGGGAGAAGGTTATTCCACTCAGAGGTCACAACTGTATGCTCCAATGTTTTGGGACCATATTATATATAGGTTTGGAATGCCTCGATGAATTATATCTGATAATGGTATTACATTCAAGAATAATGAGATCAACAATTTTGCCCAGAGACACAACATAGATTGGAGATATTCTACCATCAACTACCCAAGGAAAATGACTTAGCAGAAGCCTTTAACAAAACTCTCATCCAAATACTAAAGAAGACACTCAACAATAATAAGCGATAGTGGCATGAGCATTTAGTTGAAGCCTTGTGGGCCTACCACACTACATATAAGACTCCAACTCAGTCTACTCCCTTCTCCTTAGTGTATGGGTCCATAGCCATTCTACCATTAGAAGTCCAACTCCCATCACTATAGATAGTTGTAAGATCATGACAAAGCGAATGCCAAGTTATGGTTAGAAGAGCTCAAGGTTGGGAGGAGAGATGGGCATGCCAAAACCTGAGTTGCACAAAGCTAAAATGATTCAAGCTCACAACAAGTTGGTCCATTCTAGATCTTTTCAAGTAGGATAGCTTATTTTAGTTATAAGGAGACGATTGTTGCATGTATAATGGGAGGAAAGTTTGAACCAACTTGGGAAGGCCTTTTTTCCATAGAGAAGGCCTACCAAGGAGGATCTTATGAGCTTATTAATCATAAGGAGAGAGCCCACTACTTCCAATCAATCTCTAAAAGAAATATTATAAATTATGTTTGAAAGTAATTATCATCAATGAAAATTCCATTTCAAATTCAGTCTCTTCATTATTGAAAGTATTCTTGTTAATGAATCAGCCATGATGTGTTTAGGGTAGTTGTAAGGAACCCTAGAGGCATCCTATCCTTCATCAACACAACACAAACACAAACTACATACAAAAATATAAAATAAACACATATTTTTTTGTCTCGGGCTACTCTGAGTTGAGATAACACCCCCAACGACACTCACTTAGTGGCTACTCTAGGTCAGGTTGACGTGCTACCCTGCTAGTGTGTCACCCTAGTGGTCTTCTTGCTTTGGAGGATGTAAGTCTACTATGCTTTCCTTCTTTACTATGCCGCTACACATTGATGAGCACTTTGTTAGTTTGGTAGCCTTTACTACATTGTTGGTAATCTACCTCATTTTAGCTTTGTTTAAGTGGATGTGAGTTTATTACGCTTTCTTCTTGGATTAGCCTTTGTGCACTAAGGGTTGAGTATATTTGAGGTTTAGGATAAGTCCCTAGTAGCTCCTTCGCTTCTTACTACTTTAAATATTGGTCTAGTTCTTCCTCGGGGGTCCCCGCTTAGTAGTCGCTCTAGGTCAGATAGCATTTGTCCTACCAATGACATACTATTCTAATGATTATTTTTGCTTGGAAAGTTGTAAGCCTACACACTTTCTTTACAGATTGATTATTTCACACTGACAAGTACCTTAGGTTTTTTGGTTCTCACTATGCTGATGGATACACCGCTCATGCTGATGAATACACATTAGGTTGGTTAGTTCTTGCACCTTAGGGTACACCACTCATGGAAAATTTAAGTTTACTATGTTTTCTCCTTGAGTTGGCCACCGTACACTTATAGGCTTTCTTATCTAAGGCTTATGATAATGCCCCTAGCAGCATCTCCCCTGTGGGCAGTATATTTTGATCACGTCCTTTGCGACCCCATTTAGACACTACTCGAGTTACTATCAGATTGGATAGTTCCCCTTTCCTAGTAACCACCCCTGTGGTTGGAGAATCCATTCTGTAGATGTGCATATTCTTACTTGGTCTAGTAAAATTGAGATAGGTCAAGGCGACATAGCCCCATCTCAGTGTGGTCCCTTGCACACCAATAGGGTCCATGCAAACATATAAACAAAATATATATTCCCTTATGGATTAGGAGGACACCCCTAGCGATACCTTCTCCCAAGAAAGCATCCTATCTTTAGGGTAGTGTCAGCAAATCTCCCTATAGGAATCACTTGACTACTCTTGAGTTGATATAAGTCCTCAACTGCATTCACTCAGTAGTCACCCCTAAGTCGGGTTCGATTTGTTGTGGTACTAATAGGTCACCCCAGCGGTTGTTCCTTGCTTTAGAAGATGTAAGTCTGCTATGCCTTCTTCCTAGCACAACTATTGTACACTAAAAGGCAACCCCTTAAGTTGGCTAGCTCTACCCCATGGCCAATAGACTATCCCTTCAAATTTGTAAATCTGAGATAGGACTAGTTCGATATAGCCCCTTCTCAGTGGGTCCATTACACACCGGCATGGTCTATAAATAAAATCTATCAAATTTTACTGAGCTCACATCCCCAATGAATATTCCCTCAATTCAAAATCAAATTAAACCAAACAAACCATATCAAATCACATGAATTTAAGATAAAATTAATCTTGACTACTTTTGAGTTGACATAAATCCCTAGTGACATTCTCTCAGTAGTAGCCCTAGGTCAGGTTCGATTTATTGTGCCTCCAACAGGTCACCCCAGTGGTTGTTCCTCACTTTAGAAGATGAAATTGTGCTACACCTTCTTCCTAGCATAATCATTGCACACCGAAAGGCAACCCCTTAGATTGGCTAGCTCTTCTCCATAGCCGGTAGACTATCCCTTTGGATTTGTAAACCTGAGGTAAGTCACGACTGATATTGCCCCTTCTCATTGGGTCCATCGCACATTGACAAGGTCCATACATTAACTCAAATTAAATTAAACCCAATTTGATTTTCTCTAGTGGAGTTAAATCTCACCCTTCTCCCCAATGGAGCCCCAAATCATATATAAACAAGTAAAGAAAATAAATCAAATTGAAAACCAACCTCCCTAGTGAAGCTAAATTAAACCAACTCCCCTCATAGAGTCTAAATCAAAGATATCCAACCAAATTCTTATCCCCTGGGGATACATCACCAAATAAATCTATGAAATCAAACTCAAATCCCTATCCCTAATGGATAGCCCAAACCTGCTTCCCTAGTGGAAGGTTCATATACTTGATCCCCAGCAGTCTCGAGCCCATATTCTAGTACATATGCCTCCATATCAATTAAAAAAAGCAAATTAAAGTCAATTCGATCTTAATCCCTGGTGAATTATAGATTCTTATCCTTAGTGGATCTTCTTTCCATAAATCATATATTCAAATCAAATTCAAACCTTATCCCCAATAGATTTTCTTCTTCTATACCCTTGACATAGACCCCTCATATGTCATGTCCAATGCATATGTGATCCCCTAGCAAATCTCCCTCCATGTCCTTGACATGGAATTATTATCAAACCTTATTTCTTCTCTTTTTAATACTTCCAAAATTCTAATAATGTATTCATTCAAATTACATCATCTTAACATTGTAATCAACATTTTATGATTCATGATCTTGCATACTCAAACTAACTATACAATATCATGCTAAACATATTTTAGTGTGAATTAACACACTATATTATATTATAATATATGATGTTATATTATAATTTCTATAATATAATATATTGTCTAACATTACACCTTATTAGAATCACTTAAAAGGAACAAATAATAAAATTTTCTCAAAATATGAATAATGTTCATTTTGGATGAAAAATTATTATTTTTCTATTAGAAATGGTATAAAATAGCATAATTTTGGTGTTGCTTCTTGGAGAGTGATGATTTTGGCCAAATTCTTCCATCTAAAACTTCAAATTAACATTTTTGTGAGTTTTGACCCAATGTATTATAACAAAAGTAAAACATACTAAAATGTATAATAACATTTAGTAACACACCACCACATTCGGATATATATGAAGTTATATTGTTATGTACATTATATTTTAATATTCTTTCATATAATATATTATGTTACATTACACCTTAAAATGAATCACTTTAAGAAAAAATTTATAAAATTTGGTTGAAAATTGAACATTTATTTTGAATGCAAAATTCCATTCTTTTGATTAAATGACACACCATAGCACACCCCAATGATGTTCCCTAAAGCTTACCTTAAATTTGGCCAAATCCCATCATCTCAGCCTATAAATCTATATTTTTATGAATTATACCAGAACAAACTCTACTACATCATACTATAACAAATTAAAATATGTTAAACAACAAGTAGTAATACACAATAGTATGCTATAATGCATGATGCTACATTATGTTATGGCATCCTATATTATAATACACTATAACATATTATATTGTATTATATTGCATATCACATCACAAGGGATTGCTTAAGATAAAAAATCATAAAATTAGTCTAAATAATAAAAAACTATATATTTTAGTCATATCACTTACATATTTTAAATTGAAATAATATATTATGATACCGTGCTCTACCTATTATGAATTTGGCCAAATTCCACCATTGTTAAAGTCTAATTCAACATTTTTATAAATAATGCTAGTATAGGCTGAACTGCACGATTATAATATACTAAAATAATTTAAAATTCATGGAACAAAATATTATGATATATGATGCTATAGTATGCTACAACATATAATATTTATTTTGAACATAAAATCTTACTTTTTAGACTACAAGTGGCATAGTAGACCTTTGGTACTACAACCTAATTCCCACTTCAAATTTTACAAATTTCATCATCTGATTTATTAAATTAATATTTTTTAAGATTTATATTAATATATCTATAAGGCATAATACCATAATATACTAAAGCATTTCAAAACATCTTAGAACAACCAAAAACACATCACTACATGCTCAAATATATGATGCTACATTATACTATGATATATGGTGTTATAATATGATTTAGGGTTAGGGTTTAGGGTATTCAAATCCCTAATAGTCAAGGAAAAGTCTCTTGAAAACATTTTCTTTTGCTACCATAAATATGTTAGGATTAGGTCATTCTTTTGATCTACTCCTAATGACATCTTTATTCAAGGTTTAGGGTTTAGGTTTTTGGGTTAGGGTTTAGGGATAATTCAGGATTAGTTTAGAGTTTAGATTTTATGGTTAGTTTAGGGTTTATGGTTTAAGGTTTGGTGTTTGGGGTTTCGAATTTAGGGTTTAACATTGTTGGTTTTAAGGTTTAGGTTCTGGGTTTAAGGGTTTAGGGTTTAGGGTTTAGGGTTTAGTGTTAAGGATTTAGGGTTTTTAGGGTTTAGGGTTTAGGGTTTAGGGTTTTAGGTTTTAGGTTTAGGGTTTAAGTTTTATTTTAGGGTTTAAGGTTTTTTTTAGAGAATAAATTCATATTCAACATTTCTTCTTTTCAATTTCATCAACCAAGTAGCACATCAAGTTTTATAAGACACAAGCGATGACATAGATGAAAAATGAGCACCCATAAAATAAATCAAAATCTAGATAAGTAGAATCATTTCTACTATAAAGACACAATTCATGGAGTTTGGATGGCCATTCTTTAGTTTCTCAGTTCCCCAGACCTCTCAGTAGTGGGATTCACCATCATATCCTTGATCTCTTCCTCAACAACCACCACAACTGTAACCTCCATCGCTCCTTCCGCCTTCATAACCACCACTGCTCTAACAACCACCTCCATATCAACCGGAACCTCCAGATCGCCCATCGCCACTATGATAACCACCACACCTTCACCTCCACCATAGATCTAGGCGAGCCTAGTTGATAGTGATGTTCCTACCATGGGTTCCCATTCTTAGGGTTTAGGGTTGGTTTATGGTTTAGGGTTATTAGTTTAGGGTTTAGGGTTTAGGCTTTGGGTTTGGGGTTTAGGGTTTAGGGTTTAGGGTTTAGGGTTTAGGGTTTGGGGTTTAGGGTTTAGGTTTAGGGTTTTAGGGTTTTAGGGTTTAGGGTTTAGGGATGTAGGTTTAGGGTTAGTTTTAGGGTTTAGGGTTTAGAATTTTTAAAAAAAAAAAGTAAACTAGTAGGTTTAGGTTTATTTAGTTTATTTAGTTTATTTTTTATTTATTTAAGTTTATTTTATTTTTATTTTTATTTTTATTTAGGTTTATTTTTTATTTTTATTTAGTGTCATTTATTTATTTCAAGTTTATTTATTTTAGTTTATATTTTTTTTATTTTAGTTTTTTTAGGTTTAAGTATATTTTTTAGTTGAGTTTTATTTTTATTTTTTTTAGGTTTAGGTTTTATCTTTTCTTTTTAGGTTTAGGTTTAGGTTTTTATTTTATTTTTTTAGGTATAGGTTTAGGTTGTTATTTTAGGTTTTTTTTTTTAGTTTAGGCTTAGGTTTATTTTTAGTTTATTTTATTTTATTTAGTATAGGTTTATGTTTAGGTTTAGTTTATTTTAGGTTTAGGTTTAGATTTTATTTTTTTAAGTTTAGTTTATTTTAGTTTAGGTTTCAAACAAATCAAATTCAAAACCAACCTCCCTAGTGGATCCAAATTAAACCAACCTAGTACTAAATCAAAGAAATCCAAACTCTTATCCCCATTGGATAAATCCCCAAATAAATCTATGAAATCAAACTCAAATCCCAATCCCTAGTTGATAGCCTAAACCTGCTTCTGTAGTGGAAGGTTTATATACCATATCCTCAGTAGACTCAATCCCATATCTTTAGCTGATATGCCTCCACATTAATTAAAACAAAATAAATTAAAGTCAATTCGATCTTAATCCCTGGTGGATTATAGATTTTTATCCCTAGTAAATCTTCTTTCCACAAATCATGTAATCAAATCAAATTCAAACCTTAGCCCCAACAGATCTTCTTCTTCTATGCCCTCGACATAGACCCCTCACATGTCATGTCTAATGCATGTGTTATCCCATAGCAAATCTCCCTCCATGTCCTTGACATGGAATTCTCATCAAATATTATTTCTTCTCTTATGCACACCTTTAATACTTTAACCAAAAGCCTAACATTATATTCCTTCAAATAACATCATCTTAACATTGTAATCAACATTTTATGATTTGTGATGGTGCAAGCTCAAACTTACTATACAATGTCATGCTAGACATATTATTGTGTGAATTAACACACTATATTATATTATAATTTGCTATAATATTATATATTGCCTAACGTTACACCTCATTAGAATCACTTAAAAGGAATAAATAATAAAATTTTATTAAAATATCAATAATGTTCATTTTGGATGTAAAATTGTTATTTTTCTAATAGAAATGGTACAAAATAGCATAATTTTGGAGTTGCTTCTTGGTGTGTGCCATGAATTTGGCTAAATTCTTCCATCTTAACATTCAAATTAACATTTTTGTGAGTTTTGACTAAATGTATTATAACAAAAGTAAAACATACTACAATAACATTTAGTAACACACCACCACATTCATATATATGTGGAGTTATGTTGTTGTGTTCATTATATTTTAATATGCTTTCATATAATATATTATATTACATTACACCTTAAAATGAATCACTTTAAGCAAAAAAATTATAAAATTTGGTTGAAAAATGAACATTTATTTTGGATGCAAAATTCCATTCTTTTAATTAAATGACACACCATAGCATACCCCAATGATGTTCTCTAAAGCTTAACTTAAATTTGGCCAAATCCCATCATCTCAGCCTATAAATCAATATTTTTATGAATATACCAATACAAACTCTACTACATCATACTATAATAAACTAAAATATGCTAAACAACAAGTAGTAATACACAATAATATGCTATAATGCACGATGCTACACTATGTTATGGAATCCTATATTATAATACACTACTATATTATATTATATTATATTGCATATCACTTCATAAGGGATTGCTTAAGATAAAAAAATAATAAAATTAATCTAAATAATGAAATATATATATATATATATATATATATATATATATATATATATATATATATATATATATATATATATATATATATATATATATATATATGTTATATCACTTACATATTTTAAATTGAAATAATATATTATGATGCCATGCTCTACATATTATGAATTTGGCCAAATTCCACCATTTTAAAGTTTAAATCAACATTTTAATAAATAATGCTAGTGTAGGCTTGACTGCTTGATTGTAAAATACTAAAAGAATTTAAAATGTGCAGAACAATATATTATGATATATGATGTTATACTATGCCACAAAATATAATATTTATTTTCAACATAAAATCTTAATTTCTGACTATAAGTGGTGTAGCACACCTTTGGTACTACAACCTAATTCCCACTTCAAATTTAACTAATTTCATCATCTAATTTTATTAAATCAATTTTTTATGATTTATATTAATATAGACTATAGGGCATAATACCATAATATACTAAAACATTTAAAAGCATCTTATAACCACCAAAAACACATCACTACATGCTCAAATATATGATGCTACATTATACTATAATATATGGTATTATAATATGATTTAGGGTTTAGGTCTCGGGTATTCAAATCTCTAATGATCAATGGAAAGTCTCTTGAATACATTTTCCTTAGCTACCATAACAATGTTAGGATGAGGTCATTCTTCATATCTACTACTAACAACATTTTTATTCAGGGTTTAGGGTTAGTTTAGGGTTAGGGTTTGGGGTTTAAGGTTTAGGGTTTAGGGTTTTAGGGTTTAGGGTTTATGGTTTTAGGGTTTAGGTTTAGGGTTTAGGGTTTAGGTCTTTAGGGTTTAGTGTGTAGGTTTAGGGTTTAGGGTTTAGTCTTTTTTAAGGTTTAAGGTTTAGGGTTTAGGGTTTAGGGTTTAGGTTTTAAGTTTATGGTTTAGGTTTTAATTCAGGATTTAGGGTTTAAGGTTATTTATTTAATACAGACCAAATTCAGATTCAACATTTCTTCTTTTTGATTTCATCAACCAAGTAGCACATCAAGTTTTCTAAGACATACGATGACAAAGATAAAAAATGAGCACCCATAGAGCAAATAAAAATCCCTAGATTAGTAGAACTGTCTCTATTATAAAGAAACTATTCCATAAGTAGAAGATCAGATCGACTGTTCTTTAGTTTCTCTAGTTCCCATTAGAACCACCCCCACCTCTAAAGTAGCGGGATCCACCATCATATCCCTGATCACTCCCTCTACCACCACCAGTGTAACCTCCGCTCCTCGCCTCCACCACCACCCATGCCTACCTCCATATCCACTAGCACCTCTAGATCCCCACCACCACTATGATAGTTGTCTCCTTCTTCACCTCCATCGCCAAATCTAGATTGAGCCTAGTTGACAGTGATGCTCCCATCAAGGTACTACCCATTCTTAGGGTTTAGGGTTAGTTTAGGGTTTAGCGTATAGGGTTAGTTTAGGGTTTTAGGTTTAGGTTAGTTTAGGGTTAGTTTAGGGTTTAGGGTTTAAGGTTTTGGCTTTGGGGTTTAAGATTTAGGGTTGTAGGTTTTAGGGTTTAGGGTTTAGGGTTTAGGGCTTAGGGCTTAGGGTTTAGGGTGTAGACTTTTAGGGTTTAGGATTTAGGATTTAGGATTTAGGGTTTAGGTTTTTTTTAAATTTAAGTAAATTGGTAGGTTTAGGTTCATTTAGTTAATTTTTTTTATTTGAGTTTAGTTTTTTTTTCTTATTTAGGTTTATTTTTTATTTTTATTTAGTTTAGTTTATTTATTATAGGTTTATTTATTTAAGTTTAGGTTTTTATTTTAGTTTATTTTTTTGGTTTAGGTCCATGTTTACTTTACAGTTGTGTTTTCTTTTTATTTTATTTTTTAGGTTTAGGTTTTATTTTTTATTTTTAGGTTTAGGTTTGGGTTTTTATTTTATATTTTTAGGTTTAGGTTTTAGGTTTTTAATTTAGGTTTATTTTTAGGTTTTATTTTTTAGTTTAGGTTTATGTTTATTTTTAGTTTATTGTATTTTGTTTAATTTAGGTTTAGGTTTAGGTTTAGTTTATTTTAGGTTTAGGTTTAAGTTTTATTTATTTTAGTTTAGTTTATTTTAGCTTAGGTTTAGGTTTATTTTGTATTTTTATTTTATTTTTATTTTAGGATTAGGCTTCTTTTAGTTTAAGGTTTATGTTTTATTTTTAGGTTTATTTTTTAGGTTTAGGTTTTTATTTAGTTATTATTTTATTATATTTTAGGTTTATTTTTTTTTTATTTTAGGTTTATATTAATATAGACTATAGGGCACAATACCACTGTGATAACCGCCACCTATGCCTTTATCTCCACCGCCAGATCTAAATTGAGCCTAGTTGGTGATGATGACCATCAGGTTACCTTAATCTTAGTGTTTAGAGTTAGTTTAGGGTTTATGATTTATGATTTAGGGTTTGGGGTTAGGATTTAAGGTTATAAGTTTAGGGTTTTAGGATTTATGGTTTAGGGTTCAGGGTTTAAGGTTTTAGGGTTTAGGGTTTAGGGTTTATGATTTAAGGTTTAGACCTTCAGGTTTAGGGTTTAGGGTTTAGGGTTTAGAGTTTAGAGTTTAGGGTTTTAGGGTTTAGGGTTGTAGGTTTAGGGTTTAGAGTTTGAGTTAGTTTTAAGGTTTAGAATTTTTTTTAAATTAGTAAACCAGTAGGTTTAGTTTAGTTAATTTATTTAGTTTATTTTTATTTATTTAAGTTTATTTTATTTCTTATTTTTCTTTAGGTTTATTTTTTTATTTTTATTTATTTTAGTTTATTTATTTTAGGTTTATTTATTTTCATTTAGGTTTTTTAAATTTATTTTTTAGGTTTAGGTTTAGTTTTTAGTTGAGTTTTATTTTTATTTTATTTTTTAGGTTTAGGTTTAGGTTTTATTTTACTTTTTTAGGATTAGGTTTTAGGTTTTTATTTTAAGTTTATTTTTAGGTTTTATTTTTTAGGTTTTATTTTTTAGTTTAGATTTAGTTTTATTTTTAGTTTATTTTATTTTATTTAGTTTAGGTTTAGGTTTAGGTTTAGGTTTAGTTTATTTTAGGTTTAGGTTTAGGTTTTATTTATTTTTTTTTAGGTTTAGGTTAATTTTATTTATTCTTTATTTTATTTTATTTTTATTTTTTTTTTTATTTATTTATTTTATTTAATTTATTTTATTTAGGTTTATTTTATTTTTATTTTTTAGTTTATTTTATTTTTTATTTTATTTATTTTATTATTTTATTTAGTTTAGGTTATTTTATTTATTTATTATTTTTAGGTTTATTTTTTATTTATTTATTTTTTTTATTTAGGTTTAGGGTTTATGGTTTTAAGGTTTAGGGTTTTAGGATTTAGGGTTTAGGGTTATGGTTTAGAGTTTAGGGTTTAGGGTTTAGTGTTTAAGCTTTATGCTTTAAGATTTTGAGGGTTTAGGGCTTAGGGTTAGCTAAGGGTTTAGGGATAGTTTAGGGTTTAGAATTTTGGCATTAGGGTTTAGGGTTTAGGATTTAGGGTTTTAGGTTTAGGGTTTTGGGTTAAGGGTATAGGGTTAGGGTTATGGTTAAGGGTTTAGGGTTTATGCTTTTAGGATTTAGGGTTTTTTAGGGTTTAAGGTTTAGGGTTGTAGGTTTAGGGTTTAGGGTTTAGGGTTTTGTTTAGGGTTTAGGGTTTAAGCTTTAGGGTTTTGGGTTTAGGATTTAAGGTTTAGGTTTTTTTTTAATTAAGTAAACCTATAGGTTTATGTTTATTTAGTTTAATTAGTTTATTCTTTATTTATTTTAGTTTATTTTTTTATGTTTATATTTTATTTTTATTTTGTTTAGTTTATTTATTTTAGGTTTATTTATTTTATTTTAAGTTTTATTTTAGTTTATTTTTTTTTTAGGTTTAGGTTTATGTTTTTATGTTATTTTTTATGTTTAGGTTTTAGGTTTTTATTTTAGGTTTACTTTTAGGTATTTTTAATTTAGGTTTAGATTTTTTTTTAGTTTATTTTATTTTATTTAGTTTAGGTTTCGATTTAGGTTTAGTTTATTTTAGGTTTATGTTTAGGTTGTATTTTTTTTTAGGTAGTTTACTTTAGTTTAGGTTTAGGTTTATTTTATTATATTTATTTTTTATTTTATCTTGGGTTTATATTTTTTTTTTAGTTTAGGGTTTAGGTTTTATTTTTTATTTATTTTTAGGTTTATTTTTTAGGTTGAGGTTTTTATTTAATTTTTATTTTTTTAGGTTTATTTTATTTTTATTTTAGATATTTTATTCTTATTTTTATTATATTTTTTAGTTTAGTTTAGGTTTTTCTTTATTTTATTTTAGTTTATTTTTAGGTTTAGGTTTATGTTTTAGTTTAGGTTTTTATTTTGTTTAGGTTTAGGCTTATTTATTTATTTTATTTTTAGGTTTTATTTAGTTTAGGTTTAGGTCTTTAGGTTTTTAAGGTTTAGGGTTTAGGGTTTAGGGCTTAGGGTTTTATGGTTTAGTATTTTAGGGTTTAGGGTTTAGTGTTTAGGCTTTAAGGTTTAGGGTTTTTAGGGTTTAGGGTTTAGAGTTTAGGGTTTAGGGTTAGCTTAGGATTTAGGCTTTAGGGTTTTTAGGGTTTAGCATTTAGGCTTTAAGGTTTAGGGTTTTTAGAGTTTAGGGATTAGACTTTAAGGTTTTTAGGGTTTAGGTTAGCTTTGGGTTTAGGGTTTATGGTTTAGGGTTTTAGGGTTTAGGGTTTAGGGTTTAGGGTTTAGGGTTTAGGGTTAGGGATAGGGTTTATGGTTTAGGGTTTAGGGTTTAGGATTGTAGGATTAGGGTTAGTTTTAGGGTTTAAGGTTTAGGGTTTAAGGTTTAGGGTTTAAGGTTTAGGATTTAAGGTTTAGGGGTTATGGTTTAGGGTTTAGGCTTATTTACTTTATTTTTATTTATTTTACTTTATTTTATTTTTATTTTTACTTAGATTTATTTTTTCTATTTTATTTAGTTTGGTTTATTTATTATATTATATTTTTTAGGTTTAGGTTTAGATTTATGTTTACTTTTTAATTTAGTTTTTATTTTATTTTTTAGGTTTTAGTTTTATTTTAGATTTTTAGGTTTAGGTTTAGATTTTATTTATTTTAGTTTAGTTTATTATAGTTTAGGTTTAGGTTTATTTTATTTTGTTTATTTTATGTTTAGGTTTTTTTTTTAGTGTAGGGTTTAGGTTTTATTTTTTATTTATTTTTAGGTTTAGGTTTTTTTTTTACTTTTTATTTTATTTTGTTTATTTTAGGTTTAGGTTTTTTTTTAGGTTTAGGTTTTTATTTTATGTTTAGTTTTTATTTTATTTAAGTTTTTAATTTTTAGGTTTATCTTATTTTTTTCATTTTAGTTTATGTTTTTATTTATTTTATTTTAGTTTAGTTTTTATTTTTTATTTTATTTTACTTTTAGGTTTAGGTTTACGTTTAGGTTTTTATTTTATTTTATTTTTTTATTTAATTTAAGTTTTAGTTTTTTATTTATTTTATTTTTAGGTTTTATTTAGTTTAGGTTTAGGTTTTTAGGGTTTAGGGTTTAGGGTTGTAGATTTTAAGGATTATGGTTAAGGGTTGATGGTTTAGGGTTTAGGGTTTAGGGTTTAAGGTTTAGGATTTTAGGGTTTAGTTTTTAGGTTTTGGATATTGGGTTTAGGGTTTTAGGGTTTAAGGTTTAGGGCTTAGGGTTATTAGTTTAAGGTTTAGGGTTTAGGGTTTAGGGTTTAGGGTTGTAGGTTTAGGGTTTGGGTTTAGGGTTTTATTTTATTTTATTTTTTAAAATTAAGTAAACTGCTAGGTTTAAGTTTATTTAGTTTATTTATTTTAGTTTCTTTTAATTTTTTTATTTTTATTTAAGTTTATATTATTTTTATTTAGTTTAGTTTATTTATTTTAGGTTTATTTATTTTAGTTTATTTTTTAGGTTTAGGTTTGGGTTTTTGTTTATTTTTTAATTTATTTCTATTTTTATTTTATTTTTTAAGCATAGGTTTTATTTTTTATTATTATGTTTAGGTTTAGGTTTTTATTTAATTTTTTTTTTAGGTTTAGGCTTTAATTATATATTTTAGGTTAGTTTTTAGTTATTATTTTTTAATTTAGGATTATTTTGAGTTTATTTTATTTTATTTAGCATCGTTTGGGTTTAGCTTTAGTTATTTTAGGTTTAGGTTTATGTTTTATTTATTTTAGTTTATTTTATCTTAGTTTAGGTTTAGGTTTATTTTATTTTTTATTTTAAGCTTAAGTTTTTTTTTAGTTTGGTGTTTAGGTTTTATTTTTAATTTATTTTTAAGTTTTATGTTTAGGTTTATCTTTTAGGTTTAGGTTTTTATTTAGTTTTTATTATATTTTATTTTAGGTTTATTTTATTTTTATTTTAGGTTTAGTTCTTATTTTATTTAGGTTTTATTTTTTTTTAGTTTAGTTTAGGTTTTTATTTATTTTATTTTAGATTAGTTTTCATTTTTTTATTTTCTTTTTAAGTTTAAGTTTAGGTTTAGGTTTTAGTTTATGTTTTTATTTTATTTTATTTTTTCATTTTATCTTAGTTTAGGTTTTTTTATTAAATTTATTTTTAGGTTTTATTTAGTTTATGTTTAGGTTTTTAGCTTTTTATGGTTTAGGGTTTAGGGTTTAGGTTTTAGATTTTTTTTTTTAGGTTTATTTTTAGTATAGGTTTAGGTTTATTTTTTATTTATTTTATTTAGTTTAGGGTTTAGGTTTAGTTTATTTTGGTTTAGCTTTAGGTTTTATTTATTTTAGTTTAGGTTTAGCTTTATTTCATTTTGTTTATTTTATTTTTTATTTTAGGTTTAGTTTTATTTTAGTTTAAGGTTTGGGTTTTATTTTTATTTATTTTTAGGTTTTATTTTAGGCTTATTTTTTATGTTTAGGTTTTATTTAGTTTTATTTTATTTTATTTTAAGTTTTTTAATTTTATGTTTAGTTTTTTTGTATTTAGGTTTTTATTCTTAGGTTTATATATTATTATTTTTGTTTAGTTTAGGTTTTGAACCCTAAACCTAAACTAACTCTAAACCCTAAACCCTAAATCGTAAACCCTAAACCCTAAACCCTAAACTTAAACCCTAAACCAACAACCTAAACCCAATCTAAATCCTAAACCCTAAAACACTAAACCACCTAAACATTAAACAACCTTAAACCTAAACCAAATAGCAAACCATAAAACCCCAACAAACCTAAACCCAAAACCTTAAATTCTAAAACCCTAAATCCTAAACCATAAACCCTAAACTAACCGTAAACCCTAAGCTAACCTAAAATGCTAAATCCAAAACAATAAACCTTAAATCTTAAACCTTAAACCCTAAACCTTACCCCTAAACCCTAGACACTAAAACCTTAAACCCAAAATCCTAAACCCAAACCCAAACAATAAACCAAATTCTAAATGTAACACTAAACCCTAAACCAAACCCACCTAAACCTAAATAACTAAAAAATAAAGAAACCTTCAAAGCTAATAAACCTAAACCTAAACCTACACTCTAAGAATGGGTAGAACCTTGACAGAAAACATTAATGTCAAGCAAGCTCAATCTAGATCGGCCATGGAAGCGAAGGCGGTTATCGCGGTGGTGGTGGGGGTTAGGTGCTAGTGGATATGAAGGTGGCGGTTGTGGGCGGGACGAGATGGAGTTTATAACCATGGTGGTGGTGAAGGGAGAGATCAGGGATTTGATGGCGGATCCAGCTACTCAAGAGGTGGGAGAGGTTCCGATGGGAACTAGAGAATCTGAAAAATGAAAATCTGATTTAAAACTTATGGAACTGTGTCTTTATAGCAAGGACGGTTCCAGTTATCTAGGGTTTTTTATTTGCTCTATGCATGCTCATTTTTTATCTATTTTGTCTCTTGTGATTTACAAAACTTAGTGTGCTACTTCCTTGATGAAATTAAAATGAAAAAATGTTGAATCTGAATTTATTCTCTGTTAAAAAAACCATAAACCCTAAACCCTAAACTAAAACATAAATCCTAAAACTAAAATATAAACCCTAAATCCTAAACCCTAGACCTTAAATCCTAAACTTAACAACCTAAATCTAAAACCTAAACGATTCCTAAACCCAAACCTAAACCAAGGCTAAACCCTAAACACTAAATCCTAAAACCCTAAATCTAAACCTAAACTCTAAACTAACCTTCAACACTAAGTAACCTAAACCCTAAACCCAAATCTAAGCTAAACCTTAAACCCTAAACCCTAAACCCTAACCCTAAACCAACTCTATTAAACCTAAAACCCTAAATCCTAAAACTCCAAACCCTAAACCATAAACCTTGAATCGTAAACCCTAAACACTAATCCCTAAACCCTAACCGTAAACCATAAACCCTAAACATAAACTTAAAGTAACTAAATAAATTAAAAAAAATAAACTTAAACCCTAAATGCTAATAAATTTAAACCAAAACCTAAACCAAAAGAATGGGTAGAACCTTGATGGCAAGAACATAACCGTCAATCAGGCTTAGTCTAGATCTGCCGTTGGAGGTAAAGGAGGAGGCGATGATTATCGCAGTGGTGTTCGGGATCTGGAGGTGCTAGTGGATACGGAGGTGCCGATTATGGAGAAGAGAAGAGCGATGGAGGTTATGCGTGGTGGTGGGAGGCGGATCGAGGGGACATGAAGGCAATCCGCTACTCAGAGGTGAGGGTGGTTCGATGGGAACTAGAAAACTAAAGAATGGCCAATCCGATCTCGCTTATAGGCTGTGTCTTTATAGTAGAGGCGGTTCTACTTATCTAAAATTTTTATTTACTCTATGTGTGCTAATTTTTTATCTGTCATTAGTGTCTTAGAAAACTTGGTATGTTACTTGGTTGATGAAATCAAAAAGAAGAAATGATGAATCTGAATTTATTCTATTTTAAAAAGAATCATAAACCCTAAACCCTAAACTAAAACATAAACCCTAAACCCTTAACCCTAAACTAAAACATATACCCTTAACCTAAAACCTAAATCTTAAAAAACCCTAAAACCCTAAACCCAAAACCCCAAAACCCTAAATAATAAAAAAAATCCCAAAACCCTAAACCTTAAAGCTTAAAACCTAAACCTTAAACCTTAAACCCTAAGTTCATAAACCTGCAACCTAAACCTAAACCCCAAACCCTAAACCCTAAACCACAAAAAAACCTAAAACCTAAAACCTAAACTAAATAAAACATATAAAACAAAATTTAAAAAAAACTTAAACCTAAAAAAATTAAAATAATAAAATAAAATAAAAAAACCTAAACCTAAAAATAAGTAAAATAAAATAAAATAAATAAACTAAACTAAATTAAAATAAATAAAATAAAACTTATACTAAAATAAAAAATAAAATAAACCTAAAAATAAAAAACCAAAATAAAATAAAAATAAAATAAACTTTAAAAATAAAATAAAACCTAAACCTAAATCTAAAATAAAAATAAAATCTAAAAATAAAATAAAATAAAATGAAATAAAACCAAACAAAACCTAAAACCTAAAAAAATAAAATAAAATAAAATTCCTAAAAAATAAACCTAAAATAAATAAACTAAAATTAAATAAAAAAATAAACCTAAATAAAAATAAAAATAAAAAAAAAACTAAAATAAAAAAAATAAACTAGTAAACTAAATAAACCTAAACCTATTAATTTACTTAATTGATAAAAATAAAATAAATAATAAAAAAATAAAAAAAATAAAAAACCTTAAACCCTAAACCCTAAACCCTAAAAACCCTGAACCGTAAATCCTAAATCTTAAACCCTAAATCCTAAACCAACAACTCTAAACCCTAAACCCTAAACCTATAACCTTAAACCCTAAATTGAAAACCTACCCTAAACCTAAACCTTAAACACTAAATGCTAAAACCTAAACCCTAAACATTAAACTCTAAACTCCTAAACTAAATCTAAAACCCTAAACACTAAAACCTAAAACCTAAACAAAACCCAAAACCAAAACCCTAAACCCTAAATTTAACCCTAAACCATACTAACCCTAAACCCTAAAACCTAAAACCCAACCTTGAGCTAAACCCTAAAACATAAACACTAAACCCTAACCCTAAACCCTAAACCCTAAACCCTAATACCTAATCATTCTGGTTTGGATTTCTCTCCCCAATATGCGAGTCCATTTCATTAACTATCAATTCCTTTTTGTTATGGGTGCTTTATGTGGTCGGTTGTTTCAAATTGATTAGGCAACGACTACAAAATCTCATCCTTTAGTGGCTAGAATCCTTGTTGAATTGGACATTACCAAGAAACACCCCAAAGAAATGTAGTTGGGATCTAAAAATTATGGTTACATGCAAAGAATCAAATTTTGAAATTTCCATGTCTTTTGTTCTCACCGAAATCCATGCATGATAATTAATGTTTCATTCTTCATTCTCACCTAAAAAAGAAAATCCCTATTAAGGAAACTTCTGTTCCTAATCCATGGCTGACCATTGTTAAATATTAACAAACTACTTTGGAAAAAAAGGATTCTTTGAATGTTCCAAATAAGGTTGATTTTCCTTTCACTTCTTCTCAGCAATTAAAGGCTTCTAATGTGAACAATAATAGCTTTCATAAACTTTTGAATGAGGATTTTGTTTCTTCCGATTCAATCCTTGCATCTTTCGACTTTGATATATATAAAAATGAAGCTTTAATGGAGAACATAAATGAGGAATTTAATACTATCCATCATTCTAATTCAAGGAGAATATGGTTTTAATACCTCATGATAATCGTTGATAAACCAAATCCATATTCCAAATTTAAGATGATTTAAGGTTCTCAAAAGATTTGCTTTTATCTAATAATTTGGTTAATGATGAGGAAGGGTTTGGTGTTCCTACTTGCCTTCTTAATAAATCGATTTCTGCTCCCTCTCTTATTATTCTCAAAGTTCATTTATCTTTAATAAATTCTAGTGTCTTGGAAGAAAGAGAATTCACTTCTCATCAGGAGATTTCTTCTAAATCTATGACTAATGTTGCTAAATCTTTTGGATGATGATTTAATGGGAAAATAAAATGGCTTCCAAACTTTATATTGAAAGGAAAATAATGTTAAAATTTTCCACCCAAATTGCTAAGAAACACTAAAGGCTGCGCCTCCCTTTCTTCTCTCAATTAACATTTACTCCACCCCTTTTCTTTTCTTTTTTGTTTAATTTTTTAATTTTGAATGTTAGAGGGATTGATACCCTCTCTATTTATAACTGTATTAGAAATCTTTGTCATATCCATAATGTTTCCTTATTATTCTTGAGCCACTTATTCATGTTAATGAAATTAACCATGTTGCTAGAATGATCGATTTCAATAAATATTTCTCTAATGTTAGTAATAATATTTGGTGTTTTTAAAATAACTTTATAGACATTTCTATTCTTGATGATTTTCATCAAGTTGTCAATGCTCAAATCTCTTAAGGTGTGTGTTTTGGGCTCTTTTGTTTATGCATCTTGTAATTAATCTGGTAGAAATCTTCTTTGGGATAACTTAACTAATTTTGCCACCTCTGTCAATCCTTGGTTTGTTGGTGGTGATTTCAACACTATTTTGTTCTATTTTGAATGAAGTGGTGGTTGCTCTCCTAATATTCATTCCATGGAATAATTTTCCAAGAAGATCCTTGATTGTAATTTGAATAATATTGGTTTTAAGGTTCTAATTATACTTGGAAAACTCTAAACTTTGGAAAAGGTTGGACTAGATTCTTTTAATACTCATTGGATTACTCAATGGCCTATTACTTTTATAGATTATTTAAGCGAGAACCTTATGATCATGCTCTTCTTTTGGTTTCTCTTAAAATAATTATAATAGATTAAAGAATTTCTCTCCTTTTAGATTTGAACATGTGGATTCAACATATTAATATTAACCTCACTTCTAGTGAATAGGTGAACACTTAACCTCCTCTTCTTAGACCTAGGGATCATCTAGACAGTAAGACTTCCTTAGTCATAAGGCACTTCTAGTGAATAGGTGAACACTTAACCTAAACTTAGAGACTTAAAAAGGTTAATCATAGGATTAGGCTATGCCTTAGGGATTAAGAAGACTCACCTACTCTATAGCCTAAATTTGACCTATGTTCACCTTCTCAAACCAAACCTCAAATTCAATTCAAATATAAAAAAAATTCCACTCCAAATCAAATTATTGAAGCCCATGATTGAATCAAAATCATTATCCTTCCTAAGCCCTATGATTTATCTTATGGACTAGCCTTAGCCAAATAAAAATCAATCCAAATTCAATTGATTTTCTCAAAGATAAATTCAACCCTTCAATCAATTTATAAAATTCAAACTCAAACTCAAGTTCAAATCATGATCCAAGCCTAAATCCAAATCAAATCAAATCCAAATTCCAACCCTTAAGCCAATTTCATGGACTTAGCCAAGTTCTAACTAAAATCAATCATTCCTTCAATCATCATTCCATGCTCTTCCTAAAATCACAATCAAAACCATCTAGTAAATCATTCATATTAGAATTCAAAATCAAATACCATTTTAGTCAAGTTTAAGCCTAAATTAAATCAAATCATGATTTGAATGTTAAGTCACATATATATATATATATATATATATATATATATATTTAACATACACAATCCATTTGAAACCTAAAATGAACTACCAAAAGAGAGAGAGAGAGAGATTAAACCAATTCTAAACATCAATGGAAATTTATTCAGAATTTAATCAAAATAAAAACTAAAAATAAATGTTATATATATAATATATTAACCGTTAAATAAAAAACAATTAATTTATAAATTTATGAATCCATATTATCAACAACTATTAATCATAATTAAAATTATCTTATTTTATACACATAACTTATAAATTTTCATTCAATTATTTACTAAAGTTATTAAAATTATGTAAAACTTTGAAATCATTTATTTAAAAAAAATCAGGTTTCACTAAATTTTAAAAAAATATATGAAAAAGACAAAACTATTAAATGACCTACTCCTTGCTAATTTATGTGGTCATGACAACACATAAAAAACTCAAAAATAAAAATAAAAAGAGGGAATGTGGGAGAAGTTGAGGCATGTTGGACAAAGTTAGCATCTCTCTCTCTCTCTCTCTCTCTCTCTCTCTCTCTCGACCAGCAGAAAACACGACACACTAAAAAAAAATGAGGCCCCATCTTTTTCTCATCTCCCTTCAAGCAAGAGAAGTCGAAGCCCTCTCATTCCTACTTCACTTAAGAGCGGCTCTCCCATCCCAGTTGGCCCTAAAAAAATAAAAAATAAAAAAATCTCTCCAAGCACCTCTCCTACGGTGGACACAGAGCCGAAAGTGAACTCTGCCTCACGTCCATCTCTCTAAAGTGAAGCCTAACTGACCGAAGCATCATCCATGCCTCCTTCTCCCTCCAGTAGGTGACCTCTCTTCCCTCACTTTCTCCAAAATCGAGACACACAGTAGCATGTAGTAGGTATCTGATTGAGACTTCCTTGATCCCAACTAGCCCCCATAAATCTGGCTACCTGCAGAAAGCACATGATACATCCCATGAATTTTCTATTGATCTACCCAACCATGCCACTCACATAGCCTAGCCGTGAACTCTCTCTATGACTCCATCCTCTTTCATAAAGACTATGACTTTCGCTCCAAGCATGGTCTCATTCTTGCTTCTCCCATTGCATTCTGGTTGCAAAGAGCCCCTTCAAGGTCTCTAGTGGATGGTTCTCTAGATTTAGTGTGAAGAAACAATCCCTACTTGAAATTTTCAAGGCCGGTGATTTGGTCCTCCACGAGCCCACTGTCGAGGTCTCAATGGAGGAGATCAATTTGGAGAAGATCCAGAAGATCATAGATGACATGATTGAGGTCATGCAGAAGGCCCCTAGCGTTAGCCTCACTACTCCATAGATTAGTATTCCTTTGAGGGAAATGAGTTAAGTGATAATGGAATAGGTGCAAGTATTGATGTAGAATAGTATGCTTGGGATTTAATTTCACTGAAAGCCATCCTCAATGATCTATACAAAATTCTAAATCAAAGGCACTATTGGTAGCTCTAGAAGGTTCTTTAATGATCCATAGTGGTATGCTCAACTTCTAGAGGCTTTTGAACCTATTGTTCTCAATGCCCTAACACATCATATATATAATCTAGGTGGAGATTATTATTCTTGAAGAAACATAGGAATACATTAGCTACACTCCTAAGAGTGAAACTGATGCACAAGGCCATCAACCTTTTGATCTGTTGGTAATAATTAATCCAAAGCTTCAGAAGAAGGGAATCAAACTTGCTTTATTCTTTGAAAGATGTTCTAGCATTGATGGATTTAGAGTTATGGTAGAGCAACATCTACAGGTGGAGTTGATAGGTCACGATCGTTTTAGTCAACCTATCAAAATTTCTACTTCTGGATTGATGGCTCGCATATTACATCATGAGTTTGATCATCTGAATGGGACTATATATGTGGATAAGATTGTTCTAAGAACATTCAAAAAAGTCAAGAATCTGGATTTGCCTCTTCCAGTAGGATGCCTAAAGCTAAGTGTCTATGAGCAAGTGCGGAGGAAGGGAACCATAGGAGCAAATAAAAAGAATGCTAGCTGAAATATTGATCTGACCCAACAAGCACCTCAATAGGGCTTTGTTTCTTCCAAATGAAGCCACCTCTTGGTTAGAATCCACTGGACATTAGCTCGATGAGGTATAATTATTAAATGCTTAGAAAGCCTTAGCGATCTCATGTTTGATATGTTGAATGTAAGCGTCATTAGGATCCAACCTTCAGAGCCCGTGCACTTTACTTTTTAATCCTTTTGAGTTTAGAGACAAAAGTAAGACTATTCATTATGTGTTTGAAGTGAATAGTTTTGATTAGGCCAAATGGTGTGATTTGATTCACCTATCAAGCCATGATTAACTCGTGTTCCACTCTTTTATCGAATGATCATGATTAATCCAATATTTTATTTATTATTAAATTTAATTGGATCTAAAAAAAGTTAATCAATCTTTAGAATTAAAAAAAGAAAGAAATAATATGTGATCAAACAAATTCCAAAAAAAATTTATAAATTAAATTAACATAAAATTTAAGTAAAACATTGTATAAAAAAATTAACTAAACCAATATCATTATAAATATTATAATCAAATATAAAAAGTTGTTTGACACAATTTATTATTGCCAATTATAAAAATCAATTAAATCACTTGTATTTATTTGTTGATCTTAAAAGTCAAAAGAAAATTTATTTATGAGACATATCCTTATTATAATTAATTTAACTATTAATTATAATTGACTAAGCTTTATTTGATTAGTTATTCATATAAAATATTGGGAAAATGATTAGGACTTCTTTCTAATTATTTCATATAATTTATTTCATTAAAGATTCGATTTATGGAATATGATTGGGACCTCTTTCCCAACCCATTCCTTAAATCCATTTCATTTGGCAAATTAAGTAAGAGAAATTGATTAATTAATTAATTATTTCATTAATCAAATTAAAATTGGAATCATAATATCTTCATTAATTAATTCATGGGTAGATCTTTAGGTGCTTAAAAGCTTAATGAAAGTTAATGAAATTATGATTTACCCATATGTGTTGGAAAATCATAAAAGTAATTAATTAAGTTTCTTAATCTAATTAATCAATAATTGTGAGCTAATTAGGCCTTTTCACTTCTTAGGATCATTGTAAGTTATTTTCCATGCATATCATTTTGGCTCATAATTATTTAATCAATAACTTTAAGGTAACATAAATAAGGGTTAATTAGTGGATTTAATGCATATTACAACCTAAGTAATCCATAAAATCCACTTAATTACATTATTATACCAAATCAATACCCAAACATGGGAATGGGTTAGGATCAACAAACTTTCCTTCATTTCATTAAATCAAATAAAAACATAAAAGTTAAAAGTGACATAAAAAACTTTGGTTGGCTTGAAATGTTTTTATTTGATATGATCCTTAGGAATTAACTTAATTGAATGAAATCATGTGTTTATGTTTAGTTATTCCTCTCCATTCATATTAAATGTTTTATGTCATTTAATTCATGCATTCATCTTTTGCAAAATTACCTAAATCAAATGATTCCCTTTATGTCAAGCTTGCATGTGTTGATTTTAATTAATATAAGTCTAGCTATTATCACTATTAAATCAAAGTTATTTTCAAAAGTTTATAAGTCAACTACAATATTTGGAGTGATAATAGTTATAAATATTAATAAGCTTGCATGTGTCTACAGCTTAGAACATATGATATGGAGTTCTCTTTCTTTAGTCTATATGAGTTTACATAAAGTTTGAATGTTAACAAGTATATAGTCCATTTGAAAAGGACACAACATTTGTTTGAATTCAGTCCAATGTATTTCTATGTTATAATTTAGATAGAACTTTAGCTCAGATGTATAAATAATTCAATTGAAAGAAATATAACTTTGCATGATTTTCCATTCTTGAAGTCACTTGTGCATTCATGTGTATTTAAGAATAGTGGATATATCTTGTCTGAACATTCCGGGGATGCAAGGCTTTATGTAGCCCCAAGGAGGTCTTTACCTCACTCCACAGTATAACAATGGTGAAGTATCTTCTTAAAACTTGTATACACTTGTATGTGCATTTGGCTAATGAATGAAAATCTCTTTTCAACTTTAGCTCACATGTATAAATAATTCAATTGAAAGAAATATAACTTTTGCATGATTTTCTATTCTTGTAGTCACTTGTACATTCATGTGTATTCAAGAATAATGGGTATATCTAGTCTAAACATTCCAGGGATGCAAGGCTTTAAGTAGCTAGCGTGGTCTTTACCTCAATGCCATCGTTTAATAATGTTGAAGTATCCGCTTAAAACTTTTATACACTTGTATACATTTAGCTAAGGAATGAACATCTCTTTTTCAACTTTAGCTCACATGTATAAATAATTCAATTGAAAGAACTACAAATTTTGAATGATTATACAAACACTACCATTGTCGGTCCCAAGTCTGGATGTAAAAAAGTGGAGGGTTGCGTTAGGTAGTTGATAGCCAGCGTAAAACTTGTCGAAATAATCATGACATGAATCCTTTAAATCATTGTGTTAATCCTAGGGTGTCCCCTGGAAGCAACATGCAGTATGGCTTGAATACAGTGAAAAATGTGCAAGGGCCGCTGCATCAGCGCCTGGCTACAGTGTTAAATAAGCAAGGGTTCCCACATTATGGACTGATGCGAGCAAAGAAGTTAGTCCATGAAACTAGAATTAGGTTAGATCTTGAAATATAGGCACTCTTACATGTAAATTAATGGAATTAGTAGATATTATGGTTCATAGAAAGATAAATATTTTATGTGTTCAAGAAACTAAATGGGTTGGGGAGAAAGCCAAGGAGATTGATTGTTTAGGTTTTAAACTTTGGTATTGGGTAGAAGTCAAACTAGAAATGGTGTAGGTGTGATTATAGATAAAAGTTTGAAGGATAATGTTATAAATATTAATAGACGTGGAGATAGAATTATAGCTTTAAAGATTATCAATGTTATAAGTGTTTATGCTCCTCAAGTAGGTTTGGATGTAAGCTCAAAAGAAAAATTTTGGAATGATTTAGAAGGATTAATACAAAAGATACCTCTTGAAGAAAAAATATTTATTGGAGAAGATTTAAATGGACATGTTGGTAAAGTGGTAGAAGATTTTAAAAGTATTCATGGTGGTTATAAATTTGGAGTGACTTAAGTGAGCTCGGATCAAGCCATGGAGGACGGACAGTCTCCGTCTCCCGCAGGCGAGGGTAGGGATGAATCATGGATCATCCATCCCACGTGTATTGGATGGATGGTCCTGATTAATCCATTTAAATCTAGTGATTAATCCTTTAGAAACCACGGGTTTAATCCTGACCGTCTGATCTTTGATCGGACGGTCCAAGGGAAAATGCGAAGCGCTGCTGGCTGACGTGGCATTTGATTTGACTACTTAAATAACCAATCCCACCATGCCATGTGGAAAGTGCTTGTCGCGGCATCGGTCCACATGGCGCCGAAGGATTAGTTATATATTTAGGGGATTTAATGACCTAATCACTAAAACTTCAAAAATACATAATTAAATGTAAAAAAATCAAAAAAATATAACTGAGGACTCATTTTAAAGTTAATTCAATGAAGAATAATATAAAATTATTTCTAATTGATTTTGAATAGTTAATTTTCCTTAATTAAGGTTTATTTAAAATCTTTATAACCATAATTACTCCTTAATCATTTCATTAATTAATTCCAAACTTCTCGGGCATATCTAGGATGACCTCTACCTCCCCTAATTTTTTTGGAATCTATTAATGAGTTAATTAGAAATCAATTAATGAATCTCTAATCATTCTCTTAATATAAGTAAGTGTAATTAAGCATGTGAATAGTGGTTTAATCATTTAACTAATATAATTAAACATTATTTAAGTGAGCAGAAGTTTATGAAATAATTTTGGGATATTTTCTTTAAGCTATTCCCTAAACCCCTTTCTACCTTAATCCAAATATAATTAAGGATTAATCTACTAATGATCTTCTTAATTAGCTTAATCAAATTTTTAAAACTAATCTGAAATTAATCAATCATTTCTTGGGTAGATCCTTAGGTGTTCAAAAGCCTAAGGTGAGCTTAAAATCAAACCAACCTACATGTTGGGAAGGGTTATGAAAGTACTTAATGAAAGTCCTTTAGCTTAATTCATTATGAGCCAAATGCATTATGCACCTTTCTTTCTTAGGTGCATTGCTAATTTAAATTCAATATGATTGCATATCATATGTTGGCTCATAATTGTAAGGTTAATTATGTTAAAGAGGTGTAGGTAAGGGGTAATTAATAAACTTAATATACACATTAACCTAAGCAAAATATAAAATCAATCTAATGGCTCTAAAAATTAAATTAAAATAACACACACATGTGGGAGATGGGTTATGACCAGCAAACCTTTTCACATTTTCTAAAATCAAATCAAACTCAAAATTAAAACAAAATTTTCTTTAACAACTTTGATTCACTTTAAATGATCTTATTTTATAGGATTGTCTTTAGGAATTAATTAGGGCGAATGAAGTTACATGCTAACATCACTTTATTTCTTTCATAGCATGTTAAATGTTATTTGTCATATGAAATCATGCATTCATGTCTTTTGAAAAATAAAATAAATGAAATGTTTCCTTTATGTCAAATTGCATGTTTTGGCTAAAGTAAGAATATGAATGGATATTATCACTATTAAATTCAAAATTATTTTTAAAACCTATAAATCAAATATTACAAATGAAAGGTATGCTACTTATAATTACTTATAAGCTTGTTTGTGAATATAACATAAGATGTGCATTATGTGACTTTTCCTTCTCCTCTTTCAACATAGTTTTGAATAGGATTTGCAAAGTGTATAGTTCATTTGAAAAGAACACAACACTTGCTTAAATCTATCCCTATTCATTCAGATGTTATCATTTAAGAAGGATCCTGACATTTACACATGTAAATTGCATAACCAAATCAAACATGAAAATCTTTTGCATGACTCTTTTTACATTCATTTCTTTTGTACATGCACATGTATTTAAGAAAAGTGGTATATTAGTTTGGACATCCGAGATTGTGAGGCTTTAAGTAGCCCTAAGAAGGTCTTGTACCTTATACCCTTGGTGTAGAAAATAATGGCCCCTTACTCACTTATGTCATAAATGTAAATGTGCATTTGATTATGGATAAAAGAGTTCATCTTTTCTACTTAACAAAATTATGCATCATGAAGCATCCAAATTTCCTTAAGCAACATCCCTTAGCATTCATCATTAAGGTGTGCTAAATATTTGCATTGTATGTATATATATATATGCTTAGGATTTATCCTTGTACATGATACACATGTTGGAAGGAAATAAATGGTGTGTTTTGTGATAGTAATTCACTTTAATTAATCTTAAAATGCCTTTCTTATTTGAATAAATTTATTTAGAAAATTTAAACTTAGGATTAATTAAAACACATAAAAATATTCACTAAACAAAAATCATTAATGAATCTATCTTAGAAATTACTTAAGGTGGGTTGGAAAGAGAAGTTCTCTTCTCTTTTCCTCTCTTTACAACACTTAGTAATTAAGTGTAGGTTCATTTAACCCAAAAAAAAAAACAAATCATCAAATAAAATTAACAAATCAACTAAATCACTTAAATGAAACCACCCTCTAAGTTGAACCCTTCACACTTAGAAAACTCTAACCTTAAAGCCTAGGCTGAGACATGCCATAAGCCTAAAATGACACACACATTATGTTAAGTCACCATTTCAAGCTCTATGTTAGGGCGGTGCATGGTTTGATGCTTGATTTTATTTTGTGATGTAATGTTTTAGTCTAGATGTCAGGGTGCATGTGCATAGACTGAATAAAAGGGTGATCTTAGTCTAGTCATTATCTTCTGTAGGGAATTATTGTTAAGGAGCACTGTAATAAAAATATAAATATTTTTGCTGTGCAAGTTTCTTATACCCCTAAGCATAATCCAAAATAGGACAGGTGGACTTGGTTACCCATATATGGGGTGCTAAGTCCAATTAATTCATATACATGCTTGGGATTGTGTGATTTGTTTAGCTAGTCTCTATTTTATAAGTTTTAGCTAGATTTCCTTTTCCCATTTTCATGTAATTTTGTAATTAGGATTTGGAATGAATATTATGGGGATTAGGATAAACATTGGTCATAAGACTATGTCTTATGCACCATGTGAAACCTTTAAACAACCACATTCCAACCAAGCAAAAAAAAAAGAAAAGAAGAAATGAAGAATGAAGACCCCCCATAACATGACTTCCTTTTTTTATTGTAATTAATTCATTTGTAATCCAGGCTGTATAAGGGTAGAGCTCGGCTACCCAATTTCTTTTTAGGTTTGTGTGGTGGATCCCGACCACAAAGGCCTTTTATTCTTTTGCACTAGCTTTATAAATTATTTGATGTTTGTTTAGCTTGTGCATTAAGATGACATGTTTTTCCTAGTTTCTTTCTTGCTTTGATGAATGGCCTGGATGTGATTAGGCTCTTAGAGAAAAATAAATTTTATATCCAATTAATCAACTCAAAACTAAAAATTAAAAACTCATTACCTCACCTAAAACTTAGGTTATAAAAAAAGATAAAAGATTTAGCAACCCCTTAGCTGGATGTTATATGTTTTTACATCATGCATAAAAAAGCATCTTGCTTCACTCTTGCTTATGGAGGGCTTCCACCTTTGCCAGGGAACTTGGCTTGACTTTTGAGAGCCATGGTGAAAATTCACCTCCTTTTTGCTAATTTTGGCCCATAATCCAATTTCAGATGCATTAAGCATATTAATCCCATAGCCTGTGGCAAATCAATTGTCCAAAAATGAAAATAAAATATAATAAAAATTTGCATTATATTTAAGTAATTAATCATACCCTACATGATCTAGTCTCTTAAGGAGTGTGTTTAAGGACTTAATCTCTTTCTAAATAAACAACAGCTTAGCTATCTTGCAAAAGTACAAGACTTGCCTACATATATTTAAAATCATAGGAGGTTAGTTGGTAGCCGGTTGTAAGAAAGTCGGGTGGTTTATCCTCTCTTGTGGAGGTAAACCATATACCTATTTTCACCTTAGATTTAGGTCATGCTTTGGCCCTCGCTAAAGCTCCCTAGATTTATGTTCAAAGGTTTCTACTTCCATTTCAGTTACATAAATCCTCACCTCTTAGGCATTTTCATGATCTTGTGTTATGGAATTGTAAGCCCTAGATTTCTAATAAAAATTCAACTCAAATAAATAAATCACTTCAATTTCAAAAATATAAAGCCCAATCATAGGATAGTTAGAGATGCTTACTAGGCTTTATAGTATCATAAGCATCCCCTACTTATCTTCTTTTAGTTTCAATAATAACTCCCTCCTCTTGATCGATCCCACTTGATCTTCTAAAAATAAACCAATTGATTGATAGTCATATCTTTGAAATCTTTGGAGACAATGATCATTTACCTTAATGAGTATTCTTAAGGAATCTATTCCTTATTCCTTAGGATGTAATTAACTATGGGAACTTCAAACCCAGTTTAAAATAAATCTTTCTTTACTTTTCCATGCAAGTAGGCGAACAATCTGACATTCAAAGACCCATTGTCCTTAGGAGTTCTTATTAAGGTGATTAGGTTCCATTGTAGGATGGTAACTTCTATCTCTCGAGATAGTACATCATTCCTCAATGTCATACCCAATGACCCTAATGAGAACATCTGTAGATCTACGTGGTGTCTAACATAAGAAGTTATTATTTTTGTTTTTCATTTATTTTTCCTCAAAAAGATAGATGAAGAATGAAGATAAAAAATTTCATCACACACCTGCCCAAATTGCTCCCCATGATAGCCATTTGATTAAAATGGCCAAACAAAACTAGCGGTCTAATCTAAGGAATGAGGGCGTATACCCTCCTCATTCTCTTTCAAAGGTTTTGAGCTCCCAATTCTTCCTCTATCGGTTTACAAAACTAAAATAGAGCCCCAATCGATTGCCATTTGCTCAAACCTCCATCAAAGTGCAATTAACTTTGCACACATCATCCTTGGAGCGGCAAAATGAATCATCCCCAAGCTTGACTACCGAGGGTGGAGTTCGGCAAAATGACCACTTATCAAGTTCCTTGGTCTTAGAAATCAACCAAAGCTCGTCTTACTCAAGACTTTATTTTACTAAACAAAGCTTTCAATCATTAGAACGGGTCTAAGCTCGTGAGGTATGCCGAAATTGACCCTTAGCTTAAAATGATTTGGAGCTTTTTAAGGAAAAGTCGCATGTCATGAGATTTCCACTGTTAAATCTCTTTGTTTTGCTTCCAAGATGGTGTCGGATCGATTTGATCTCCATTCAAGCTCGGGTGAGCTCGATCGGCGATGACAAGGATGGTCTCCATCTTTGCCACTGGGAGGCGATCCGCATGTCCATTCTACATGATTGGAACGAATGGTCCTGATCAAATCATGCTAGATTAATTGAATTAATCCTACTCAACTGTGGGTTTGATTATGGTCGTTCGATCTTAGATCTAACGGCTCACAAGAAAGCGCATCCCATCGTCGGCTGACTCAGCCGCATGATGTGACAACTTAAATAACCAATCCAGCAGTGCCACATGGAAAGCATGCCATGTCAGCATGCCATGTGGCGCCAACAGGATTAGGGCTTTAATTAGGGTTAATTAATCTTTTTTTAATGCTAAAACTTTCAAAATTTATAACTAATTATAGAAAAATTCAAAAAATATAAAGGAGGGCTCATTTTAAAGGTATTTGAGAGGGATCCATTAAATTTATCCTTAATTAATTTTAGTAATTTTAGCTTAATTAAGATTTAATTAAAATTTAATTAGCTTAATTATTAATTATTCATCTAATTGATTTCAAACTTTCTAAGGATGTTTAGGGGGATGACCTCTACATCCTCTATTTTTCTTGAAATTTATTGGTTGCTTAATCAGGAAAATTGATTGATTAAGCCTTAATTACCTTCTTAACTTAATTAAGTGATAATTAAGTATGTGAACATTAATTAATTAGTTATTTGGATTCCTTAATTATTATTGAATAGTAAGGAGGCTTAAGAATTAGATTAGGGCTTCTCTCCTAATCTTTTCCCTAATTTTCCATCTCTTTCCAACCAAAAATGCTAATTAATAATTAATTAATTAATCAATAACTTAATTGGCTAAATTAAAACTGAAATTATATGAATTCATGCTTAATTAAATGGATAGCTTATGGAGTTAGGTTGGGACCTCTTTTCCAACCTTCTTCCCTTAATTTCATCTCATTTTCAAAAGATAATCAAATTTAATAATTAAGAAGAGAAAAAAAAATTAATGGATTAATCTTTTGATCAATTAAATTAAAATTTTAATTAAAATTTGATTTCTAATTAATCCTTGGGTAGTTGTTTGATTCAATAACCTAAAGAGATCTAATGAAATTATGGTTAGCTCACATGTGAGAAAACCATAAAAGTAATTAAGTGAGTTCCTTAAGCTTAATTAATTAATAATTATGAGCTAATTGCATTAGGCCCCTTTCATTTCAAAGAAATATTGCTATTTACTTTTCAATTTATTTGCATATCATATTAGCTCATATTATTTTTAATTACCTTAAGGTAACATAAGTAAGGGTTTAATTAATTGATTTAATCTATGCATAACTTAATCAATCAATAAAAATCATTTAATTGCTTCATATTAAATCAAATTAATTTACTCATATGGGGAATGGGATTAAGATAGATTAATACATCTTTCTCACATTTCTTAAATCAAATCAAACATGAAATTAAAAAATGGCATTAAGGAACTTTGGTTTGTTTTAAATGATCTTATTTAATATGATCGTCCGTAGGAATTAATTGGATTGAATGAAATTATGTGCTTATATTCCTTTATTTCTCTACAATTATATTAAATGTTGTATGCCACTTGTAATCATGCATTCATCCTTTTCAAAATTTAATTAAATGAAATGATTTCCTTTATGTCAAGTTGCATATGTTGGCTTAAATTAAAAATATGTGTGGCTATTATCACTATTAAATACAAAATTATTTTAAAAGTATATAAATCAACTATAACATATAGAGTAATGATAATTATGAGTATTTATAAGCTTGTATGTGCTTACAACTTAGAACATGTGATATGAAGTTCTCTTTTCTTTAATCTTCATGAATTTACATAAAGATATGAATATTAACAAATGTATAGTTCATTTGAAAAGGATACAACACTTGCTTGGATGTATTCTTATGTATATCTATGTTAGAATTTAGATGGAATTTTAGCTCACATGTATAAATAAATCAAAATATAATTCTTGCATGGTTTACATTCTTATAGTTGTTTGTACACTCATGAGTATTTAAGAGTATATCTAGTCTGGACACCTGGGGATGCATGACTTTAAGTAGCCCTTCCCCTGGTCAAACAATGGCGAAAATATTTGCTTATAACTTTTATACACTTGTGTGTGCATTTGGCTAATGAATAAAAACATCACCTTATTCCATATGCATAATTCAAAATAAAAATATATTTTTGCATGATTTTCATTCTTATAGTTATTTATACATTCACATGTATTTAAGAATAACTATATATCTATCTGGACACTTGGGGATGCATAGCTTTAAGTAGCCCCAAGGAGGTTCCTACCTCGTTCTCCTAATCAAACAATGGTGAAGTACTTACTTAGAACTTTCATACATTTATTTGAATGTGTATTTAGCTAATGAATGAGAATCCTCTTTTTCTATAAAATCATTCATGCATCTTGCATTTAAGTGTGCCAAAATATATTGTATGCATAGATATGTTTAAGACTTAATCATATGCATGCTACATATGATGGAAAGAAATGAACAATCATGTGTTGTGTGATAGAAATTAACTCCAATTAATCTTAAGATGTCTTTCTTATTGAATGAGATTATTTAAAGTGAACCTAAACTTAGGATGAATTAAAATATGTAATAAGTAATTCATTAAAGATAATTGATTAATTAATATGTTTTAGATGTGGCTTAAGGTAGGGATAAAGGAGGGTGGTCTTCTCTTTTGTTCTCTTTATAATACTTAGTTGTTAAGTGTAAACTATGTGAAATAAAAGAAAACATTAAGTAAAACTTACAAATCAATTAAGCCACTTAAAGTGAAATCATCCTTAATAATTAAATCCTTTCTTAGAAAATTGTAATAAAGCCTAGTTAAGGCATACCATACAAGCCTTAATACACACACCTTAGATTAAGTCACCACTTTTAGCCTTAAGTTAGGACGATGCATGGTTTGATGTATGTTTAGTTTTATGATGTATTATTGTAGACTAGATATTAGGGTGTATATTTTATAGATTGGATATTAGGTCATGATTAGCGTAATTATATTTTATGCAAAAGATTGTGCTTAAGGGGTGCTTAAAATAAATATAAATGCTCTCTTTTATAGGTTGCTTAACCCCTAAGCATAATCTAAATTAGGACAAGTGGACTTGGTTACCCATGTGTATGGTGCTAAGTCTAAATCATACATATAACTGCTTGGGTTGTATGGTGTGTTTAGCTAATACTTATTTTGTAGGTATAATTAGATTTCTTTTTCTTATTTTTAATGTAATTGTGCATTAGAAATTAGGATTAGTGTTATGGGGGGATTAAGTGAGCGGAGACTAGAAGGCTTTGTCGGGAGGCCTCCATGATGCCTTTAGCAAGCAAACCCAAATAAAAATGGAGGAGATATGAAGAAGAAAATAAGAAGAACCCCATAGCATTCATTTATTTATAATTATAATTATTCTTTCATATACTGAGTTGTATAAGGGTAGAGCTCACCTACCCATTTCTCTTTTCGGGTTGTACGGTGGTACTCGACCACACCTGCCTGTTATTCTTTTACATTGGGTTTATAAATTATTTGATGTTTTGTTTACAATTTCTCAATAGAAATGGCATGTCTTTTCCTAGTTTCTTCATATATGGTTATTTAATGTGTCCTAGATCTGAATAGACTCTTAAGGAAAAATAAATTTTCTACCCCAACTACAACTTATAACTAAATTTTATAAATGACTCATAACCTCACATAAAGCCTAAGCATTAAATCAAGAGAATTTAAAGATTTAGCAACCCCTTAGCTAGATGGTGTATGCTTAATATCATGCATGTCATCTTGTTTCACTTTTGCTTAGAGAGGGTTTCCATCCTTGCACGATAGGGAAAGACTTGACCTTTGAGGTCTCCTATGTGGTGGAAAACATCTCTTTCCTTCTAATTTAGCCAATAACCTTATTTCATCATGCATTTATACATATAAAAATCTCATGGCCTTTTGTCAAAATGAAGTGTCAAAATCAAATAAAAATTGATAAAATTTTCATTGGACTAAGTCATTACTCATACCAATCATGCTCTAGTCTCTCAAGGAGTGAGTTTAAGGACTCTAGTTTCTTTCTAAATTAAAAAACAACCTAACCATCTTGCAAAACATATGACTTGACCACATAGTTTTAAATCATAGGAGGAGTTAGCTGGCTGCCACTCCAGGCGGTTATAAGTCCAATAGTCGAGTGGTTTACCCTCTCTTGTAGAGGTAAACCATATATACATCTTCGCTTAGATTTAGAACGTGCTTTAGCCCTCACCAAAGCTCCCTATATTTAGGATCTGAGGTTATTATTTTCCCTTGGGCTACAAGCATAAGTCCTCACCTCTTAGGCATTTTCACAACCTTGTGTTATGAGAATATAAGTCCAAACTTTCTAATAAATTTCAACTCAAATACATAATTCTCTTCAATTTCAAACATATAAAGCCCAACCATATGATAGATTGGAATTATCACTAGGTTTTCTAGTATCATGAGCATTCCCTACTCATCTCCCTTTGGATTCGATAATAAATCTCTCATTTTTTATCTATCCCGATTAATCTTTCAAACATAGTGAATTTATTGATAGCCTTATCTTTGAAATCTTGAGACAATAATTGCCTACTTTAATTGAGAGTATTTCTAAGAACTCACCTTTCTTATGATGTAATTAACTATGGGGGCTTGCCCCCATAAGGAACTTTAGAATCCGATTTAAATAAATCGTACTTTATTCATCCATGTAAAGTAAAGGAAAAATCTCTGGTATATTCGAAGACCCATCATACCTTAGGAGTCCTTATTAAGTGATTAAGTCCATTGTAGGGTGGTGATTTCTATCTTTTGAGATAGTGCACCATTCCTTGATATTATACTTGATCATCTCAATAAGTATATCCTCATATTTGCCTGGTGTCCCCCATGCATATAATTGAAAACAAACACCAAAGTGACTCCCTACTTAGTAGTCGCCCTCAAGTTGGGTCAACTTGTTGTGCCAACAATGGGTCACCCAAGCAGTTATTTTTTGCTTTGGAAGAAGTAAGTATGATATGCATTCTTCCAAGCATAGGCACACTGCAATGATGGGTCAAATAGCACTCGGTGACGATAGATATTCGATGATTAGTTCGCTTTAGGGAGATATAAGTCTACATGCCTTCTTCCTATCTTGATCGCATACATCGGACCTTAGGATGGTTGGTGTTCTCTATGTGACAAGGCACCCTGGATACACCACTCATTGCAGATGTAAGTTTGCTACGCTTTCTCCTTGAGTTAGCCACCGTATAGCTATAGGCTTCTTCTTTATAGGGTCCAGGATAAAGCCTAGTGGCACCTCCCCTGTGGGCACTCTACTTGGATCACGTCCTTTGTAATCCCATTTAGACACTACTTGGGTTACTCCTGGGTTGGACAGCCCCCCTTTCCTAATAACCATCCTTATGATTGGAGATTTTGTTCCATGGATGTGTAGATTCTCCTTTGGTCTAGTAAATCTGAGATAAGTCAATGTCAACATAGCCCCTTCTCAGTATGGTCCCTCGCACACCAATAGGGTCCACGATAATAAATAAAAAATATATATATATTCACTTGTGGATTAGGAGAACGCCCCGAGTGGCACCTTTCCCAAGCAGGCATCCTATCTTAAGGGCAGCATCAGCAAAACTCCCTATAGAAATCAACTAACTACTCTTGAGTTGAGATAAGTCCCCAACGACACTCTCTCAGTAGTCACCCTTAAGTTAGGTTTGACTTATTGTGCCACCAATAGGTCACCTCGGTGGTCGTCCTTGCTTTGGAAGATGTGAGTCTACTACACATTCTTTCTTACCGCGACCATTGCACATCGGCAGCTAAGTCGGGTTCAATTTGTTGTGCTACCAACAGTCACCCCAATGTTCTTTTCTTTGGAAGATGTAAGTCTGCTATGCTTTCTCCCCAGCACAGCCATTGCACATCGAAAGGCACCCCTTAGGTTAAATAGTCCTACCTTTCAGTCGGTAGACTACCCTTTGGATCGATAAATCTGAGATAGGCCCAAGCTGACATAGTCCCTTCTTAGTGCGGTCCATCGCACACTAACAGGACCATCAAATCAAATTAAACCAAATAAATCAAATCAAAATCAAAATCAAATCAAATAAAATTAAATAAAATTAATCTTGACTACTCTTGAGTTGAGGTAAGACCCCCCGTGGCACTCTATCAGTAGTCACCCTAGGTCGAGTTTGATTTGTTATGCATCCAACAGATCACCCCAGTGACTATTCTTTACTTTGGAAGATGTAAGTCAGCTATAATTTTTTCCTAACATAGTCGTTGCACATCGAAAGATAAACCTTATGTTGGATAGCCCAGCCTTGTGGCTTGTAGACTATCCCTTTAGACTTGTAAACCTAAGATAGGCCAAGGCCGACATAGCCCTCTGTCGGTCCATCGCACACTGACAGGGTTCATGAATTAAACCTATCCAATTTGATCAAGTTCACATCCCTAATGGAGCCCTCAATTCAAAATGATCCTCTCAAGTGGAGTCATAATAAATCAAATCAAATCCAAATCAATCTCCCTAGTGGAGTTCAAATCAACAAACAAATCAAAGAAATCCAACCAAACTTTTATCCCTAATACATCCCTAGCAAATGAAATCAAACCCTCATCCCCGTGGATAACCTACTTCCCTAGTTGAAGGTTCATGTTTCCAATCCCTAGTGAATTCGAGTCTATATCCCTAGCGGATATGCCACCACATAAATTAACACAAAACAAAGTAAAATTAATTGATTTTGATTCACGGCATTATAGATTCTTACCCCATTAAATCTTCTTCCAATCATGTTCACAATCAAACTCAAATCCATATCCCAGGATAGATTGAACCTACTTCCCTAGTGGAAGGTTCATGTACTCAATCTCCAGTTCCTCCTTTTATTCCATTGGCATAAACCTCT